>CM030361.1:76186112-76627879 GCA_017893485.1 Hemerocallis citrina | reverse complement strand
ACACTAGTGTGGTTGGCAGTTTAATGTATGCCATGGTTTGTACTCGACCAGACATCTCTCAGGCGGTGAGTATGGTTAGTCGATATATGCATGATCCAGGCAGAGAGCATTGGCAAGCGGCTAAGTGGATTTTGAGATACATTAGTGGCACCACAGATGTGGGTTTGAAGTTTGAGAGGGATGACAATATTAGCAGGTTATTGGTGGGTTATGTTGATTCTGACTATGCAGGTGATCTAGATAAGAGGCGGTCTACTACAGGCTATTTGTTTACTATGGCTAGAGCACCTATAAGTTGGAGGTCCAATTTACAGTCCACTGTAGCATTGTCTACTACTGAGGCTGAATACATGGCAGTTGCTGAGGCCATGAAGGAAGCCATTTGGGTTCATGGACTTTTGAAGAGCTTGAGAATTCATCGGGAGAAGGTGGAGGTACACTGTGACAGTCAGAGTGCTATCCATTTAGCGAAGAACCAAGTTCATCATTCGAGGACCAAACATATTGATGTCCGTTATCATTTTGTGCGTGATTTGATAAAGGATGGTGATATTCTTCTGGTGAAGATTGGGACAGCTGATAATCCTGCTGATATGTTGACCAAAATTGTTGTGGCAGCCAAGTTCAAGCATTGCATGAACTTGGCTAATATTTTGCATGTTTGATGATTTGGAATGGGCGGTTGGGATGTTGCTTTGCTATTTGTTTGCTTAGTATGTGATATCATACTAAGGTGGAGTTTGGGTTTTTGAAGTTTCCGTTGCGTTTGGTGATGAGCATTTGTTTTGGAGTATTTTTGGAGATTGCTTGGGCTACTTGGAAAATCTCGCCAAGGTGGAGATTGTAGGATAATGGCTCGATTCTGGTTCAGCTTGTTGATATCCGTCGTATCGGGGGGTGGCAGGGGGGCAGCGCCCCCTGCAGCGATCGGAGCCCGATAGGGCGGAGATCGCCCCAGTTTGTGGGCTTGACCCACCAACTGGCCCGAAAATTCTATTTGTAAACTAGAATAGGCCCATTTCGCATAGCCCAGTAATGTTTTCTTTAAATACACCCTTTAGGGTTTTGTAAGTGGTGAACACCTCTATTTTGCAGCCGTCATCTTTGTACGGGTCTTCGCCCATTGTTGATTATAGTGGAAGAAACCCCAACCGCCCCGTGGACGTAGGCTTTTGCCGAACCACGTAAATCGTTGTGTTCTTGTGTTTGCTTGTTTCTGTTTTTTGCTATTTCTCCTTTTGATTGGTGGTTAATTCGTATTCGGCATTACAAGAGTAATATTCCCAAAATTAATTTTTTTTTTTTCTTTCAAAAACAGAAAAAAAAGAGGGTCTCTTTTTTCTCTTTATGCAGATGATAGCGCACGTACGTCTAAAATGAATTGTCAGCTCATATCATGCAAGTTTTAATTAATTTATTTTGAATAAAAATGGTTAATTTCTTGTAATTGGGAGTGAATGGCATCATACACTGAAAATCTCCCGTGATATTGGAAGCTACATCCTCTTCGAAAGAAAGCTTGTAACGGGCGTGGTAGGCTTGCTTGAGGGCCAAAAGCTCGTCAGTGGAGTTGATGCAAGCAACTTCAACAAGCACGCTATAGTCATTCTCCTTCACTGCGACGTTTGCAATGATAGCTTCCCTTTCCAGAGGATCCAACATCCAACGATAAACTGCTCTCTGCATTTTAATTAGAATATAATCAATCATCACCTTCCAAAGCCTTCTCCCATGAAAATGGACGACAAGACTCCATAATCGACATAAAACTAAAATGACTTTACTGGGATTAAATTTCAAATTAAGTCATGTATAAAAAAGAATGATATCACAAATGCTTCGGATACCTCAAAAGCTCCAGAGAGTTCAGATTCTAATCGCTTGATGAGGTTTTCTCCGTAAATTTCTTCATACGCCTCCCTAATCAGCTTTCTTTGTGTAGCACCTCTATGCGCT
This sequence comes from Hemerocallis citrina, assembly GCA_017893485.1. Classification (NCBI taxonomy): domain Eukaryota; kingdom Viridiplantae; phylum Streptophyta; class Magnoliopsida; order Asparagales; family Asphodelaceae; genus Hemerocallis; species Hemerocallis citrina. The sequence goes on along the minus strand of CM030361.1, from coordinate 76,625,923 downwards.
ATGACTTCAATGATACCCTTGTCATCGGTACCCCGGCCTTTGCATAAAAAAAGACAAAGGAAATTGATGTCTTTTTTTGAGAAAAAATAAATTAATTCATGAATAAATTAAAGCTAAATAATGCTTTTGGAAATTAGAAAACCTTAAAACTAATAACAGTAACTGTTGAACTAGTCAATTAGTCAGTGATTGCTATTTACACGTACCTGTATATTAACAAATATCAATATATATTCATTTGAATATCAGCTTTATAGAAGTAGTGATCATATGTAATGTATTACCTCCATAACACAAACCGAAGTAATTTCTAGACACATTGCAAGCCCAAAGACCAAAGACCAATATGAGGTCAGGTAATAGGAATCCAGATTCAATAATTTGGATTTGGAGGCAAATTTCTTGTTTCTATTTCCAAGGATATGGTGTTTTTATGGTGCATCCCATCAAAATATAGGAATTTAGTAAGTACTTTATCCGTAAATTTAATTGTCTTTTTTTTTTTTTTTTTGCAAAAAAATACAAAAAAGTACCGAAAACCAATTTAAAAATAATTTATAACAAACTTTAATCAGCGGAATCCACCCGTTTGAATAATAAAGATTAATTCAGCCAGTTTTATGTCTCTCTCTCTGTACCAATTTGCATGAATAGGGGGGGGGGTGACAATCGCAACATATCTCCACCATCTCCTCTTGGTGAGGTTGGGCCTAATTTCTGATTGGTGGTTGGCTATGGACTTTTTTTGTTTGGCCTAGATTTCTTTAGAGCATCTGTAGTCGTTTGCTATATATCGATAATATCGATATTTAGTAAAAAAAGTAGCTGCAGTCGTTTGCTATATATCGATATTATCGATAAATCGCTACAGTAGATTGCTATAAATGAGAATCGATATAGCTTTTATCGATAAGTCAACGACGGTGTTCGAAGCACCGTCCCACGCGGGAAATTATTATTATAATCGTCAGACGGCACTTCAAGTGCCGTCCGTTTGAAAATACCCGAATTTATCCGATTTATTTAAACCCAAAAAAAATTAAAAACCACTCCAAAAAAGCCGCTCGGACGGCACTTGATCAGCCGTCTGTCGAAAAGCCGCATTCCCCGGACGGCACTTGATGTGCCGTCCGTCGCTGATTTAATAAAAAAAAAAAAAATCGCATATTGACTCAATTGCCCCTCCCAGATGATTCAACGGCTTTATTATTTCAACGGCTAAATACTGTGTCCCCAATCCAATCCAATCCAACGGCTATATTCTTATATCGAACGGCTATATTTTTTTAGAGATTGTAGTTCAAAAAATTTGCCTATATATAGTACTCAATCTCAATCAAATCTGAGCAAAAAAAATTCTACTAAATTAATCAGATCTCAAATTTCTTCTCTGTGCTGTATTATCAAGATTCTTCTCTTCTCGGTCTTCAATTGAGTTTCTCTTCTCGGTCTTCAATTGAGTTGCCAAAGAAAAATAATGGCGAATGTTAAAAGTGCTAGGGGAAGAGCTTATACAGCTCAGGAAGATCTTTTGCTCTGTCAAAGTTGGATTAGTATTACTCAAGATCCAGTTGTTGGTACTGATCAATCCGGAGCACAGTTTTGAGATCGTATTTATTCAACATTTAAGGTACTATTAGGCTATCCCACCGACAGAACAGCGGCCTCACTCACTTATCGGTTTCAAATAATTTCCAAAGAAGTATCTCTGTTCATAGGAAAATTGAGCAACGCAACTACTCGAGCCGGTAGCGGAACAACAGAGGCAGACAAGGTTTGTATAATAAATGTATTATTTGAAGTTATTATTTGTATAATTTGTTTACCAAATAAAAGTTTGGAAATTAAATGTGTTTTCAGATCCGCGAAGCGAGAGTACAGTATTTGGCATCTTCAGGGAAAGCTTTCAAATTTGATGAATGTTATGAGATCCTGAAAGACCAGCCAAAGTTTTCATTGCGCACAACACAAATTTTTGATCGAGTACCAAATACCCAATTCGGTGAAGGTAGTGAAAGCCCAAACTCCCCAACAATCAACTTGGACTCAGATCTACCCATGGATACAGATTCACCAACACCCCTTACCCGACCACCTGGTCGCAAAGCGTCTAAGAGAAAAGGCAAAAGTGTTACCGAAACATCAGGCATCAAAGATATGGCTGAAGAAACAGCCATATTTACAGCTGTATACAAAGAATCGCAAGTTTCAAGGAATGCGATTAAAACCCGAGAATGCGATCTTAAAGAACGGATCGAGGAAGATCGTATTATGGGTATGGATCTTAGCACGTTAGCGCTGAATCAACGATATTATTTTATGTGTACGCAAAATGAAATTCTACAAAAACGAGGTTATAACGATGGGTGATGAAATTGATCAAAAAAAAAATCTGTATTTGTATTTATTTGCATTATTATGTTGAAATGAAGAAGGTTCTTTTTTGGCAGTGAGAACATCTTGTTTGATGAAAATGAGCAAATATATACTACCATAGTTGTAAACGAGAATTAATTATGAAATTGTACGATTGATTAGAAATACAGCATATATCAACATAGTTGAAAAACAACAATTAACTACTTTTATGTTGCTACCATGAAAATTAAAGTTACAGTGCTAGGAATACATAGTACTAGAGGTGAAGTTCAATTACTCATCTCCAAATTGGTTCCAAATATGCTCCACAAGATCTTGACGAAGAGCATGATGTCTTTGTCGATCATGTAAAATGACATTACGAAACGTTCGGCCTACTTCATCAATCGGTCCACATGTGCTAGGTTCGATCCCAATTGAGTCAGGAATTTGATCATATTCATAGTCGGGATTTTCATCGTCACGTTCATCCTCCACAATCATATTGTGTAAGATGATACATGTTTTCATAATATAGGACAAACTATCTGCATCCCACATGCGTGCTGGACCCTTCACTATTGCAAAACGTGATTGTAAAACACCAAAAGCACGCTCGACATCCTTTCTTGCACCCTCTTGTAATTCTGCGAATTTTCTTTTTTTTTGGTATCTGGTGCGGTGTAAGTTTTCACGATGGTTGCCAACGGTGGGTATATACCATCCGCAAGGTAATAACCCATATTGTAATTGTTGTTGTTGATGACATAATTGGCTGGAGGTGCACGACCGTCAAGAATCTCATTAAATAAAGTTGATCGGTTGAGCACATTTAGATCATTGTTGCAACCTGGCATTCCAAAGAACGAATGCCAGAACCACAGATCATAAGACGCAACTGCTTCGAGAATAATAGTTGGTTCCCGAACATGTCCTGTGTATTGTCCGTGCCATGCCGCCGGACAATTTTTCCACTTCCAATGCATGCAATCTACACTACCCAACATTCCAGGGAATCCTCAAGCGCTATTCTCTGCTAGTAGTCTTTCCACATCGGCCGGTGTTGGTTTCCTCATATATTGTGTAGCAAATAAAGTTACAATTGCAAAACAAAAACGACATAAACTTTTTAATACCGTTGTTTCGCCGATACGTACATATTCATCAACAGCATCAGCCGCCCCACCATACGCTAAACAACGTAGTGCCGCCGTAATTTTTTGATGGGGACTTAACCCAACTTGCTTGCATGCATCCTGGGACAGTTGGAAATATTGATCGTAACCAACAACGGCATTCAAGATCCGGTTGAAGAGTTGTCGACACATACGGAATCGACGTCGAAAAAATTGAATCTGGATAAGTTGGATTTTCGGCAAAGTAGTCGTTCCACATCCTTCTATGACCATCTTGTCTTTCGCGTCGAATATAACGACGTCGATTAATTTGTTCGCCAGCTCGGATTGCATTGCCAACCCTTATTAGACGATTGTGGAACATCTGAGCAACAATATTGTTGTCCTCCTCTGATGAAGAGGAAGATGAACTCCAAGGAAAAGTGTTTTCTAAATTGGCCATGGAAATTGTTTTTCTCAGTGCTGTGAGAAATAAACGAATGCATTGTTCCATATAAATACTAAATATGAACCGACTATCCTTGCCATAAATTGATTATGTCCTGTCATTCAAGAAAATGTTCTGTCACATTGTTCCACCTTTTGACTAAAATGTCACTACAAACCAAATTATTATGTCAGTACAAACCAAATTGATTATGTCCTGTCATTCAATGTTAACTAGAATACAAAAGAATACAAATGTGGACAAGAATACTCTTGTGACTAAAATACCCTCGTGGTTACCATAATTACAATTCTCATTGTTCCACCACCGTTTAAAATTGACGTGAATACCCTCGGGGGTCATAAATATAAAATATAATAAAGTTTGTTTTACTGGTTATGACTATACTGCGTTTCTGGCACATATGTAGACGTGGATGCTCCTGTGTCATCCAAATTTGTATTCATTGCTCTTTGTCGAGAAAGAGAGGCCCTGCCCATCGATACAGACCGCCTTGCATTTGTTAAATTATTTGGAATTGATTCCCTCAATACCATATCTGATAGTATCAATCGCCGCAACTGTGCTTCGATGTTGCTCAAATGTTGACAACGAGTGTATAACTCTTCCTGTGAAAAAGTACTGTTCATAATAAAAATAAAAAATAAATATAAATTCAAATTTAGTAAACTCACATATGTTGGTTGCCCACTATGATGAAATGGGGCACTGACACTAGAGTCCAAATTCTTCATAGTAGTATCGCTTTGAAATAGTGGCACTTCGACGTAAGATTTACCAAGTAATCCAGAAGTTTCTACAGTTAATTGAGTTGGATACTGGGATGGTTGCCAACATGGAGGTGCAGCATATGGCAACTGAGCAGCAGTATCTCTAATAGATGCTGGGCCAATAAAATCGACATTGGTTGCATGAGAAAGTGTCGGCATTATAGGACCAATTGAAACCTTTGTCCAGTACTGATTGTAAGTGAACTGGTCTACACGACGCACAAAAGGTGAAGCTTCAATTGGTTCAGGTAATGTTGTATCAGATGCCATAAAACGCATTATGGGTGGTGGATTTTTTGGTATAGCTATATCACCAGTAAGTTGGCGAATACAACGATCAGCAAGATACCATACACCCTACAATCAATTGTTCATTTTAGCATAATCATAGCCTATGAAAAAACTATTGGAAATTAATGTGAAAATTTCATATACCTGACCGCAATACGTAAAAGTATGATGAAACCGTGATATATATTTAGCAACTTCTATTTCATACACATCTGTCATACTTGAAGAATTATATGGCTGCCAAATTATTGACGAGGGAGTGCGCATCTCAAATTGATCACGGGCCATCGATTGATTATACCGAATAGGATCAGAGCGACCTGAATCCAAGAATTCTTTATTCCATCGCAAAATTCTCGGCCATACATCAGAATTAGACACATGGGTCTGCAATGGGGTGTTCCTATCTCTAACTGGGATACAGCAATTTGTGTACTCGTATGCCCAATACTGCACAGCATAATTATCGATTATGTTACAAATTAATAAATTGAAATTAATTAATGACATTTGTGATCTAAAATTAGTAATTAAAACGATTAGTATTACCTCCAACACTTGTTACGGCCCATTGAACGATTTCACTTTTAGTCTGCTGCATGAATCCAAAGACAAATACAACAGAGCAAGTGCATGACTACCCCAATTATATTTGCCAACAGCATTAAGGTCGACAACTGCGGCTAGCCAACCACATCTTACTAATCCAGAACCATTCGTGAAAAGAAATGCACCGAGAAAGAACATAAAGAATGCTCGAACGATCTTAACCTCTACAATTCTGTCACTTTGGGCTTCTTCAATGAAAGCATTAGTAAAATAATTCTTGAAAAAACTAACCCGTATACCTTGTGATTTCCAATCATCTTTTGTTAGTTCTGGAAAGAAGCGTTCCTGAACAACTTCAAAAGAATACATTTCATCGTCGCATGGAGGCAAGTCGCCGACACCGATAGAAATTCCGGTCAGCATTACCCAATCTAATGGAGTGAAACCCAACTCACCACACGGAAAGTGGAAAGTGTGGGTAGTGTCCCACCTCTCTCTACGAGGGCCTCCACGAGCCGAACCGACGACTTATTTGTATCGATAGTCATGAATCGGTTCCATCCCGCCCGCTCTACTAGTAGTTGGATTAGTGGAACCCGTGAGCAGTACTGATTGTACATTTTGATCGGTTCCTTCCAGTTTCCCCTGAATTTACAGAAACCACCTTCAGGGGTAACAATAACATATTGACTAATATGTTTTGAATCGTCTACTACACGATTCCAATTGGACTGATCGGCATAATTGACATTTGATAGATCTGCTTCACCCTCTGTGCTTGTGCCGGGTTGAGCTGGCACATGTTCTCGCTTTGATTTCAAACGACCAATAAATCTTCGTATTGAAGACATTTTTTTCAACTGAAGAATAAATTTAGAGAAGTTGCCGAGAGGAGAGTAGAAAGATAGTAGTTTGGACAGAGAGACAGAGAGCGGTAGGAGGGTTTAAGTCTTAATGTGAAAGATAGTTTAAGTTCAATCTGAACCAAGAGATATATATAGATAAACCATTAAGGGTATTTCGGTCCAAAAAATTTGCATAAAGCCATAATTGGAGCCGGATTTTAGGGGAAAGTGGGAATAATTGAGGAAAGCACGCTACGGTCCAAAAATTGTGTCGGACGGCACTCCATGTGCCGTCCTAGACACACGGTGAGATTTATTATTATTATTATTATTATTTTAAACAGACGGCACTTCATGTGCCGTCCGACGAATGTGACCGAATTTTACGCGTTTTCTCCCTCTGACGGTACTTCATGTGCCGTCGCTTAATATTATATAATTGATTGCTATAAAATAGCTTTCCACGAGTGCAGCGAAATCGAAATTCCTATATCTATATATCCATATATGGATAATTTTAAGATAAACGACTACAGATGCTCTTATGCCGAAAAGTGCTTTCTGAATTTTGTCTGATTAGATTTATAGGTTAATATCCAAATAACCTCTTAAGAAACTTAAGAACAATTTAAATACTGCTACAGTAAAGCATCAAAATATTATATGAGATATCAAGTTCTTCAAGTCATCGTATATAATATGTATAAGAAACAAACTCCTATATTCCATCTTGAACCGTTTGTTCCTCGACAGAAACTGAAGAAGAGATGGTAAAACATGTGACTTATAAAAAAGAGGTTGTCATAATGCTTCTCCAATCCATTTTAATCCAAGAAACTAGATAGCAACACTAACAAGGTGGTGAGACATAAAAATATAATAGCAATGCTCACAAGTTTAAGTATTTGTGAAATTAACAAAATTCACAAATATTTAGAAGAAATCTAACTTTCATGGAAGCATATGATGGAAGCATATGATGACCTTGTGGGTCTATTTTTTTATATTTTATGTCTCAAAAACTTAAAAAGGAAATTTGGAGAAGCTGATTAAGTATACAACTTTTGAAAAATGGATCTTCATAATCAGCCTCCAACCAACTTTAAAGAAATTAGAAATTAGAAAGTAACTTTTATGTGGTAGATCGAAATGTAAATCTAATAAAATTTAGCACAACTTTCTTCTAGCTATCTTTACATATATATATATTACCAACTCTTACCAAATTTGTGATCACCAATTCAAAACTAAGTCAGATCTATAGATGAGATGAGATGAATTTTAAAGAACCCTAGCCTTCTAATAAATTCGTGTAGGCAAAAGATTCACACAACAAAAGATAGAGAAAGACATGGAGAGAGATAGATACCTTTGCAAGCTTTCCTGAGAGCCTCAGCATCCTCAGCAGGAGAAAGTACAGGGTAAGGGATATTGTTCTTATCTTTTGGTAACTCCCAGATCTCACTTGTCAAGATATTCCTCCAGTCTTCCTCGTCAAGTTTTGAGTAAAGGAGGCTCCCCAGCGCCTTAGCTGCAAGCGGTAACCCTTTCAACTTCTTCACAATTTCCTTCCCTATTTCCTCCAGATTAGAATGCCCACTTGAATTTCCATCTACAAATGCACAATTTCTGAATAAATTCCAGCAGTCGTCGTCAGATAATCTATCCAAATGGCAAGGAGGCAATGCACCCATCGTTGTGCCGACATTGGCATTCTGAGTTGTTACTATGATTCTGCTTCCCAGCCTTGCACCTCGCAGTGAAATACAAAAACTTTTTCCCCTTCAAACCCTCACGCAGTTCTTCTTGAAGCAAATTCATGTTTGGGGCAGCAGACCCAGGCAGCTGAAAGATTCCCGCTAACTACAGATTGAAGCGCCTCCTTCGTCAACCTCATCTCATGGAAATTCGATGAAACACAAATCCACATTCTTAACTCAAAGTACTCCTTCACTCTACTGTCATTGTAAACTCTCTGAGTGAGATTGGTCTTCCCTATTCCCCCCATGCCAACTATTGGAAGTACAGAAAAGTTGGTCATCATTGAGTTATATTTATCTGACAGTAACATGGTTATAATCTTCTCTCTATCTTCCTCCCTTCCAAACACATTAGACTCATCAACTAATGAACTAGTCTGAGGCTGCTCGACAACCTCAAGCCGTGTTGCGCTTCCTAGTATTTGTAGGCCGAGTATTTCTCGTTCCCTAGCAAACATATCTAGTTTCTTGTGTATCGCCTTAATCTTGTATGCTGCCTTGTGGTTAATCAAACCTTTGTGTAGAAATGAGGGGGGAAATAATCCACTGACCTTGACCATCTTCTTTCTTCTTTGTATTGGACTTGTTCTCTCAATCTCATGTTTTAGACGCTGAGCTTGGTAGTTGTCAAGCAATTCATCCATGTCATAGGAAACATTTTTTAGCTTTGATAGCCAAATCCGCACGGATTTTTCCGTCAATTGTTTTTCTTCTGCATCCTCCAGCAGTGCTTGGATAATGGTGAGAGTTGAGGAGATGCCATCTAACTCTGTACTGACTCCCCGAAGTGATCTTAGTTCTTCGAATGCTGCGGTATATAGTTTCTCAAAAAGGACTTGCATGAAGGCAGATAGAGCCATATCTTTTTTCTGTTGATTTTTGTTTAGAGGGGTTAAAGAGGACCAGAAGGAAGATGGTGAAGCAAAATCTTGGTGTGAATTGAAACCAAGAACAAGTTGGGTGATAGATGGGGTGAAGCAAAAGCGATTTTTGATCTTCGTTAATGAAATCGGTAACCGTGGTCACTTTTATCTTAAAAAAAAAGCGATTTTTTATTTTTTCCCGTAATAGGCCACTTTTTGAAAATATTTTCGATTATGGGCCAATTTTACTATTAGCGCTCGTGGGCTACTTTGTGCCACGTCAGCAGCGCCAGCTACTCTCATTAGCGATTTCTTCATTTTGAAAGTCGCTAATAGAAATAGTGGCCTATATTTTAAAATATTTAGAATTTTTTGTTTGATGTCGCTATTTCCACTAGCGACCTTAATATATATATGAGGTCGCTAATGAGATTAGTGACCTCAAATGAATGTATTACGACACTTAGTGATTTCTAAAGAGCTTTAGCTCTCTTGGGAAAAAAAAAATAAAACTGAGGTCGCTATTAGGAATAGCGACCTGAGTATACTTCGGTCGCTATTCGCAACACGACCTTAGTTAGAAACTCAATCTCCTTATTCTTTGTAAATTTGCAAAATAGTCGCACAAGTAAGGTGTAACGCCTCTGCCCCTAGCTCAGACAATTTATACAATTTTGTAAACAAATTAGATACTATGTAGTACAACTGTCCACCACAGGCTACCTCTCAAAAGTTGGTTAACCAATTAGGTGATTCTTGATCATAGGCTATTATAATTTAATATTATTTTATTACTCTTAACTTTCGATATGGAATTTTATTCAACTTTACATACCTGTGTTCTCTCTCTCCGAGAGATACCCAGTACCCACGTGGGTGGGCCCTAGCAGGCCACCACAACGGCCTAGCTGTGTATTCACGGTGCCCCCCCCCCCCCCCCCCCTCTCCATGCACTTATTCCAATTCCATTGTTATTAACATACTAGGTTTGCCCGTGGACATCACATTCTATGCTTTCCAAATCCGTGGGATCTTGTTTTCTACCCAATATACCCTATTGAACCCTCATACTCATCCTATTGGATCTTAACCCGCAATCTAATACCCACTTCTTTAACCCAGTCTTCCCCAGATCTTCTTCACGTTTCCTAACAAGCAGATCATATCTTTCCCCTATTCTCTGGATTCTCCAAAATTACAACTTGCCAAAATCTCTCATTATAATTCCCAACAAATTTTGTTATTCATACCTACAATTCCTATCTCCAAAACCTAACCCTAATATTATCTCATCTCATCCCTCTCTCTCTCTCCCGGCCTACCCCCGATCTCCCGCCTTGTAATACCCCAGATCAGTCGACTGGTACTGCCAGCAGTCGACTGGTCTGTGAGATTTGTGAGAGAATTGTGAAAGATAGTCCCATATCGGGAATTTGCGAGGATAATCAGAGTATAAATATTATTGCCGAGGATCAAGAGTCACCAATTCGGTTAACCACCTTTTGAGAGGCAGCCTGTGGTGGGCAGTGGAACTACATAGTATTTATAATTCGTCTGAGCATTGGGGCGGGGCGTTACAAATGGTATCAGAGCCGACTTTCGACCCCGGGTGTAGTAGAGGTCCTACGATCTGCGGTGCTGGGAGTCATTGATCTCCGAACCGGTGTTGGGTATCCGGGAATCTGCGGTGTTGGGAATGACTGATCTCCGATCTAAGGGACTGTACTACATCGGCTAGAAAGGACGGTCCTACACTGAGGTGTGCCCTGTGCTCAGCGAGGACGCTGATTCCTAAGGGGGGGTGTATGTAATACCCCAGATCAGTCGACTGGTACTGCCAGCAGTCGACTGATAGGGGACAGTCGACTGGTACTGCCAGCAGTCGACTGGTCTGTGAGATTTGTGAGAGAATTGTGAAAGATAGTCCCATATCGGAATTTGCGAGGATAATCAGAGTATAAATACTATTGCCGAGGATCAAGAGTCACCAATTCGGTTAACCACCTTTTGAGAGGCAGCCTATAGTGGGCAGTGGAACTACATAGTATTTATAATTCGTCTGAGCATTGGGGCGGGGCGTTACACGCCTGCCATGCCGTGTAATGCCGATACTATGTAGTACAACTGCCCACCACAGGCTGCCTCTCAAAGGGTGGTTAACCGGATTGGTGACTCTTGATCCTTGGCTATTATATTTATATTATTTTTAATCTTCTCAAAGCCCGATATGGGACTAAGTTATTCACCACTTTCCGTGTTCTCTTCTCACCCGAAGTAACAAAGCATAGGTGGGCCCTAACATGAAGGTGACGTCACCCTTCAAGACAACAGCAACAACAGATCATTCAAAACTCTCAAACTCATCTCTGTCACCATTTACCGTGGGCCCCCACCTTGACAAATTCAACACAATTACCATTCAATCAATTATCCAAATGCCATTTTTTAAATATAATTAGCCACCATACACTTAGCTCTCAAACTCATCTCTGTCACCATTTACCATGGGCCCCCACCTTGACAAATTCAACACAATTCCCATTCAATCAATTATCCAAATGTCATTTTTTTTATATAATCAGCCACCATACACTTAGCTCTCAAACTTATCTCTGTTACCATTTACCGTGGGCCCCACCTTGACAAATTCAACACAATTCCCATTCAATCAATTATCCAAATGCCATTTTTTTATATAATCAGCCACCATACACTTAGCTCTCAAACTCATCTCTGTCACCATTTACCGTGGGCCCCCACCTTGTCAAATTCAACACAATTTCCATTCAATCAATTATCCAAATGCCAGTTTTTATATAATCAGCCACCATACACTTAGCTCTCAAACTCATCTCTATCACCATTTACTGTGGGCCCCCACCTTCACAAATTCAACACAATTTCCATTCAATCAATTATCCAAATGCCATTTTTTTATATAATTAGCCACCATATACTTAGTTCTCAAACTCATCTCTGTTACCATTTACCGTGGCCCGTGGGCCCCCACCTTGACAAATTCAACACAATTCTCATTCAATCAATTATCCAGATGCCATTTTTTATATAATCAGCCACCATACACTTAGCTCTCAAACTCATCTCTGTCACCATTTACCGTGGGCCCCCACCTTGACAAATTCAACACAATTCTCATTCAATCAATTATCCAAATGCCATTTTTTTATATAATCAGCCACCATACACCTAGCTCTTAAACTCATCTCTGTCACCTTACCCACCTACTAGAAACTAAACCTTTCCCCTTAAGTAGTTCACAAAGTCTATGAAAAGAAACTCTATTCATTCGAAGTATCTCATGACAATTCCGATCACTCTCTACGTACAATCTCATTAGAATTTGGTCCCTCTCAGTTTTTCTATTTCTACTTGGTTCTTTGTCAAGATATGTTAAGGATGTTGCGGCCGACATCACGAAACATGCAACCATCATGAGAATGAATGCTGCTATGTCATAGTCGTCCATATTCCCAACTAAAAATAAATTAGATTTGTATCAACACCTCCGGAAAAAAATGGTAAAGTATCCAAGCAAATAGAGTAAATTATCTCAGCAAATAAAATCTCTTAGTAGAATATACATAAAGAAGGATAGATGGTAAAGACTGATTTACAAGAGAATTGAATAGACTGATTTACTAGTAGTTTAGAATGCCTCGAACTGGGATTGTAGTTTAAGAAGCAATTTGGAATGCCTCGAACTGGGAATGTGGTTTAAGCCATTGAAAGATTAGAGTGCCTCAAATTGGGAGCGCTCACCGGGCAGGTTCAAGCCCCAGCAAGGCCGAACCTAGCGAGAAAACATTTCTGAAAGTTCAAAAAACCACCAATACCTTTTAAAGTAAAAAAAACTACGAAGATTAATGACATTTTTCCAAACACAAACAAAGTAACTATGTAAAATTACAAAGAAAGATAGGTTGCGCTAAAGACCCTGAACACACTGAACTCAAAACTTTCAGGGAATTTTGAAATAGGAGTTCTCAAACTCTTTTAAGAGTGTCCCTGTAAAATTTCAATTGAGCAAAATCCCAAAAGAGAAATATCATACTGACAAAATACTACCAATTTAAGCACCACCAATTACTAACATACCAACATATTAGAGGTACAAGTTACATTGTTTGATCACATCTTTCAGTTAAATAGATGAACGAGTCATCTTAATCTAGTTAGACATACTTATAATTGGAAAGTTGGAACAGTGTGAATCGTAAACAACCGAACTTGTAACGCCCCGAATTTATATATAAGGATAAATTCGAGATTTCACAGGATCTTTACTTCACTTCGTACAATTTTACAAGGAATTTAAAACTTTTCATTCACAATACATCAGAGTTCCTTTACACTTGGTTTTTACACAGCGGAAGATTAAAAGATTACAATCAATGAAATACAACTTGTATAACTTTAACATCATTTGCAACATCTTTAACTTCTAAACAGCAACAGCATATCCACTTTATAACTCCATGAATAGTCCATTACCTGCATGTCAGTCTGTGGGCACGTCAGTTACTTACAACTGACGAAATGTTATACACGGCTATCCTCTCTATGCCGGGAATAGTATAACGATCTCATACTTTAAGAAGACACAATAAAATTGAAATGAATAAATAACGTGTCAAAGGTGATTATCCTAAATATAAGTGTATGTCATGCCTTAATGCCTAATGCACACAATTCTACACTAGGATGACACTAATGCACACTTGTTTAGATTCTATGCATCCCATACTACATAGGTCCGAGGGCAAGCGCCTACGTACTCCATATTGAAGGGTTCGATCCCTCGCCATGAGACTACCCAGTAATAAAACAAGTTTTAGAGTTATTTCACAGATACGGATCTCAGCCTCTCTGACTATAATAACAGATCCCAGCCTCCCTGGCTATTATATCGTGAGAATAATCCCGTAAATGCCCCTCTAGCCCCGGTATATACATATTCTTTGGAGTATGGTAAACATCCGCCGACTACCCTAAGTCCCGGATAAAATACAGTCCATCTCCTACGGAGCAACCGCATTCCACCAACTGGGTCTATAGCCACGGAGATCCACCGCCGACTATATAGAAGCACCCATTTACATTTGCACAAGTCTATTACATCTTCACCTAAGTGCCGAATTATTTTTAGTTCAAGACATGAATATGTTATCACCCTAGAATCAGTTTTACCTCATACCGGATTTATTCACAAAATGCGTGATCGCCCGACGGCATTATCTCAAAATCAAGTCTCAAAATCTTTCTTTCAAAATTACCGGTAACAGAGGTCTTACTAATTCTAAATCATAAACCTTTCATGTACAAGAAACATGGGTACACATACCCTTTAATAATCATGTCTTGACTTAGATATTTTCATGTCTCTAGCTTATCCACAATTTGATCTATGTCTTATTTGGCATCAATCATAATTCTCTTATAGTTCATTCATGAATCAACGATAGCAATTTCATTTGCAAATTTAAGCACATATAATAATTAAGCATTCAACATAAATGAATAATCCCATCAAAAGGCAATTAATTCACATAATGTATATTTCTTTTACTCTTTAAAGTCATACCTTTTTTTTTTTATAATAAAGTCTTCAATCATTCTTGCTTTCTATACCAAATTTCCTTTTTAAAGTCTCATTTTTACTTTCTTAAAATATACAATAAAATTTCCATAACAATCTCTAATAGCTTTTATTTTATCTTATAACCATAATAGGAATTTATTCATACTTAAAAAAAAAACATCTTATTCTATTAAACCAATAAAAAAAAAATGAAAGAATGGCTCAGGTTTCGAACCCACCACCACACCGAACAGGGAACTAATCCCACTCCAATAGCCAATAAGTCTATGTGGCTGTGTGTGACATTTGTATACCGAATTCCTCATATATTAATTATCGGTTTCGGGATCAATTTAAAAGAATAAAAATAAAATGTAACTATCAAGTTTCGAACCCGAGATCTCTTATAAGAGGTGCTCACTGACTAACCAGTAAGTCCAAATGTGATTTCTGTCTAAGAGTTGTATTTGTATACTTTTGTTCATACTTTTCTGAAATTGTTTCTTTTTAACAAAACTTGTTTACCCAATAATCCAATCATTTAGGATATTGGAATAAACTTCTCTTTGGACTAAAAGGAAATCTTAAATAATAATCAACAAGTGCAAACTTATTTTTAGCATATATCTCATTTAAAAAAAAAAAGATTTTTCCTTTCTTTACAAAATTTACATTTCTTTTCAAACTCGAAAATTAAAATCATGCTTTTCTAAAAACTAGTTTATGCCCAACATCCTACAAATAAAAATTTGTGTTAAGAATCAAACATATCTTTTAATCGATTATGGATGTCTCAAAGGAATTCCTTTCATACAAAAATTTGTATTTTTTTTTTTTGACATATGTCAACATACTTCATAAAAATTATTTTCTTCTCTTTTCTTTTTCATCATATCGCTAATCATATGTCGAAATATAGCATTCTTTAACAATTTCTCATACATATCGAGTATTCTAACATTGTTCATAGTAATAATTCTTTAGTTAAACTCTTCTTTTCAATTTACACATAAACTTGCATTTCTCAAAACTTGAATAAAAAAAAATTGTTTAATTTCTCTTATACAAATTTGGAATTTATAGCATGCCAATAAGTCTCAAATCATAAGAATTTTACAAAATCTCTTTCATGAACAAATTATTATTTTCCAAATGTAACAATAAAAAATATACATATGTCAATAATAACAAAATTTTACTTTCTTCTTTCTTAGTCAATAAATCATAAAGCATGTTTATCATATGATATTCATCACTAAAATTCCCACATACTCAACAAGTACAAAAATTGCAATCACATTAACATGATTCATGGTATAAAGAAATTCTTCTTTTTAATTAGCATGATATCACAACAAAATCATCCTCATTCAAAACATGATATACTAGCATAAATTTTATCTTATAATTCTCAAACAATATCTTCTTATACTACTCTTTTTTGTATGCATATCCTACACTAGAAAATAATGAAATCACCGACTAACACAATGTTAATCTATTTGTCAACATAGCATGATTCACTATTAATCTCACCACAATCATAGTATAGTTATTCTATTTTATCAAAACTACTCATTCACTTTTATTAGCATGTACATTCTAAAAAATTAGAAAGTAGGAGAACACCCACCTTTTGTGAAGCTTGAACAATGAAAAGAAAAGAGATCACCACTTCTAGCTCCAAAGATTCCTAGCTCCTAGTAAGGCTTCTCCTCCTAGCAATGGCCTCCAAGCACAAAACTCTCTTCTCTCTTTCTTTTCTTTCTTTCCTTTCTTTTTTTTTTTGATAATGTTTTTGGTGCAAGATAAAGGTAGGAAATGGGGCTCTATTTATAGGATTTTGGGAGGGTCTAAAGTGCAAAAATTCCACCCTAATTACTCTTCAAATTTATTCTACAACTCTCCACTTTCCTAACTCCTAAAACTTACAACCTTTCATCTCCCCACTCTTCATGAACATAAAGCTCCACTTCTCTCTCTCCCTTCATGAAAACCGGTCACCCCTAGCCCACAAAATGGTCCAAATACATTTGTGTGTGCATGCACACATGCACAAACAAATATGAACACATTTCTATAACTCTAAATGTGTACTAATACTTGTAACTTGTCATGTATTAATACATGTTTAACTAAAAATGTGATTTTAATAGTGGGCTTGCTACATGGGCCCATTACTAATTAATTAATTTAATTATCTAGTGGGCTAGCTTTAATGGGCTCAACAATTGCTAATTAATTTATTTAATCATCTAGTAGGCCCCTCTCCTAATGGGCTACATTTTAGTTTATAGGTCCATGGATCAAAAGAAAGGCTAAATAAAACTAATGCATGCTAAAAATAGTAAAATGAGAGTTGCAAAATGAGAATAAAAATTTGCACGTGCACCATACGTGCAAAAAATTGAAAAATGCATTTTAATAAAAATTGGGGGAAAATAAATTTTCATTTTATAAAATAGATTTAAATACATAAAAATAAATAATTTAAACCTATAGAAAATATTGTACGTAGTGGTAGAAACACGTGCATCAAAACACGTAAAAAGCACGTAAATCCCAGGGATTAAATGTTATTGTAGTTGACTAAAATCAATACGAAAAATGTATAAATAGTACGAATCCAAAATATGTAGTGAAACACATTACAAAATATACATGCGTAACACCCAGGGGCAAAATTGTCATTTTCAATTTTGCGGGGTGTTACAGAACTACTCTCAAGTCTCAACCCATTTTAAAGTAGGAGTTATATGGACAGTCCACCCTACCCCATCAATGGCCAACCACACATTCTTGGGTTTAAGCTATAAACCATCCACACCATCCAGTTAAACCTCAGTCACATTTGAAATCACATCAATGTATGTATTTACGAAATAGGAGAGGTTGAGGGTGCCGGAGTGGGGGCGGGGGAGGGAGAAGAGGGCGGAGGAGTGGAGGGTTTGGGAGGGGAAAGAGAGGAATAAACCATAGAAATCAAAACATACCTGCGATTTTGATTCGGCGGCTGAAGTAGCCATCAAAGATTTTGGTACCAATCGTTTATATATGTAGAAGAAAAATTCACGCGCGCTATCAGAAGATGAAATCGGTTGAAATCGGTTGATTCTCCATTCCTTTACGCAGCTTTCCGAGGGGGGTGGAGTCGGAATAGAAATCGGTTGAGATCTTTCTCTAGGGAATCAAATTTAGTTGTTTCCTTTGTTTTCTTTTTCAAAACAAACAGGCTATGGAATAGGATAAGATGGGCTCGTCCGCAGTATTCCATTCCTTTCCCTGGTTTTTTGGAAACTAATGAGGAAGTAGAAGACTTTATATTATGGTATGAAAGGGAGGAGTCAAGTTCTTTCATTTCGGGTTCTAAGTAGAACGGTGGTGGCAATTTCAAGATTGTGCTAAACGAGCTTTGGGTTCAAACGGGTTATGGGTTGGGTCGGGTTGAGTAGTCTGGGGATTGACCAAATCAGACTTGTTGTTCGGGTTTAGGTTTATGTTCTCAGCCAATCGGGTTCAGAACGAGCTAAACCCGAAAAACTTGGTCGAGTTGGCCAACTGGATCGATTTTATGACTCTTATGGTTAAGGCTGACCAACGGACCGGATTTGGGCTGGACCAATATAGATCTGGGCCCGAGCCCGAGCCCGAAATTTAAAACATATGCCTGAACCCGTCCCGAATTTTATTCGGACTTAAAAGTTTAGGTCCGAGCCCAGGTCCGAATTAGGCCCGAAAATATGTTCGAGCCTAGACCCGAATTACCAACGCATGTTCTAATATATAACTTTCCCATAAAATAAAATTATATCAAGAATAGTATACGATTAAAAAAATAACAAAAACATGCATACTACAAATTTTTGAGTAATTCACATCAAATTTGTCTTTTTCATTTAATTTTATGTACAATACATAATTTCTCTATCTATAAATTTTAACATTCATTTCAACTTATATAAATATTCTCTTTAAAAAAAATTATACATAAATATACATGATGTATACATAAATATACACATGCACATATAAATATTTGATTCGGACCCATCAGACCTAAGCACTTGGGTTCGAGCCAGGTCCGAATTTTCCTCGGGCCAAAAAATTTGAGCCCGAGTCTGGCCCGAAATGAAAATTTTTAGCCCATGCCTGCTAATTATCTGGTCAGATCTAGGCAGGGCCGGATTGAATTCGGGCTAATTGCCACCCTTAGAAGGAAGATGGTGAAGATGGATCTGAAGGAAGAGGTTTGTTTGACGGAAGAGGTTGGTGTGAATAGAAACAAACAACATAAGTTTTATGTATTTATTTATTTATTTATTATAACAAACAACATAAGTCACCAAACCCTTCCGATATTTGGGTTCTGGTTTTCGTGGTTAGTCCAGTGGAGTTCGGGGCAGAGTAAACCCGGACAAGAAGGTGACAGATTCGGGCAGCCCGATCCATTTGACACCTCTAATGGCAGGCCACATAAGGTTTATCATGAATACAAATCCAATGTGGAATTGGGACTACTTACAAGTTACAACAGACACTCGTATAAAATTGTACAAAGTGATTTCACTTCAAACCAATTACACAGTAAAATTGTTCAAGAAAAGGAAAAAAACGGAATTAGTAAATTAAGC
Source organism: Hemerocallis citrina (assembly GCA_017893485.1). Classification (NCBI taxonomy): domain Eukaryota; kingdom Viridiplantae; phylum Streptophyta; class Magnoliopsida; order Asparagales; family Asphodelaceae; genus Hemerocallis; species Hemerocallis citrina. Next base: position 76,606,673 of record CM030361.1, on the reverse strand, counting down.
AACTGTTAGATATCTCTAATTTCTATTATTATAATTGGGAGAGTTGAGATTGTCATTTGTAGACAACGAGTAATTTGTAGACATTCATTCATCCATTTAATCTCAACAATTTATTTTTAAGTAGGAGTTATATTTAATCATTCATTTACTCAACTGTTGTTAGTTACCATAATACTCTAAAAGTTCAAATTTATTTATGACATAATTATTTACAAAAGTGTCACTTATATAAAAAAAAATTGTGCCACTAAAGATAATTTATGAATAGTATGTAATAAGTAAAGAGAGGTCTTGAGATCGAGACAAGATTATATCTTATTATTTACTATATAAAAAAATAAAAATTAATTAGAACGAGTGCATCAGGCATCGCACTTGCAAAATCACTAGTAAGCAAGAAAGGGAATCTCATATGTAAACATTGACATTTCCCCAAACTGGCAATTAGTTTTATTCATTATCAATTTCACTATCATTTTATTCACTGTCATACTTCTATTGAAGAGTTCTCCCACCTATTCTATCTTTCCCTACCTATTCTTCCACCTATTTTATATTTTTCTACCTATTGAAGTGTACCACCTAACATAATGAAGAGAAATATAATGAAATTGGTAGTGGAAGAAGCATTACTCTTTAGGAAAATAACTGTGCTTGTTGAATGTATAATCTGGGCGAAACTTCCATCCAACACAAACCCATTTTGGATCTCCACAAAGTGCCTTTGAAAATGAACCCTAATTATTTTCTTTGTCCTTTTACTTGTAGTATTCCCTTGTCTCTTTTGTTCCCTCTCGTACTCTTACTTTTTCATCTTGGTTGAGAATGACGGTAGTGAATTCGTATGTGACACAGTAGAATTCATTGGTTGTAGGGTCAATTTGCAATTGGGGTCTGTAAGGAGTTTGAGAAAATGCTTGTGAGAGAGTTACGGAACCAATCTGCTGAAGTTAGCATCTCGGTGAGTTGATTCCACATAGCAAAAGGTTTGTTAGTTTCTGTGGATTTTTTTTCGTTGCATGTGTAAATATTTCGTTTGCGTTTGGTTTTAGAGTATCCTTAGATTTACTGGCTTCTAAAGAATGGTTAAATTGGTTACTGTTGTTGTTTTCTGTTGCTTTGCATCTCATGTTTTTACACTAGTATTCATTTTAATATGTATCTTTAGTTGGAGTAGACTTGGGTTTAAAAATTCTCCATTATGCCATTCTGCATTCAGCTCTCCCAGACGAACTAAGAAAAATAAATAAATTATTTCATGGATAAATATGAATAAGAAAGGTAGAAATGCCCAGGAGAGTTTGTTTCATCTTGTATTAGTTTCCTATCATTTCATAGGTACTGTTTGCACTGTTCCTGAAATGCTTGTTTTAAGCAAAATATGATGTATTGTTTACTTTATAATCAGGTTCAGGAAAAGGTTTTGATACATATAGAATCATGTAAATGTTCTTGCACAACTATTGAAGGAATTTGTCAATCCAATCAATTCATCACGTTTTATATAAGTTTGCTGAGTTTAATGCAGAAATACTCAAACCCGAGATGTAAACAAAGAAACATAAGCAAACAATGCAAACAACACACAAACTCACGAGATTTTTTCAAGATTCACCCAATGCAATGACTACTTCTCCGCTAGAGGCACTTTTGCGATTTCCACTTGAAAATATAAAGAGAAATAAGTTTACAATCACTAAAGAATTCAGCTCCAAGGTGTAGGGTTTATTTTCTTCTCCCTCTCTCAAGAACGGCCTCTCTCTTGATGATAGTACTATTGGAATTTAACCATAATAATCGTACGCCATACATATATTTAGGATTACATTAAATTAGATTTGAGCTGTAGATGAAAATATCTAATTAGCGCCGTCACGGTCGACTGCGAAGGAGGGTGGTCGACTGCAAAATGTCCCAAGCAAGTCAGAGAGCACATGCTATCGACTGCCCTCCTAGTAGTCGTCCGCTCCCTATTTGATTGAACACTGCAGCATGACAATTAACTGCATGTATCGACAGTCTTGCTAGTCTTGCTGCTATGTTTCCTTGTTGTTGTTGTTGTTGTTGCTGTACTTCTCGCTTCTTCTTCAAACCCTTGTCTCGTGTATTGGATTCACCAATCCCAACAAAATTATCTTCATCCAAATCATCATCCTTGTCAATAAGAAACAAACACACGAACAAAATTACAAACTATTTGTTTCTTGAGGATCTTTATTTTTATTGGAAAGTTATAGAAAGTGGTCTCGGAATTGTGAATATGATAAGATCCTTTCTCCATCAACTTTCAGAACTGTATTCAGACCAATGTATTTCCATATATGGCTATTTTGACGGCTTTCTTTCATCAGTGGGCATGCTTGGATGTAAAACTCGCCGAGTGTAGACGGCAGGCCCTTGTCTGGTAACTTTGCAATCTTCGGGCAATTTCTGATGATCAAAGTCTCAAGAGAGGAGAATCGAAGGTCACAAGGTAAAGTTTGAAGATCTTCACAATTTATGACTCCCAAGGATTTGAGCGAAGAAGGCAACTGCTTCTCTGGAAAACCACTAAACCCAGAACAACTGCTGATCTTAAGGTTTGTTAGACTATTCATTGTCTGTAAGTCAGTAAGGAACGGGGCAATCAGATTCGAGCAAGAACTTATTTGAAGATCTTGGAGTGAGCCTGGTAAATGCCTTTGTCCCGAATTCTCCTCTACTCCGAGGTTTGGGCAATTGGAGATGTGAAGTTTCCTCAGTTTAACTAATAGTCGAAACGATTCTGTCGGCAGTTCCACGAGTTCTTCACAGTTAGTGATGCTCAGCTCTTCAAGAGCTCTTAGTTCTTTCCCAAGTAGCCCTTGCTTCAGGGACCTCAAGTTTCCACAATCGTGAATTTGAAAGGATTGGAGTGTTGAATGAATATGAATATTAGGAAGAACAATGAGCCCTACTTCGGAGATTCTGTATCGTGTCAGAGTGGGTGGAAGAACCACCAATTCTGTCAACTTTGGACATTCAGTGATTTCAAAATCATTTAAGCAAGGAAAGAGATGGCCATCTTCTTCCAATAACCAATTTTCAAGATCCGGCATGTCTGCAATCACCAGTTCCTTCAATGATGGGAACCCTTTAAACTCGCCGTTGCCCGAAAACTCTTGCCCTATGTATGTCGCCCCATGTCCTTCAATATCAAGGTATCTGAGATAAGGAAGCTGTCCTAAAGTCGGAAGAGTTATACTTTGTCTGCAATTAGATAAATGGATGGTTTGTAGACAAGAGTAGGAAGGACACCACATCCAGCTTGGGAATTTGCTCCCGCCATAGCCTTTAACTGTCAGCTCCTTGAGTTGGGTGTGTGGTTTAAGGCCTTCAAGAACCTCTTCATGTTGGTGTTTGGTCTGCAAATTTCGGTGCCCCTCATCATCTGTCCATATAAGTTGTAGTGCAGAAATGTACTCCTTGCTACTTAAGTTAGCTTCATTTGCCTCATCCTGGCTTTGAACATACTGAAGATGTTGGATGCAGAGTTGCCCTCGAAGCTCCACCATATTCTTCAGCTCTCTGATGCTGAATCCTCTATCTTCTCGAATAATAAACTCCTCTAATTCTTGGAGTTGGGTTAATCTCCCAATATGAGCCATCTTGGAGACCAATCTGGTGCTAGTTTGAAGGTGTCGGAGGTTGATCAGGTTCGGAACTCCATTTGGTATCTCATCTAGCAAGTCACAAAGCTTTAGCCTCAGCGTCTGCAAATTGTACAGTTTACTTATTGATGAGGGCAGGAATTGGATTCCAGTACCGGAGAGGCTGAGATACCGAAGCTGAATCAGACTTCCAATAGAGTATGGCAACTCAGTGATGTCTCTCCGGTACAAATCTAGCACTCGGAGGCATTTCAGTTGTAGGAATAGGCTGTCAGGAATTTTCGGAGTATAGGACTTGTATCCACGCAGCAGCTGTAGTGACCGTAATCTAGTAAACCCTGAAAACGTCTCAAGTGAAGTGGTCCCTGAATTTTTGCAGGAATAAGAGAGATGACGAGCTTCAGGATTTCCCTGGATTTTTTTCATGTTGCCCTCCATTATCAGGTTCTCACCAGTAGAGATATACTGTGCCAGGTCATGGATGGCATCAGGCATCACATAATTTCCCTTGTAGGGTTGAAAGAAAGACCTGCTCAGCAAATCGTCAAAGTAACTGTTGCCCATGTCTTCCAACCGTCTTCTCCCTTGTGGCTGAATGTATCCGAGCGCCATCCAAATCTGGACCAGCTTCTCTTTCTGGAAGACGTAATCTTTATGGAACACCGAGCAGAACGTGAAGCACTGCTTCAAATGAGGGGGAAGGTGCTTATAACTCAACCTTAGAGCTGGAAGGATATTGTTCTTATCTTTTGGTAACTCCCAGATCTCACTTCTCAAGATATTCCTCCAGTCTTCCTCGTCAAGTTTTGAGTAAAGGAGGCTCCCCAGCGCCTTAGCTGCAAGCGGTAACCCTTTCAACTTCTTCACAATTTCCTTCCCTATTTCCTCCAGATTAGAATGCCCACTTGAATTTCCATCTACAAATGCACAATTTCTGAATAAATTCCAGCAGTCATCGTCTGATAATCTATCCAAATGGTAAGGAGGCAATGCACCCATCGTTGTGCCGACATTGGCATTCTGAGTTGTTACTATGATTCTGCTTCCCCGCCTTGCACCTCGCAGTGAAATACAAAACCGCTCCCACTTTTGAGGGTTCTCATTCCAAACATCATCTAAAACAAGCAAAAACTTTTTCCCCTTCAAACCCTTGCGCAGTTCTTCTTGAAGCAAATTCATGTTTGGGGCAGCAGACACAGGCCCACTGGCAGCTGAGAGATATCCACTGGCTGAAAGATACCCAGTACCAATGGTTGAAAGATTCCCGCTAACTACAGATTGAAGCGCCTCCTTCGTCAACTTGATCTCATCGAAATTCGATGAAACACAGATCCACATTCTTAAATCAAAGTACTCCTTCACTCTACTGTCATTGTAAACTCTCTGAGTGAGATTGGTCTTCCCTAGTCCCCCCATGCCAACTATTGGAAGTACAGAAAAGTTGGTCGTCATTGAGTAGTTATATTTAGCTGACAGTAACATGGTTATAATCTTCTCTCTATCTTCCTCCCTTCCAAACACATTAGACTCATCAACTAATGAACTAGTCTGAGGCTGCTCGACAACCTCAAGCCGAGTTGCGTTTCCTAGTATTTGTAGGCCAAGGATTTCTCGTTCCCTAGCAAACATATCTAGTTTCTTGTGTATCGCCTTAATCTTGTATGCTGCCTTGTAGTTAATCAAACCTTTGTGTAGAAATGAGGGGGAAAAGAATCCACTGACCTTGACCATCTTCTTGCTTCTTTGTGTTGGACTTGTTCTCTCAATCTCATGTTTTAGACGCTGAGCTTGGTAGTTGTCAAGCAATTCATCCATGTCATAGGCAACATTTTTGAGCTTTGATAGCCAAATCCGCACGGGTTTTTCCGTCAATTGTTTTTCTTCTGCATCCTCCAGCAGTGCTTGGATAATGGTGAGAGTTGAGGAGATGCCATCTAACTCTTTACTGACTCCCCGAAGTGATCTTAATTCTTCGGAGGCTGCGGTATATAGTTTCTCAAAAAGGACTTGCATGAAGGCAGATAGAACTGCTTCTCCTGCCATATCTTTTTTCTGTTGATTTTTGTTTAGAGAGAGGTTAAAGGGGACTAGAAGGAAGATGGTGAAGCAAAATCTTGGTGTGAATTGAAACCAAGAACAAGTTGGGTGATAGATGGGGTGAAGCAAAAGCGATTTTTGATTTTTTTGCCGTAATAGGCCACTTTTGAAAATATGTTCGATTATGGGCGAGTTTCGAAATGATTAGCGCTCGTGGGCTACTTTGTGCCACGTCAGCAGCGCCCGCTACTCTCATTAGCGATTTCTTCATTTTGGAAGCCGCTAATGGGAATAGTGGCCTGTATTTTAAAATATTTAGAATTTTTTGGTTGATGTCGCTATTTCCACTAGCGACCTTAATATAAATATGAGGTCGCTAATGAAATTAGTGACCTCAAATGAATGTATTACGACACTTAGTGATTTCTAAAGCGCTTTAGCTCTCTTGGGAAAAAAAACAAAATTGAGGTCGCTATTAGGAATAGCGACCGTAGTATACTTCGGTCGTTATTCGCAACACGTCCTCAGTTGGAAACTCAATCTCCTTATTCTTTGTAAATTTGCAAAATAGTTACACAAGTAAGGTGTAACGCCTCTGCCCCTAGCTCAGACAATTTATACAATTTTATAAACAAATTAGATACTATGTAGTACAACTGCCTACCACAGGCTGCCTCCCAAAAGTTGGTTAACCGATTAGGTGACTCTTGATCATAGGCTATTATATTTTAATATTATTTTATTACTCTTAATTTCCGATATGGAATTTTATTCAACTTTACATACCTGTGTTCTCTCTCTCCGAGAGATACCCAGCACCCACGTGGGTGGGCCCCAGCTGGCCACCACAACAGCCTAGCTGTGTATTCAAGGTGGGCCCCCCCTCCATGCACTTATTCCAATTCCAATGTTATTAACATACTAGGTTTGCCTGTGGACGACACGTTTTTGTGAACGATGCAGCATATAAAAACCCCTGTAAAAGGTTAAATATATGCACGTCTTCGTGAAGAATTATTTATATAGATGTGTTTTTGGCAGTAGACATTGATGTATTCTGAATTTGTTTATTGGTTTATATCTTGTAGGATCATTTTTTAGGAGCTCGGAATTACCCAACCTTCCCATTTATCCAATAATAGTTACAAATACGACTCGAAACAGTTGGCAAACGCTTCTAGATGCACTATCCACTTCTAGATGCACCATCCGATATAAATTTCCAATTTTCTTTCCATTTAAACAATGAAATTACAACAAAACTGTTGCGCCCTAAATTCTCCGATAAATGTGCAATGCACACTAAATGTAGATTCCCAATTGCCGAATAATCCCCAAATTCGTCACTTTCTTCCCTACAACTCATAGAAATTGGGCAGAGGTATAAACCCTAAAATTAAAATATAATATACAACCACATCCCCCAAAAAATATCTAAAACAAACCAATACCGATACTCGCCTACATATTACACAACCCTACAAAATATAAAATTGGAGATGAAACTAAAACTTCAGGAAATGGAAAAAGAACGAACCGCATCATCCCTAACGAACTTTTCCAAGGGTTTGTCCTGCTTGGATTTTTCGAGGACTTGGCTGATGGGGATGTCGTCGTCGGAATTGCTGTCGAGATTGTAAACGGGGGGGCTTGTCCGTTTGGACTCGGAGCCGCTCCACCAAGCTGCTCATCTTCCACAATTCCCCTACAAAACGTGATTGTTTAGGGTTTATGCTAGAGAAATTGAACCTGAATGTACCAAGTGAACTTTTTGGAATTGCAACAGGAAGAAAGTGAGAAGTGGCTTGAGGCGTGGGTTGCACTTTCTTTAAGAAACTATTTGTCCGATTCTGGAGATGAATCGTTGATCACCAAACACTTCTCCCGGGATACAACGAGATTCTGATTTACAGTGTTGCCAAGATTCCAATCGCAGCACGTACCAACTTGCACCAGCAATTAGCAAACAAAAACCGCAGAAAATAGATTTTGAGAAAAGATTGAATGATAGAATTTTATTTTATTTTATTTTATTTTTGTTTCTGTGTCTTTTTTTTTTCTTTTTCTTTTTTTTTTCCCTTCCCAAAGATGATATCTTCTTATAGCTTGTAACCAGGAAGCTATTAATCTGTATCCATTAATAAAAAACGGCTATATAATGAATATCATTTAATTTTTGAAACTGCTATAACATAAAGTCTCTTTAAGTTTGAAACAGTTATATTTTTAAAAAAACATTTTGAATTTTGACAGTTCAAAAAGAAAAGAAGAAAAAAAAATGTTCTGTTTTTTTTTTCAATAGACCCCAAGACCCCTAAGGCCCTAAGACCCGGCCCGGTCATAGATATATATATATATATATATATATATATATATATATATATATATATAGGGGTCGGTTCGGGTGAGAACCAACCCTGGGGTGAGAACCTAAGGGCCTCTCCCTACCACTCATCAAATCATTTTGTATGGCTGAGATTATGCAACTACAAAAAATGGTAATAGATCCTAATGTATAGACTTTTTTTGGTGTGTGATGGTTAAGGTAAATTTTTCAAATTGGAGAGAGAAATATTTGGTTCTCGGAAAATATGGGAGAAGATTTTGTATCCCATTAATAGCAAATGCAGAATCATTCACCATTTTTTTCCCCTTAACCCTAATAATTACACAACAAAAAGAGTCTAGAGTTTTTTTTCCTCACGAATTCGTTCCTTCATCAACGAAAATTACTAAACTCTCGCGACAAGACCTAGGAGATTGTAGTTTAGGCGATTTTGATTTGGATAGAGATGCCACCGGAAAAGAACACGAAGAGGCTCATTTGCGACGGCGCCGGCGCCGGTGAGTTTTATTTTATTTTTTTTAAATTGTTCCGATGTAGCCTTTTATTATTTTATTTTCTTGCAATTCGTTCTACTTAATTGAATCCCCGAAAAATTTGTTGTTTTAATTATAAATTTCTGAATGTTGTTCATGATAATTTTTCCTGTCAAATGATTTTTGAAATGCTTTAAAAGTTTGGCTTTATTGTTGGCGAATTAGAGGGTTATATAGGGCCTAAAATAATAATAATAATAATTTTTTTAGTGAATTGCTATTTAATTATACTGTTGTTAATGTTTATGTGTATTGATCTTGGTATTCAGTATTTGAAAATTTTCATTCCATTAATTTTTTTGTTTGCTAAAAAAAGTTGTTATTTAATTGTACTCTAATTGCTATTTATATATGTGGATCTTGCTATTTAGTGTTTGATATTTTCAATTCCAGTAATTTTGGAATTGCTAGAAAATAGTTGCTATTTAGTATACTGTAGTTGTTGTTTATATAATATGTAGTTGCTGTTTATGTATTATGTTATTGATAGTTTTTGCATTCAACACTTGCTATTGAAATGTAAACTTGTTGCTGTTTTAGTTTAATTAGTTGTTGTTTATGTGTTGATGATAATATTCCAGCTAATTAGAAATTTATTGATGTTATATAATGATGTAAATGTTGTAAATATTGATATTTATTAGATTGTAGTTGCTGTGTACATAATGGGTAGTTGCTAATTATGTTTTATTGTATTTATGGTTGTTTCAATAAATAGTTGCTAGTGAATGGTACTGTTGTTGTTGTTTTAAAATAAGAAGTTGCTATCTATATGTGTTAACTTGTTGTAATTGATGTCTTTGTGTTATTTCTTTCGAAGGTGAAAGTGTTTCGAAAACAAGTTCAAGTTGCGCACGTAGTGTTAGAAAGAAAGCAAATATTGAAAGTTGTCAGAAGAATGTAAACGACGACTTTGTCGAAGTAGATGCTGGAAATAAAAGGGGGTAATGGGAAGCCGGCTGAGAACGTCGCCGATGACCCAGTTGTACTTAGTAGGACATGCTCCCGTATTCTGGTGAATGCTATTAAAGACATGAAGGATGCACAACGACGTGCTGTTATTGAGATGGGATTTGGTAATATCCTGCATTTGAAAATGACGAAGGTGCCAGCTTCTTTGGTGTATTGGGTTCTTGATCACTTTGATCCTAGGAGCTGCGAATTGAAGATGGATAATGGACGGTCACTTCATGTGGAATCCGATGACGCTGCACTAATTTTCGGACTGCCGAGAGGTAAGCGCCAGTTAGATAGAAAGCGGAAAAGGAAAGTATGTCCGAAGGTTTTGGAATGGAAACAGCAGATTGGGGAAGATAAAGTATTAATCAATACTCTGAAGGACAAGATGCTTGGCGAGGTTGATGGTGGCGTATGGTTCAAGCGTCATTTCATGGTTTTATTAGGAGCTTGTCTATTTGAAAATCCGGGTAATGGGTATGTGAATCCCCAAATATTGAGCAACTTGGAATGTATGTCGACGCTAAGGGAGTACGATTGGGGTGATTACATGGTGAGATGCCTCATAGAATGGAAGCTGAAATGGGAGGGGAAAAAAACAAAAAACTTCATCGGCCCAACATTGTTCATTGTGGTGGGTTTTCGTACTTCATAAATATATATTTTGTGTACTGTAATTAGCAATATGAATAGCTATAAGTTGCAACTAATAAAATATTTGGTTAATTGATTTTTTCAGCTCTTTACCTCGATGGAGTCGTGTTTTTTATATTATTTTTAATTGTATTATTTTTTCATATCTTTTGTAGGCTCTTTACCTCGATCGTGTCGTGTTCTTGAGAAGAACCGTCCCAAGATGTTATCGGTTAATAAAGGTTTGGACGTTTAGTGAGATGTTCAAGCGGGAGAAGGATGAAAAGAAACACGGAGGTTTCGGCACAGGATATCTTTGCGACCGATTCGAATGGTCGGGTGAGGAATTTGAAGAAGATAAGGATGCTAAAGTTCTTGAAAAAGGATCTGAGAAGCGTACGGGAATGTCAACCGATGGTGAAAGTAGTGAAGCCGGAGGCGCTGTTCGCTTGTTTGCGGATAAATTCCTTACCAAGGCGAAAATAATGGCTGATACGATGGTTGATCTAATGTCAATGGTCCGCGATGCGCCGGCAGAGATCATGTCTGATCCGAATGTCAAGAATATGGTTGATAAGGCTCAAGTACTATTGGGTTGTACAGCCAATGTAGCAGTAGAAAATGAAAATTTGGCAGATCAGCAAGCTGGTAGCACACAGAACATGTACGATTCCTTCTGGGCCCAGGATGATATATTCGATCAGTTAAAGGTGCTTGAGGAAGCAGCTGTTAAGCGTTTTGTGTTTAATAAAGAAGTGGCCGCTAAAACAGATCGGCCAGACATGAGTGTATTGGGATGTAATGATCCAAGTTTCAGCCTTGGATTAACAGAACTGAAAGGTGACGATGATACGGGAGCTGAGCAGGTTCAAGATCCCTTGTTGCAGGTTGATAAATAATGAATTATATATTTTTCCTTTTCAACTTTTCCTATACGAAAAGTTATTTTAATTGAAAGACTTGTGTATTTTGTAGGCACACAATAAGAGCACTGAGAAGGAGGAAGGAAAAAATGCACAGGTCATACCTTACAAATGTTATCTTTTTTGCTACGTTTAATGTATATACTTGCTAATTAATTACTATGCAGTTGCTATTTTGTTTTGATTTTCTCTCCAGTTGTTATGCAATTGCTAATTAATTGCTATGCAGTTGCTATTTTGTTTTGAGTTTCTATGCAGTTGATATGCAGTTGCTAATTAATTGCCATGCAGTTGCTATTTACTTGAAATATTGAGTTTCTAAATAATTGCTATGCAGTTGCTATTTTGTTTTGATTTTCTATCCAGTTGCTATGCAATTGCTAATTAATTGCTATGCAGTTGCTATTTTGTTTTGAGTTTCTATGCAGTTGATATGCAGTTGCTAATTAATTGCTATGCAGTTGCTATTTACTTGAAAAATTGAGTTTCTAAATAATGGCTATGCAGTTGCTATGCAGTTGCTAATTAATTGCTATGCAGTTGCTATTTTGTTTTGAGTTTCTATGCAGTTGCTAATTAATTGCTATGCAGTTGCTATTTACTTGAAATATTGAGTTTCTAATTTGATATTATTCAGTTGCAGTCTAATTCTTATGCAATTGCTCATTACATTAAAATGTCAAAGATTAAAGTAATGATAATGTATGTTTGTCAATATTAAAAATATTCTTATTGTGGAATAAAATTTAATTTTTTTATTATGAAAATAAAAAAACATATAATGAATGTTTTTCATTAGTATACAAAAGAACCATAATGTTTTTTCCTTTTTTGGTGTTTAGGAAATGGTGGACGGGAAAACAAATGATTATCAACAAAATGTTGAATGGGCGCAAATTGCTGTTAGAAAACATCGAAATCCTGTTAGAAAACGTCGATTTCCTAGTCAGGTATTGGTATTGCAGTTGCTATTTATAATCATTACAGTTGCTGTATAATCATGCTGCATTTGCTTATGGGAGTAGTATTTATGTTTGAAGGTTGTTCGAGATGCGGATCTAGAAAATAAAAAGCGTCAGATAAACCTGAGAAGTGGCAAGGTATTGGGATTGTTGTTTTTAAGATTAACTTCAATTGTTGTGCTATTTTTTGAATGATGTTAACTAGAATATTTGTTACCAACACTTCATAGGAAACCGAGACGCATATTCTGACTGATGGAGGGGAATACTTGATTGAGAAAAGTCCAGAAGAGGGTGAAAATATAAAGAAGAACAAAGACAGCCTGGTCGTGGAGATTAATAAGGTGAAGAAGAATTCTGATATTTTGAAAGCCAAAAACCCTGTTAAGACTGCACACCACATGGTACGCCGGAAACAAACAGAAAAGAAGAAGACTGAAAAATTAATTTTCCCATACGTCCATAGGGAAGTGGCGTTGACTGACGGATGGACTGATGCTGAAAAGAAGATTGGGTTCTGGGTGATGCACAATGCTGATGCTGATATTTAAGTTTTTCTTTAACGTATGCAATATTTTGCAAGTTATTATGAAATTCTGAGGATTTTCATAGCTGAATTATTATTTATTGATGTAGGATGGAGATCTTATTTTACACCGGACAATTTCAGCTCAGGAGGGAACAAATGATTTCACTTTTGCCATCTGTTTATGTGGAAGCATCAGTTATTGATATTTGGAGTATGATACTCAATCACAAGGAGATGTCTCGGTCGAAAGGTTCACCATGTAGATTCTTCGCATCTACATACTTAACTGTGAGTCTGACTGAAATTATTTATTTATTTATTTATTTTTTATTTCTTTTTTTTGTATTCTTTTGTTTGCTTCACCACTATTTCGGCCTAACATAATTTACGGTTAGGCATTCACTGCTGTGAACCCTATTAAAGAATGGACTATGAATAGACAATGAGAGAAGTTCTTCGAAGGACTCGATGAGGAAATCGTTGATTCGAAGTGGATGAAATTGGGCAGCATTGACATCGTAAGTTTGATGGTTATTAATTTTTTTAATGTTGGGCATATCTTACAATTTGTGACGTAAAAGAATTTGTTGCTATTTAGTTAATTTGAAATTGCTATTTAGTTATTTAGAAATTCCTATTCAGTTAGTTACACTTTAGTTAGTGTGAAGTTTCTATTTAGTAATTTAGAAATTGCTATTTAGATACTTAAAAATTGCTATCCTCATGTATATAATATTATTGTTGACTTGACGACTATGCATATTTCGTTTTGCGTATGCAGTTTGTGTTTCCAATAATATATGCAAGTCATTTTTACATGATGGTATATGACTTGAAGAATATGTGCATTGATCTTATTGATAACTCATCAGCGATGGATACTAGTTCGTTGAAGACAAAATATGGCGATGTTCCCGGATCACTGGTACGAACATTATGATAATTGCAAACCTAAATTTATAACGTTGTGAGTACAGCCTACATTTAGTTAATATTGTTTTAAACATTTTTGCAGAACCAATTGTTTAATCTATTTTTGGAGTCAAAAGGAAAAATTAAGGAGTCCATAGAACTGCGCAATGTAAATATCCGGAGGTTGAGTATGCCTTGGAGGGACGACACGAACAAGGAGGATTGTGGAGTGTTTCTGATGCGCCACATGGAGACATATCATGGCGGGGGAGAAAAAAATTGGAATAGTGGCTTAAAGAAGAACAATAAGAGACAGCTTAATGTATTGAGGGTAAAGTACTGTGCTGCCATCTTGAAATCTGATGTTAATACCTTAAAGGATCAAGTTGATGCAGCATCGAACCTCCACTATCAGCAGCAATGCGTGGATGGGCCAAAGATTTGGGGCCCATTCTGCTTAATTACAGGCCGCCAACTAACTTGACCAAAGACTAAAGTGGTCTGAGTGTCGTTAGATTATAGTAGTCAGACGTATGATTCTTTTGTATACTAATGAATGATTCTTTTGTATACTAATGAATGATATTGAAATTGCAAAACAATATGATTCTTTTGTATACTAATGAATGATGTTGTTTTTGATCGATATAGACTCATTTTGAACATAATTAAGAAATCTTAGCCCTTGAAACTCAAATTTACACGTTGTGATTGGTTTATTTATTTTCATGATCATTATGACTGCAAATTTTATTCCACAATAAGAATATTTTTGATATTTACAAACCTACATCATCATTACTTTAATTTTAAATAGCAACTGTAATAACTATAAATAGCAACTGTAATAACTATAAATAGCAACTGAAATAATTATACAGCAATACCTGATCACTTAACACAGCAACTGTAATAATTATAAATAGCAACTGTAATAAACAGTAACTGTAAGGAACGAAATGGTGAATGATTCTGCAGTTGCTATTAATTTGGGAATAAATATTTTCAATTCAAAATAGCAACTGCACAGAAACTCAAAACAAAATAGCAACTGCATAGCAATTAATTAGCAACTGCATAGCAACTGCATAGCAATTAATTAGGAACTCAATATTTCAAGTAAATAGCAACTGCATAACAATTAATTAGCAACTGCATAGCAACTACATAGAAACTTATGTTGTTTATTTCGAACTCAAAGTAACTACATGATTAACGTTACAAATTTGATATTAAAATAGCAAATCCATAGAAACAAAATAGCAATTGTAAGTTATTAAAATAGCAAATAATTAACAGTAAACTATGAACATAGATTGAGTTCAAAATAGCAATTCCATAAAATCATTCGACTCCGATGTCTTCTTCAACGAGAACTGTTCGGCCAGGACAATTTCTAGCATCATGTCTAACCTTTTTCGTGCATATGCTGCACGTACGCAACGGTTTCTTGTTGCGCTCAATCGCAGCTTCTTGACGAGAAACAAGCCTACTACCACTTCCTTTGGTGCTGACCTTGGTGGGTGGATGCACCGAGACTTGTTCAGGAGCAGGAGCTCTGAAATGCGTTTCGAACATCCTATTCTTGGTAGACGGACCAGCTTGTGGGTCTTCGGTGGAATTAAGCAGGGCCATTTGTTCTTTGATGCAGCGGTGGAAAATCGACATCTTCGCGATGTTACCATCAAGAAGACCAATACACGAGTAAAAATCTGAAATTAAATTATTCATGATAGACTTTTGCTCATCGATGATTGTGCAGTCGTTAAGGACATTGTCGTCAAGTTGGTGTATTGGCTTCGATTCAGCTGTTTTAATCCATCGGCCGAGAACATACTTATCAGGTATAGCTTCAAGTTTTTGATCTTTGAACACCCAGAAAATATGCCGACATAGTAAGCCCATCATCGTAAACTTCTTGCAGGTGCATGTCACATCCTCAGCAGTGTTGTTGTGTGTGACAGTTGCTATATCGCTACTGCCACTACTTATTTCATATGTGGAACTTAATGAGCCTTTTGTGATACTGACAATGCTACAGTGATAACATGCAGAGACGATCTCTTTTTGCATTTCTTTGAAAATTGTTGACGTGTATACCTTGCTAGCATGCCTCTCGATCAACAACTGGGTGATGGGAATGGAGACAGATAAAATGTTCTTGTTGTTCAACTTGTCGTATTCATTTCGCTGTTTCTCTAAAGCCCCTTCAAAAAACATGAAAAACTCAATCAAGTTTGATCGAGGGTTGAAGTGTATTTTGAAGAAATTATTTTCGCTCTCAGACATTGACGTAGTTCGTAGCAAGCCGCTCATAGGGCAGTCCTTAAAATATGCTGGGATCCAAAACCGACGTATCTGAAACATTGACTTCAACCAATTGTCGTCTTGAACTCCGTACTCGGTCATTAATGTAACCCACTTATCTTCAAATTCTGGTGGCTCAATGAGGCTTGTCCAAACAATCGACCTCAATATCGATTTGAAAATGTCGTCATCTTTCACTTTGTTTGGTAGCCTCAAAGGCAACTTCTGCATGATGTGCCACATGCACAGGCGTCGCCTGACACCAGGAAATACGCGTTCAAGTGCAATCTTCAATGCAGGGTCTTGGTCTGTAATAATCATTGAGGGGCAATGACCCATGCAATCTTTAAATTACTCAAGCACCCAAGTGTAAGAATCGACATCTTCCTTAGTGAGCAACGCAGCAGCAAAAGTTATACATCCGCTGTGGTTGTCTTTTCCCGTGAACGGAGTGAAGATCATGTTATACCTATGGATATATAAAAATTAGCATAAACTTGATTGTGGACATATTTATTAAAAAAAAAATCTAAAAGTATCCTATTTTGTTTGACAGAAATAACTATAAATAGCAACTGTAATAACTATAAATAGCAACTGTAATAACTATAAATAACAACTGTAATAACTATAAATAGCAACTGAAATAATTATACAGCAATACCTGACCACTTAAACAGCAACTGTAATAATTATAAATAGCAACTGTAATAAACAGTAACTGTAAGGAACGAAATGGTGAATGATTCTGCAGTTGCTATTAATTTGGGAATAAATATTTTCAATTCAAAATAGCAACTGCATAGAAACTCAAAATAAAATAGCAACTGCATAGCAATTAATTAGCAACTGCATAATACATTCAGTTGCTATATAGTGAGTTCACATCATGTAGTACATAAATTTGCAAAATGAGAAACAAGCAATATTAATATTGTTTCCAACTAATATATGTAATATTTGTGGCTACTTAAAATCAGAAAACAAAAGCATGCTCGTACCTATTAGTTGAATAAGTAGCATCAAAGCTCAGAACATCACCAAAAACGGCATAATTTCTGCGGCATATTGAGTCAGCCCAAAAGACACGTGTCAGCTGGTCTTTCTCATTGACATCGTACTCCAAAACAAATGCTGGACTTATTTCTTTTTTCTTGAAAAGCTTGTCCAAAGCCATTTGAGCATCAACACCAAGCGCATATGCCTTAAGGTCGCGCGAGAAAATTTTGAACTCAACACTTGTGCATCCGATATTGGAATAAGATCCAACAACCTCTTTGAACAACCTGTAAGACTTCATCGGACCTATATTTGCTCTAGCACAATTAAGAATGAAATTCTGATGACCAGGATTTATATTCGCGTCGAGGAATTGTCTGTGAACCAATGGAACTAACGGGTGGGAATGATGCTCGACGAATTTAGAGACAATGTAGTTCGAATTTGTTTCGTGTTTTAAAAGCATAAGAGCCTTGCAGTCTAGCCGTTTCGACACCCGACGCCTCTTGTTTTTTGGCTTATCGACCGGATCATTCTCTTCTACAATATTCTCTTCGACCATATCATTATCGAGATGGTTGTTTGAAACATCAGACTTAACGGTATTCTTATTTCCCTGCCTATTACAGTAAAGCCACTTGTGTGTAATTAAACCACGTTTTCTCTTGTCGCCACCCCGCCGAACATCAAAACCACAAGCTGCGGCGTATTCTGTATAAAACTTTATCCCGTCATTCATATCAGCAAATTGCTTACCGACAAAAGGCTTCAAGTCACTGTCGCAATGAGGTATATGGCGTTCAGTTAATCCGGGCGATATCGACAAGGTACAACCGTGGACTGGAATAATTTTATTTCCAACTACAAAATCAATATAAACGTTGTTATGACATTTATATCAAATAAGATTTATAAAAAAAGTATAAATCTTGCTACTCAGTATTTGCGAATTTTCATTTCAGTAGTTTTTTTGTTTGCTAGATAAAAGTAGCTATTTAATTGTACTATTGTTGTTGTTTATATCTATGTATCTTGCTATTCAGTATTTGCTATTTTCAATTCCAGCAATTTTTTTGTTTGCTAATAAAAGAGTTGCTATTTAGTACGCTGTAGTTGTTGTTTATATAATATGTCGTTGCTGTTTATAGTTATACTGTAGTTGTTGCTAACAATATGCAGTATAGTGTAGTTGTTGTTTACATAATATGTAGTTGCTGTTTATATTATAAACAGTTGCTAATTAACTGTACAGTTGTTGCTGTTTTAAATTAAGAATTTGTTATCTAACTATTTTTACTTGTTCTAATTGCTGTGTTTGTGTTATTTCTTTCGAAGATGGATGTGTTATTTCTTTCGAATATAAACGATGTTATGAATTAAAATAAGTAAAACTCAATGCTTTGTTTATTATCTTATATTTGATGATTATTATACAGTAGTGTATATTATGTAGTTAATGATTACCAAGATCATCAACTACATAAATGCTGGATGTGTTAGTTCTTTCGAAGATGGATGTGTTATTTCTTTCGAATATAAACGATGTCATGAATAAAAATAAGTATGACTCAATGCTTTGTATATTATCTTATAATTGTATGCTGTAGTTGTTGTTTATATAATATGTAGTTGCTGTTTATAGTTATACTGTAGTTGTTGCTAACAATATACAGTATACTGTAGTTGTTGTTTACATAATATGTAGTTGCTATTTATATAATAAACAGTTGCTAATTAACTGTTCAGTTGTTGCTGTTTTAACTTAAGAATTTGTTATCTATATATTTTAACTTGTTGTAATTGCTGTGTTTGTGTTATTTCTTTCGAAGATGGATGTGTTATTTCTTTCGAATATAAACGCTGTCATTAATTAAAATAAGTATAACACAATGCTTTGTTTATTATCTTATAATTGATGATTATTATACAGTAGTGTATATTATGTTTCTATTTAAAAAATATAAATCTGCAAACAACAGGAAAAAAAAAGAGGTATATAATGACCTGATCGACGTTCTATATAACAAGAAATTCGGTAATCAGAAACATTAAAACATAGTAGAATGAAAACCTGGTGTATCCACCTTCTTCGGACTCATTGGAGGAGACGGGAACGGTGTTTGGATATTAATCGGATTGTCTACACCGGAAGTTTTGGCAGTAGGGTTACCGTCGTCGTAATCGGAAGTGTTCATCATCCTAATGAAGAATGTGGTTCGGTTGCAAATAAAATAAAAACGGCAAAAAATATTGACCGAAAAATCTGTCGAATATCTTCATTCCTTTTATTATGCGGTCCCCAACGCTTAATTAAAGGGATTGACATCTAAAATCAAAAATTAATTAATCTAATTAATTATTTTTAAAACATCTAGACTGTTAATATTAGTCAGATGAATGGCTGGGATAGGCTCTTAGGTTCTCACCCCAGGACATGGTTCTCACCCGAACCTTTCTCTCTCTCTCTCTCTCTCTCTCTCTCTCTCTCTCTCTCTCTCTCTATATATATATATATATATATATATATATATATATATATATATATATATTTAAGATTTCTCTCTCTGAGTCCCCTTCGGTTGCATACTATTTTTGGTGAGCACTCCGTGAACACTCACGAAATAGAGCCCCTATGACAAATCTGAACCGCTCATATTGTTCTATATATCTTAGATAGCCTAACAATAAAAAATCAAGTAATTTGAAGTTCATTTGCCCACCCATCATGCTGTTAGAATTTTTAGCCATACAATTTTGTGATGATGTAAATCATGGGCAAATGAACTTCAAATTACTTGATTTTTTATTGTTAGGCTGTCTAAGGTATATTGAACAATATGAGCGGTTCGGATTTATAATAGGTACTCTATTTCGTGAGTGTTCACGGAGTGCTCACCAAAGTAATGTGCAACCGAAGATTTCTCTCTCTCTCTCTCTCTTTCTCTCTCTCTTTATATATATATATATATATATATATATATATATATATATATATATATATATATATATATATATATATATATATCATTTGGAATGTAGGAATTGAACCCCCAGCATATATATATATATATCATTTGGAATGTAGGAATTGAACCCCCAGCCTCTTGTGAACTCAAAATTTTAACCGTTGGGCCATGAGACAGTATTGTCAACAAGATGAGTATTTTGAATGTATACTCAATTCCAACAATCCCCCACTTATATATTTAAAACACTAATTTTAAAAGAAGCGATTTTTCAAAAGTATAGAACCATGCATAAGTAAGGTGTATGAAGACTTGAACCTTACATAGTGGACAATCCCCAAAATGCAAGAATAATGAGTGATCTTCAGTCTTGAACTCATTACCCGTTTTTACGTAGTGAAGGAAAACCACACGTGATTCTACCAGGTGCAAGTTCTAAATGCCAGCATATTCCGGCCTTGTGCTTATCCCAGTATAGGTGAATGTTTTTAGAGAATCAGCCACATTCTCATAGAAGTGGCCACACTTCACAAACACCTCGATGAGTCTATCAAGAGTGCTCTTGTAGCTAGGTACTCCTCTCATTCAGTGATATAAAGCTCATTAAGAGCCAAGCTCATCCTTACCAACGCTACAATATATCATGCACATACACATCAGGATGGACTAAGAAGTGGTAAAACTCCTAGGTTGCATGATTTCAATCACAGTATGGCTTGTTTTTTCCATTGAACCTATGTCTTGGGATCTCCAGTCTTATAGATTGGGTTCCCACCAATTGTGATCCTAAATGGGCTTCAGTCCCATCCTTATCGATGCATTCCAAACTATGTCTCAAGACAATTCTTTCGTCAAAGGATCTACAAGATTACTTTCTGATCTGACAAAATCCACAGTAACAGCACCAGACGTGAGGAGCTCTCTCACCGTACTGTGCTTGCAACGAATCGCTAATCTCTTACCGTTATAGTAAGCATTTTGTACTTTAGCTATGGCAGCAGTACTATCTGAGTGGATTAAGATCGGAGGTATAGGCCTATTCCATGAAGGAATGTAAGACAAGAGGTTCCTCAACCAGCTTGCCTCCTCACTAGCTGCAGCTAGAGCAACTAACTCAGACACCATAGTAGAGTAAGTTAAAATAGTCTGTTTCTTGGACCTTCAAGAAACAGCACCACCAGTGATACTAAAAACGTATCCACTTGTGGCCTTGGAATCATCCGAAAATGAATTCCAATCTGCAACACTGAATCCCTCAAGGACAGCGGGAAACCTCTCATAATGTAGTCCTAAGTTCATGGTCTTTTTCAAGTACCTCATGACTCTGTCAATAGCATTCCAATGCTCAGAACTAGGACAACTCGTAAACCTACATAATACACCTACAGCATATGCAATGTCAGGTCTAGTGCAGTCAGTAGCGTAACGAAGGCAACCAATAATACTAGCATATTCTTTTTGTCTAACTGCAGTACCAGAATTTTTCAAAAGTTTAACATGAGGGTCACTAGGTGTACATGCAGGTCTACGGTCAAAGTAATTGTATTTCTTCAAGATCTTCTCAATGTAATGAGATTGATCAAGAGTAATACCAGTCTCAGAACGTGTGATTTTCATGCCTAAAATAATATTGGCCTCACCTAGGTCTTTCATATCAAAATTTTGACTAAGCATAGTTTTAGTCTCTAAAATTAATTCAAGCGAAGAACCACAAATGAGTAAATCATCTACATATAGACAAAGCATGATGCAACTATTACTGGATGCTTTATAATAAAGGCATTTATCAACATTATTAATAGAAAAACCATTTGAGAGTAATAATTAATCAATTCTGTCGTGCCACTGTTTAGGAGCTTGCTTAAGACCATATAAAGTTTTATTCAGCTTGCAGACTTTGTGTTCCTGCCCTGGAATCACAAAACCTTCAGGCTGATTCATATAAAGTTCATCTTCAAGTTCTCCATTAAGAAAAGCTGTTTTAACATCCATCTGGTGGATCAACAAGTTATGCACAGTAGAAATGGCTAATAAAACTCTAATGGTAGTCACACGGGTCACAGGAGAGTAAGTGTCAAAGAAATCTATATTTTTCTTTTGTACATATCCTTTAGCTACTAGTCTAGCTTTAAAATTTTCAATTGTACCATCTGGTTTTAGCTTTCTCTTAAGAATCCATTTGCATCCTATTGTACGACTACCGCGAGGTAAGTCCACTAACTCCCAAGTACCATTAGAGGTTAGTGAATCCATTTCGTCATTTATGGCTTCTTGCCACAAATCGACATCAGGTGAGGTTAAATTCTCATTAATAGAATTAGGATCAGATTCTAAAGCATATACAACATAGTCATCACCAAAATCTTTAGTAGTTCTAGCACGTTTGCTTCTACGTGGCTCAGAATCTAAATCAACATTAGCATTTGTACTAGTTTGAGGAATGCCAGAGGAAGTTGAGGGTTGTGAACCCCCACTACTACCCCCACTGTTCCTCAATAAGTAAGGAAATTTATCCTCTTAAAAATCAGCATCTAAGGATTCAATAATCACATTATTATTTAAGTCTAAAAATCTGGAAGCCTTACTATTATCTGCATAACTAATAAAAACACATTCATATGCCCTACTTGCAAGTTTGATTCTTTTAGGGTCAAGTTTTCTAATATATGCTAAACAACCCCAAACTCTAAAATAATCAATATTAGGCTTTCTACTTCTCCACAATTCGAATGGTGAAGTATCAGAAGATAGATGTGGAATTCTATTTAAAACATGACATACAGATAAGAGAGCTTCACCCCATAAAGATTTGGGTGCTCCAAAACTAATAAGCGAAGCAACTACCAATTCAGTAAGAGTCCTATTCTTTCTTTTAGCTTTTCCATTAGATTCAGGTGAATAAGGTGCAGTAGTCTCGTGAATAATTTCAAATGATGCATATAATTGTTTAAATTCATTGGAATCATATTCTGTACCTCTATCACTACGAAATCTTTTAATATTTCTTTCAAATTGATTATGCACTTCAGTTACATAAGTTCTAAACATGTCAATTGCTTCACTCTTATGTGTCATAAGATAAACATGAGTATAATTTGAATTATCATCAATAAACGTAATGAAATATCTTTTACCATTTCTGGTTAAGTGTCCATCCATCTCACATATATCAGAATGTATCAAGTCTAAAATTTTTGTTTCTCTAGCTACACTTTTATGTGAAGTTTTAATTATCTTAGCTTGACTACAGGATGTGCATTTTTCAAATTCATTTAAGTTAATTTTTGGTATCATGCCAAGTTTGCTCATAGTATTTACCAATTTCTTGTTAACATGACATAGTCTAGAGTGCCATAAATTAAAAGAAGACAAAGAGTAAACAGAAGCATTATTCTTATTCATTTCAATACTGAGTTTAAATATCCCATTACACGACAATCCCTTGCCCATAAATATTCCATTTTTAGTTATAACATACTGGTCGGATCCGATGCTCTGATGAAAACCAGCCTTGTTGAGCAGGTATCCAGAAATCAAGTTCTTCCTCATATCAGGAGTGTGCAAGACTTCCTTGAGGGTAACAGTCCTACCAGAGGTGAACTCCAAGTCCACCTCTCCAGTGCCCATCACATTGATACAGTGTGAATCACCAAGTTGCACTTTTTGACCTTCAGTCTCCTTATAAGTTTTGAACCAGCTGCGCTCATAGCAAACATGCCTAGTGGCGCCCGTATTAGCCCACCACCCATCGGTTACACTGACCAAGTTGATCTCAGTAATCATAGTCACTAACGGCCCTTCGATAGCATTTGCCTGTGGTGCAGGCATACGCGATCGGCAGTTCCTAGCGATATGTCCAAAGCGATGACACTTCCAATACTTGATAGGATCTGTTCCATTGTTGTTGGTTTGGGCTTGCTGGTTATTTGTCTTATTCGGATTCTGACATCCATTCTGACCATTCTGACGAAAGTTCGAATTGAACTTCCGACTAGCATTCTTCTTGAATGGCTTGTTCTTTGGTTTCAAATGGACCTTCGCTTTGTTCTGTTGAACAAGCAGGACTTCTTCTTTCTGATCTTGCTTTCTGGATTCCTCCTCAACTCTAAGCCTAGTTATCAAATTCTCCATGGTCAGTTCCTTTGATTTGTGTCGCATGATATTCTTGTAGTCTTTCCAACCAGGTGGTAACTTGTCAATCATCACAGCTACTTGAAATTGCTCAGCGAGGGGTATTCCCTCTGAAATGATCTCATGAGCAATATGTTGTAATTCGCGTGATTGAATAATTACCAGCTTGTCGTCGACCATGGTGTATTTGAGATAATGGCTGACTGCGAATTTCTTCGAGCTAGCCTCTTCAGTGTCATATTTCTTCTGTAGGGCTTCCCAAATAGACCTAGCCGTATCGGACTGTAAGTAATAGTCATACAGTTCATCGGATAGCCCATCCAAGATGAAGTTTCTACATTTAAAATCGACATCCTTCCATTCTGCTATGTCATCTAAGATTTGTTCATTTTCATTGGCATCAACAGGTTCTGGGTTAGGCATTACAGGGCAGTCTTGGATAAGAACATGGGCAACTTCCTTCAGCGACAGATAGAAAAACATTTTGTTTTTCCAACGCTTGAAGTTCAGGCCAGCAAATTTTTCTGGTTTGTTGGTTTCATACTTGCGGTCGGAAACTAAAGCCATTACAGATCATGAAAATAGTTTCTTAAAAATGTTAGAGAAATCGGACCTGAATGTACCAAGTGAACTTTTTGGAATTGATCTGCAACAGGAAGAAAGTGAGAAGTGGCTCGAGACGTGGGTTGCACTTTCTTTAAGAAACTATTTGGCCGATTCTGGAGATGAATCGTTGCTCACCAAACACTTCTCCCGGGATACAACGAGCTTTTGATTTACAGTGCTGCCAAGACTCCAATCGCAGCACGTACCAACTTGCACCAGCAATTAACAAACAAAAACCGCAAAAAATCGATTTTGAGAAAAGATTGAATGATAGATTTTTTTTATTTTTTTATTTTTTATTTTTTATTTTTGTTTCTGTGTCTTTTTTTTTCTCTCTCTTCCCAAAGATGATATCTTCTTATAGCTTGTAACCAGGAAGCTATTAATCTGTATCTTACAGATCACGAAAATAGTTTCTTAAAAATATTAGAGAAATTGGACCTGAATGTACCAAGTGAACTTTTTGGAATTGATCTGCAAAAGGAAGAAAGTGAGAAGTGGCTCGAGGCGTGGGTTGCACTTTCTTTAAGAAACTATTTGGCCGATTCTGGAGATGAATCATTGATCACCAAACACTTCTCCCGGGATACAACGAGCTTTTGATTTACAGTGTTGCCAAGACTCCAATCACATCACGTACCAACTTGCACCAGCAATTAGCAAACAAAAATCGCAGAAAATAGATTTTGAGAAAAGATTGAACGATAGATTTTTTATTTTTTATTTATTTTTTATTTTTGTTTTTGTGTCTTTTTTTCTTTCTCTCTCTTCCCAAAGATGATATCTTCTTATAGCTTGTAACCAGGAAGCTATTAATCTGTATCTTACAGATCACGAAAATAGTTTCTTAAAAATGTTAGAGAAATTGGACCTGAATGTACCAAGTGAACTTTTTGGAATTGATCTGCAACAGGAAGAAAATGAGAAGTGGCTCGAGGCGTGGGTTGCACTTTCTTTAAGAAACTATTTGGCCGATTCTGGAGATGAATCGTTGATCACCAAACACTTCTCCCGGGATACAACGAGCTTTTGATTTACAGTGCTGCCAAGACTCCAATTGCAACACGTACCAACTTGCACCAGCAATTAGCAAACAAAAACATCAGAAAATAGATTTTGAGAAAAGATTGAATGATAGATTTTTTTTTTCTCTTTTTTTTTGTCTTTTTTTTTCTCTTCCCAAAGATGATATCTTCCTAAATAGATTTTGAGAAAAGATTGAATGATAGATTTTTTTATTTTTTTTATTTTTTTTATTTTTTTGTTTTTGTGTCTTTTTTTTTCTCTTCCCAAAGATGATATCTTCTTATAGCTTGTAACCAGGAAGCTATTACTCTGTATCTTACAGATCACGAAAATAGTTTCTTAAAAATGTTAGAGAAATTGGACCTGAATGTACCAAGTGTACTTTTTGGAATTGATCTGCAACAGGAAGAAAGTGAGAAGTGGCTCGAGGCGTGGGTTGCACTTTCTTTAAGAAACTATTTGGCCGATTCTGGAGATGAATCGTTGATCACCAAACACTTCTCCCGGGATACAACGAGCTTTTGATTTACAGTGCTGCCAAAACTCCAATCGCAGCATGTACCAACTTGCATCAGCAATTAGCAAACAAAAATCGCAGAAAATAGATTTTGAGAAAAGATTGAATGATAGAGATTTTTTTCCCCCCTCTTCCCAAAGATGATATCTTCTTATAGCTTGTAACCAGGAAGCTATTAATCTGTATCCATTAATAAAAATGGCTATATAATGAATATCATTTAATTTTTGAAACTGCTATAACATAAAGTCTCTTTAAGTTTGAAACAATTATATTTTTTTTAAAAATGTTTTGAATTTTGACAGTTCAAAAAGAAAAGAAGAAAAAAATGTTCTATAGACCCCAAGACCCCTAAGGCCCGGCCCTCATAGATATATATATGTGTGTGTGTGTGTGTGTGTGTGTGTGTGTGTGTGTGTGTGTGGAATGTAGGAATTGAACCCCTAACCTCTGGTGAACTCAAAACTTTAACCGTTGGGCCATGAGACAGTATTGTCAACAAGATGAGTGTTTTGAATGTATACTCTCAATTCCAACAGTTTAAGATTCGAAATTGAATAGGAAGGAGTTCCTAGCTTTGGGTAATTAGATCAGACTTACTGAAATCGGTGGTTTGATGGGGTCGCAATGGAGCGGCAACGGAGTTGGCGCTGGTGGTCGTTGGTTGCAAACAGGGAGGAGTTCGGGGCTTTCGAGAACGGAAGGGAGGAGCAGGGGAATTTGCGGCGTCAGGGTTGGCTTGGTGGGGGGTCGCGACTGGAGGTGGGGGCTAGGAGAGCGGGGAGAGAGAGAGCAGTCGGGACTGGAGGTGGAGGTGGGGGCGGGGAGAGTGGGGGTAATTTTGGGCGATGAGAGAGAGAGAGAGCGGGGAGAGAGGGGGAGACAGTGAGAGAGAGAGACTGAGTGAGCGGGAAAGAGAGAGAGACAATGAGAAAGAGAGAGAAGGGGGTATTTTTATTTTGGGAAAGAGAGAGAGAGAGAGAGAGAGAGAGAGAGTGAGAGAGAGAGAGTGGATTTTGAAATTGTGGGATTTAAAATTTTGAGCGGGAAAATATGTTTTGTGAGAATGAATCTGGGCCATTGATTTTGGGGGAGATTGAAGGAGAGCCACTTGATAGCTTTCTTTGTAATTTATTATATAGATTATATTATTTTGAAAACTACGGGTGTTACGTAAGGTCTCCATTCGGAATAGCGACCTTAGTACAATAAAGATCTCTATTCTGAATAACGACTTTAGTACAGCTAAGATCTCTATTTTGAACAGTGACCTTTGTACAACTAAGGTCGCTATTCCGAGTAGCGACCTCAGTTTCAAAAATAAATTGATTGTTATTTTTTCCAAGTAGCGACCTTAGATTTTGCTAAATGTTAGAATACAGTTTATTAATGGTCGCTAATCCCATTAGCAATTTCATATATGCTTTGGTCGCTAATAGAAATAGCGACAACAAACAAAAAATTCTAAATATTTTAAAATATAGGCCGTTATTCTTATTAGCGACTTTCAAAATGAAGAGCTCGCTAATGATAATAGCGGCCGCTGCTGACATGGCACAAAGTAGCCCATCACTAATAGTTTCGAAACTGGCCTATAATCTTAAATATTTTCAAAAAGTGGCCTATTACGGTAAAAAATTCAGCAAAGGCTTGGTGTGAATTGAGACCAGGAACAAGTTGGGTGGTAGTTGGGCTGCCCTTTTCTTATGGTCAATATTGTAAGGCTGGCTCCTTGGTCCTGCCAATGGTAAAGACAAAAGACAGCACAAATTGCGTCTGGAAGTCGTATTGCTTAGATCTTAGAAAAATTTAAGACCTTCTGTTTCTGAACTTTGCATTTTAACATCTCCTATAATGTATATTAACCTTTAGATATTGTATTCTATGGTTATGATTTACACATTTATAAGCTTTAAGAGTGTGGAAATTTTATTTTATTTTATTATTTTATTATTTTATTATTTTTGTGTGTGGAAATAACGACGGTGGACCTTAGCAGTCTACCTCATACCTTATATTAACTAAATTATCAACAAAAATATATAGGAACTGGTTTGTACTATGATCTTATAATGAGTACTGAGATAGGCAATGGTAATTGTTTGATCCTTTAGGCTAGAGTGAAGAGAAGAAAGAGGGCTCTATTGCCGTACACTTTTATTTACCCTAGTATGAAGAGTCAAATAATTACTTTGCCTTTAAGCATCAGCCATCTTAAAATAAAATTAGATCAGTAAGAAAACAGAGCATAAACTAAGTATCATTGTACGTCAAGAATGACATAGCCTGATTACAGTCATCCATACAAACGAGGTTTAACTTCCAAATATTACTACTCTAAACAACAAAGAAACTTGAGCAGAAACAGGTATCATCCAAATATATAATCCCCATAGTTACCAGTGGAAGAAATGACTGGGCTACTAAAATCAAGACTCTAATTGGGTTCCTTCTTATTGTTGGAGTTGAAACTTGAGCAAGTACTATGGAAAACTTGTAAGTAAATATGTAGCTGACATAGGGGAAGAATGACCTGGCACATCCTAGGCCATCCGATCTCTCCGAAAAGCTCTCACCCATGATCATCAGATCACCCTTAAGCCCATGGGCTTCTACTCCACTAGGCCCACGGGTATACGGGTCCAGATCCGGCCCAAATGGATCCATACCAGTTTGGCATGCCTATAAATACCAGGCCCTCTCCCACCTTTAAAGGTAATCAATCTTTTCCCTCTCAAAACCCTAGCTACTGTTGCTCTACTTCAGTAACTAAGTAGACCGTCGGAGGGCCTGCCACCGGGACCAACCCCGGTGTTTCTAAGCCGAGTGCAGGTACACGAGACTCCTGGATCCGAGCTGCCAGATCCGAACCGAGCCTCCACTACCGGGCTGATCTTCCAACCTCCTGTTGCCGCTAAATTTGGTGTGGGGGCAAACAGATAGAACTTGTGGATTCTTGGGGAAACTGAATAGAAAAACCTGTGTACCTGTTCCGTCGGGGCCTTGATTGTCGTTCCCGCCGTGCACCTGCAAAGAAGTGCGAGACACCGGGGTTGTTCCCGGCGACGCACCCTCCGACGCTCAAGTCAGTAATCTGGCAGACTATGAAAGAGCGCAAAGACTGGAGAAAGATTGATTACCTCTTAATGGAGATGGATGGGGGGTATTTATAGGCGTCTCAGGGAACAGATTAGGCATGTAATTCCTGTGTATACAGATATGGAATGTGATCCCTAATCCCCAGTGAAAGGATAGACACGAATCAGGGCCGTTGATTAATATTAATCAGAAACCCTAATTCTATCCCTTCTGGACCGGGTTTGCTGCGGGTTGAGACCCGCACCCGGTTGAGGTAGATCCGTTCGCGGGTAAGAGGGTCTTTGGGGAAGATATCCGGTACCCGCTTCAGACCCGTCAGCAGGTGAAATTACCATTTTACCCCTGAGCTTCAAGATTCGTGCCCCATCTGGACGGTTCCGATTTAACCCCATTTTTAGCCATATCACGAGCCCCCCACTCCTAAAGACTGAGTTTGATCAACCTTTGAGGAGTAGTTTAACTGTTTTAATGGCTAGCGGAGTTGTATCGGAGTCCGAATGGAGGGTTTTGAATCTTGAAGGGGGTAGTAAGGTGTTTTTTGAAGTTACAATCTTTTCTTAAGCATCTCTGGATGTCCGACGGTCTTTATCTATTTTTTCGGATTATTTATTTAATTTTGCGATGTGTTAACCAGTCGTTCGGGGGCCCTCACAATACATTCTAGGCAATAATTGTTCGTTCAGGGGTTCGAAAATATCACCCCGAATTTATAATTATTTTCTAGAATTTCTAGTGAATTTTCCCGATTTTTTAGTAATTTTTTCGCAATTTTTAAATAAATAATACGATTAAAATAAATAAAAACCGATTTTTAATACTTATTTATGACGTGGCGTTATCAGAGCCCTTGATCGGAGCGGAGCGCGATTTTCGAAGAGATCGTGTGGTCCCTGTTCTTCGGCTCGTTTTTTTGCCGCATGCGAGGTTCGGTACCCCGGTACCCCGGCTCGGCGTCTCGGCACTTCGGTTCGGATGACCAGTGCCTCGGCTCGATGGTTCCGAGGTACGTGGCATCATCTGAGCCGTCTATCTTAGCGCGGACCCCCGTAAAGCGCTATCTTGTCGTTTAGTGGACGTGGCCAAATCTGGATCGTCCATCATGACGAGCACCCTTTTTGACAAGATCCAACGGCTGATATGGGTCGGAGCGGTTTTTCGCCATATACGATGGTCGGTACCCCGGTACCCCGGCTCGGAGGGTCGGTTCCTCGGTTCGTTGGGTCGGTGCTTCGGCTCGGTGATTCCGAGGTACGTGGCATCATATGGGCCGTCCATCTCAGCGCGGATCTCCATAAAACGCTATCTTGTCGTTTAGTGGACGTGGCCAAATCTAGGCCGTCCATCATGACGAGCACGCTTTTTCACAAGATCCAACTGCTGTCATGGGTCGGAGCGATTTTTCGCCATATACGAGGGTCGGTACCCCGGTACCCCGGCTCGGAGGGTCGGTGCCTCGGTTCGTTGGGTCGGTGCTTCGGCTCGACGGTTCCGAGGTACGTGGCATCATCTGAGCCGTCCATCTCAGCGCGGATCTCCATAAAACGCTATCTTGTCGTTTAGTGGACGATGCCAAACCTAGGCCGTTCATCATGACGAGCACGCTTTTTCACAAGATCCAACGGCTGACATGGGTCGGAGCGATTTTTTGCCATATACGAGGGTCGGTACCCCGGTACCCCGGCTCGGGGGGTCGGTGCCTCGGTTCGTTGGGTCGGTGCTTCGGCTCGACGGATCCGAGGTACTAAGTTGGGTGTTTTGGAGGAAGTGCCTTCTGAGGGCTCCCCTCCTCGGCGCTTAGTGGCTCAGTGGCTCGGCTGAGCTATTCGGTAGCTCGGCTGGGCGAACCGTTGGCAGGCAGCAAGGAGGGACGCGTGGCTGGATCCGGGCGGTCCATCTTGGCGCGCATCTCGAGGATGGGGTTCAGATCACGAAAAAATGCTATCTTGTCGTTTTGTGGGCGTGGCACGATCTGAACCGTCCATCAGATTCTGTCGCGAACTTTAAGGAGATCCGACGGTGACTTCGCCTCGGAGCGATTTTTTGCCATATACGAGGGTCGGTACCCCGGTATCTCGGCTCGGCGCATCGGGGCTGATTGGCCGAGGTACTAAGTTGGGTGTTTTGGAGGAAGTACATCCTGAGGGCTCCCCTCCTCGGCGCTTAGTGGCTCGGTGGCTCGGCTGAGCTGTTCGGTAGCTCGTCTGGGCGAACCGATGGCAGGCAGCAAGGAGGGACGCGTGGCTGGATCCGGGCGGTCCATCTTGGCGCGCATCTCGAGGATGGGGTTCAGATCACGAAAAAATGCTATCTTGTCGTTTTGTGGGCGTGGCACGATCTGAACCGTCCATCAGATTCTGTCGTGAACTTTAAGGAGATCCGACGGTGACTTCGCCTCGGAGCGATTTTTTGCCATATACGAGGGTCGGTACCCCGGTATCTCGGCTTGGCGCATCGGGGCTGATTGGCCGAGGTACTAAGTTGGGTGTTTTGGAGGAAGTACCTCCTGAGGGCTCCCCTCCTCGGCGCTTAGTGGCTCGGTGGCTCGGCTGAGCTGTTCGGTAGCTCGGCTGGGCAAACCGATGGCAGGCAGCAAGGAGGGACGCGTGGCTGGATCCGGGCGGTCCATCTTGGCGCGCATCTCGAGGATGGGGTTCAGATCACGAAAAAATGCTATCTTGTCGTTTTGTGGGCGTGGCACGATCTGAACCGTCCATCAGATTCTGTCGCGAACTTTAAGGAGATCCGACGGTGACTTCGCCTCGGAGCGATTTTTTGCCATATACGAGGGTCGGTACCCCGGTATCTCGGCTTGGCGCATCGGGGCTGATTGGCCGAGGTACTAAGTTGGGTGTTTTGGAGGAAGTACCTCCTGAGGGCTCCCCTCCTCGGCGCTTAGTGGCTCGGTGGCTCGGCTGAGCTGTTCGGTAGCTTGGCTGGGTGAACCGATGGCAGGCAGCAAGGAGGGACGCGTGGCTGGATCCGGGCGGTCCATCTTGGCGCGCATCTCGAGGATGGGGTTCAGATCACGAAAAAATGCTATCTTGTCGTTTTGTGGGCATGGCACGATCTGAACCGTCCATCAGATTCTGTCGCGAACTTTAAGGAGATCCGACGGTGACTTCGCCTCGGAGCGATTTTTTGCCATATACGAGGGTCGGTACCCCGGTATCTCGGCTCGGCGCATCAGGGCTGATTGGCCGAGGTACTAAGTTGGGTGTTTTGGAGGAAGTACCTCCTGAGGGCTCCCCTCCTCGGTGCTTAGTGGCTCGGTGGCTCGGCTGCCTAGCCGGGGCGTCCTATGATCTCTTCGTAGGTGGCCGAGACGTTGACTTCGTATTTTGAAGAGTTTCTTGCTTTGAGTAAGCTTCGTATCTTTTCCGCCTGTCGCTTTGGCTCCCTAGTGGGCTTTTTGCGTTTCCCAAGGAGGCCCAACCTGCTAGGGGTTAAAAGCTCTCACCCTTACTCTCAAAGCTCATTTCTCACTTTTTACTCAAGTTTTTTACTTTCGATCCCTAAGTTCTCTGCTAGCGGCGATTTTCTCTCTAGGGCGTTTCCGTTAGCTGTCGCGTGGGCCAGGCGATTTCCGGCGAGAGCACTCCGACCGTAGACGTCACTTCAAAAGGTCAGTTTACTTAGTCTGAATAATTTTTCTAGAGATGTCTCGAGTAGACTCGGGGAGTGGGGCCTCGTCTTCGGGCGACGAGAGTGCCGAGGAGAGGAGAAGGTCGGAGATTAGGAGGAAGGGTAAGCAAGCTGCTGAACCGTCTGTAGTCGAGACGAAGAAGGGGAAGAAGAAGAGGAGGGTGGAGACCCAATCCCCCATTGTGGAGGTGATTGTGGAGAATCCGAAGCAAGCACCCGAGATAGGACGGTATCCTTCCGTCCTGTCCGGTCATTCGGGGGTCAGGCAGTACCAGGGCGACTTGCTGGAGAAGGCGATCTATGGGAAGTCCAAGGTCGTCGAAGAACCTAACCCGACCCTTGCCACCGAAGCCGATGAGCTCATCACGTTGGTATCCGAGGAGGACCTACTCCGGGTTAGAAGGGCTTTCGCTATCCCTCCGGAGTACAAACTGATTCTCCCAGGTCCGGGGATACGAGCGAATTCCAAGCTGCCGTCTTCGGACATGTGCATGTTCGACGTTGACTCCTTTCATGCCGGGTTACGTTTCCCTCTGCACCCATTCATCCTCGAGATCCTCGGCTGGTATTGCCTCGCGCCGACCCAGTTCATGCCGAACACCTGGCGCCATGTGAACGCCTTTATGCTTCAGTGCTACCGAGCCGAGGTACAGCCGGATCTCACGGTCTTCCGAGGAATGTATCGGGTAAACCGGCAGCACAAGACGGAGTATCGATACTACTTGGGGTCGAGGAAGGGTGTCAAGATTGTAGAGAACCCTGACTCGATTAAGGGTTGGAAGGAAAAGTATTTTATAGTAAGGGGCGAGGCGATTAGGCCCATTCCGACCCGTTGGAAGGTGGAGGTGCCGAATTTCGCGCGCGCCGACCCTGTTTTATCTGATGCCGAGGAAGAGGTGGCGAGGAGAATAATGGCCCTTCCAATACTGAGTTGGAGGGATTTGACGGAGGAGGTGTTGTTTGGGTACGGCCTAAGCCCCATCGACCCGAGTATGCTCCTGACATCTCTTTTTTCATTTTTTCTTCTAAGTTTTTGGTTCGGGCTGCTAACTCGTCCCCTTTTTTTTGTGGCTCGTCGCAGAATCAATGAAGATTGACTTCAACTCCATGATGGCCGACAGGTCTAAATTGGCCGGGGGGAAGAAGAGGAAGAGGGCGGCCGCGACTGTTTCGTCGACCCCGGCGCCTGCCGTTGCCTCGACCATCTCTCCGCCCCCTCCGGCCGTGGAGGTGCCCTCGGAAGTTGTCGTCGCCGAGGAGCCCCCGTCTTCTTCGGTCCCTGGCGTGATCGAGGGGACCTTTGACGTGAACGCGGCGCTGTCGATCGAGGCACCACCGCTAACCCAGGCCGCCGAAGAGATTCTGACAGAGCAGCACAAGCAGCTGTTCGTGCCGAATTGGCGAGTGAAGAACCATGATGGGTTCCTCGGCAATTCGCAGATGTCCGTGCAGGTCGTCAAACACTTGGCGACCCCGAAGGACAGGGCCGCGCTGAGGGCGGGGACGGTCGGCGATGACACCTATGAAGTCGCCCGGTCACTCGTTTCGGTAAGTGTATTGCAAATTTCTTTAAGTCTGCAACTCGGCTTGTGCATTACTGATTGTTGTCTCTGTAGGCCACTTGCCACTTCGGCCACCTCCTCGAGATATTTGCCGAGCAGGAGAAGGAGCTGAGGTCCGCCAGTGACAAGGACAGGTTGGCGAAGGTCAGGGCGGTCAAAGAACTTGAGGCCGAGCAGAGGCGGGCTGAGGCCTTGGAAGTCCGGGTAGCGGATCTTGGGTCGGACTTGGAGAAGGCTAAGGAGCGGCTCGACGCGGAGTCTGCCAAGGCTGCCGAGGACTTGGCTGCGGCGCTGAAGTCCTTGGCCGAAGAGAGGGCGGAGAAGGAGGCCCTGGCGACGAAGATCCGGGCCGAGGTGGAGAAGGAGGTCGAGGAAGAGGCGAAGAAGCACATGGCCGAAAACATGGAGAAGTCCTATCAGATGGCCCTCGACCACGTTCAGGAACGTGTCCCCGGCTTCGAGCGGGTCGGCTACCAGTTGTTTCCGACGCCGACCTCGGACGATGAAGGGGAGGAAGGCGAAGATGATGAGGCCGAAGGCGAAGGCGAGGGAGGACAGGATGGAGAGACTGTGGCGGACGGCGAGGTCAAGGGACCCTCCGCCGATGCACCCGTGGCCGACGCGGCGACGAAGGTGGACCCTTGATCCCCTCACCAAGTTTTTGTAGTTTTTTTTTTGCTCCGATCGTTGTAATGCCTTTTGCGGACTGGCCACCGCCTTTCAATGAATGAAACGTATTTTGACTCCGGAATTTGTCTAAGTGTTTGGCTCGGTAGTGGGGTATTTCAATGCTATCTCTTTCTTATTTCAGATTGCCGAGCCGACTCGTAACACCTCGGCTGAACAGCGTCGAGCCGAGTTGTTTAAGCGATCTCGGGAGGATCGTCTCGAGGGTGAGGTTCACCTGACGAGGAGAATACTTCATAACTTGGAGATTAGGCATAGCGATGCTTTAGTTGAACTGCACCACCTACGGATAGTCGAGGCCGAGCTATCTGCTAGGGAAGACGAACTGGCTCGAGTTTCAGCCGAACGGGATGGCTTAGCGAGGAAGGTGGAAGAGTTGCAGAGGGTGACTGTCGACAAGAGTATCGAAGTGACCCACTTGCGTCGCGTTATCTCCGACAGCGCCGAATACCCCGGTTCGGCGAAGCTTCCTCGGTTTAAGGTGATAGTAAAGGATGACACTTTGAAGGATCGCATCGTCGAACTGGAGGAAGAAGTTGCTCGGCTCAAGCCTCAGCCGGTGAGGGCTAACGTCCGGAGCACCTCGTGCACCCGCGAAGAGATCGAGCGAGGGATCACGTTCTATCAAGCGGCGAGCCAGACTCCTATCGTAGGCAGGTCTGCCGCCGATGCCCAAAGCGGTGTGGCGGTGTCTTCAAGCGGTGCTTCGGTAGGGGCAACCGTCAGGGTTAGTGGTGAGGAGGTGTCTCGGTTCGTCGGCCTGGATTCGAGCTCGGAGGTCAAGAAGCGTCGACCCAAAGTGTCTCTAAAGCGGAGCATTCCCCTTCCTCGGAAGTAGCGGACGGGTCGTGTCTTTGTGTTGTAACCTACTTGCAAGTTTTTGCTGTTGTAATCCGCTTTGTAACTTTATCCAACTTATAAATGGAACTGAAGTTGTTTTATCCGAACTATCCTCGGCTGTCCCCTTATTTGTGCTATTGTTGTGTCAACTAGAGTAGGCTTGAGACGAATTACGAGGCTGGTGTTTGCTTTGCCGAACTCTTTGGCCCCGAACTTTCTTTTTTGCTGTGCTTCTGAGCCATAGGCTCGGTTTGGCTGTTAAGGCGTAGTTGCTTCTCGACTGCGCCCACGTGGCCTGATCAGGGACGTCTGATGTTTGCACGGATCTCGAGGCGGGTCCAGTTCCCAAGAAAACACTATCTTGTCGTTTTGTGGACACGTGGCTGAATGAGATCCGCTCATCACGCCCTAGCGCACTTTCTGAGACGATCTGACGGTGGCTTCGCCTCGGAGTGATTTTTTGCCATATACGAGGGTCGGTACCCCGGTACCTCGGCTCGGCGCGTAGTTGCTTCTCGACTGCGCCCACGTGGCCTGATCAGGGACGTATGATGTTTGCACGGATCTCGAGGTGGGTCCAGTTCCAAAGAAAACACTATCTTGTCGTTTTGTGGACACGTGGCTGAACGAGATCCGCTCATCAGGCCCTAGCGCACTTTCTGAGACGATCTGACGGTGGCTTCGCCTCGGAGTGATTTTTTGCCATATACGAGGGTCGGTATCCCGGTACCTCGGTTCGGCGCGTCAGGGCTGTGAGTCGTACCTAATTCCGGCCCGCCCGAGGGTGAGTCGGAAAGATTGGGTGGAGGCATCGGAGAGATCCGATCGTTAGATTAGTTTAAGAGATGCAGGAGCAGTTTCGAATGGCGAGTTACTTCTAGTCCGCTTAGGAGCGAACTTGCGAAGCAAAATCGAGCCAAGTGTTGGACTCCGATCCATTCAACGGCTGCAGGAGCAATTTCGAACGGCGATCTACTCCCGGCTCGTCTACGGACGAGCCGAGGAGGAAGAGTCGAGCCGAGTGCTGGACTCCGAACCATCGTGTGGGTAGTTTAAGGGATGCAGGAGCAGTTTCGAATGGCGAGCTACTTCTAGTCCGCTTAGGAGCGAACTTGCGAAGCAAAATCGAGCCAAGTGTTGGACTCCGATCCATTCAACGGCTGCAGGAGCAATTTCGAACGGCGATCTACTCCCGGCTCGTCTATGGACGAGCCGAGGAGGAAGAGTCGAGCCGAGTGCTGGACTCCGAACCATCGTGTGGGTAGTTTAAGGGACGCAGGAGCAGTTTCGAATGGCGAGCTACTTCTAGTCCGCTTAGGAGCGAACTTGCGAAGCAAAATCGAGCCAAGTGTTGGACTCCGATCCATTCAACGGCTGCAGGAGCAATTTCGAATGGCGATCTACTCCCGGCTCGTCTATAGACGAGCCGAGGAGGAAGAGTCGAGCCGAGTGCTGGACTCCGAACCATCGTGTAGTTAGAGAATTAAAGGCGGCGGTATGTGATAGTATCAAAAATATGAAAAACTTTATTTATTAATATCTAATGGTCGGCTGCTTCTAAAGTTGCTAGCCATTATTACAATAAAAAAAGAACAAAGGAAAAATTACTACTAGTAGCAGGAGAGGAGTGGTCCGACATCTCGAGTTACTTAGATAGGCGTAGCTGCCTTCTCTTGGTATTTCAAAAGATGGTCGGCATTCCAAGTCCTGGAAATTTCTCTGCCTTCAAGATCTTCTAGCTTGTATGCACCGGGGCGGATTACTTTGGAGATCTTGTATGGTCCCTCCCAATTCGGGGCCAGTTTGCTAATCTGTCCGGGGAACGAGATGGCCAATTTTCGGAGGACCTGATCCCCTTCTTTGAGGTCTGTTGGGCGGACCCGTTTGTTGTAGGCGAGTTCGATTCTTCTCCGGTAACTTTGTTGCCGTATGGCCGCTCTTTCCCGGATTTCGTCTATCAAGTCTAGGCTTGCTCTGAGCTCTCTGGCATTCTGTTCTTCTTCAAAAGCTAATAAACGAGGAGAGGGTATCCCAACTTCTAGCGGGATGAGGGCCTCGGACCCATAGGTGAGATTAAACGGACTCTCGCCTGTTGGGGTCCGCTTCGTGGTGCGGTAATTCCACAACACATTGGGCAGCTGATCGACCCACAAGCCCTTGGAGCATTTATCCAGCCTCTTCTTGATGCCGGAGAGGATCTGTCGGTTGGCATTCTCGGCCTGGCCATTTGACTGGGGATGAGAGACAGAGGAGAAGCGGTGCTGTATGGTCAAGTCTTCACATAAGGCTCGGAAAGCAGCTCCAGCGAACTGCGTGCCGTTATCTGTAACTATGACCCGAGGAACGCCAAATCGGCAGATTACATTTTTCCAAAAGAATTGAACAACTCTATGTTCGGTGATTGTAGCCAGGGGCTCGGCCTCTATCCATTTCGTGAAATAGTCGACCGCCACGACTAGGAACTTTAATTGTCCGGGGGCTGGTGGAAATGGCCCCAGTAAATCCATCCCCCACATTGCGAAGGGGATCGGACTTGATAGGGAGGAGAGTGGTGCTTGTGGAAGGCGTCTGATGTCGGAATACTTCTGGCAGGAGGTGCATTGCCGAACGTGTCGTTCGGCGTCCCGTAATAGAGTGGGCCAGTAATACCCATAGTTCAACACTTTGCGCGCTAAGGCTCTGGAGCCGGAGTGGGCTCCGCCGATGCCCTCATGGAGTTCTTGCAAGGCGTAGTCGGCTTGTCCGGGGGAGAGGCACCTTAGGTAGGACCGACCATCCACCTGGGTGAAGGAACGCTTATATAGAATGCCCTCGACCAATATGTAACGCTCGGCTCGGGTCCTTATCCTTCGGGCTTCCTTCGGATCCTGGGGGAGGAGTCCGTCTCTTAAAAATTCGACGAGGGGCTTCATCCAATTGTCTTCGAGGAGGACTGGCAGTGTTTCGACGGAGTTAAGAGCCTCGTCCTCTATGCTCGGCTTTAGGAGGACTTCTATCAGAACAGTTTGTTCGAGGCCTTGGAGGGATGAGGAAGCTAATTTGGACAGGGCGTCGGCCTGGGCATTTTCTTCTCTGGGGATTCTTCGGATGAGGGCTTCCTCGAAGAGCGCCATGAGGCTCTTTACTTTAGCCAAGTACTTTACCATCCTGTCATCACGGGCTTCATATTCGCCGAGGACCTGGTTGACGACCAACTGAGAGTCCCTGAAGATCCGCAGGCATCGCGCCCCTGCATTTCGGGCCATTCCGAGTCCGGCTATGAGTGCCTCGTATTCGGCTTCGTTGTTCGAGGCTTTGAAGTTTATACGGAGGGAATATTGGAGGACAAAGTCGTCCGGGCCCACGAGGATGACCCCTGCCCCGCTTCCTTCGTTGCAAGAGGATCCATCGACATAGACCGACCAGACAGGCGGTCCCTTCATTGTTTGCTCGGAGTCGGGGATAGTTGTTTCAACTATGAATTCGGCCAGCGCCTGCGCCTTGATTGCGGTCCGAGGCTGGTAAGTTATATCATGTTGGCTCAGCTCGATCGACCACTTCATGAGGCGGCCGGAAGTCTCTGGCTTGTGAAGGATCTGTTTCAGCGGCTGGTCAGTAAGAACGACCATCGAATGGGACTGGAAGTAGGGCCGAAGCTTTCTCGCATCCATTATCAGGGCGTAGGCTATTTTCTCAATTTTCGGGTACCGGAGCTCGGCGTCCCGAAGCACTTTGCTGACGTAGTAAATGGGCTTCTGAGTCCTTTCTTCTTCTCTGACTAGGACCGCACTAAGCGTCTGTTCGGAAGCTGCCAAGTAGAGGTAGAGTGGTTCGCCCGGTATGGGTTTGCTGAGAAGAGGTGGATTGACGAGGTAAGCCTTGAGCTGGTCGAAGGAGTCTTGTTGTTGCTGCCCCCATTCGAATCCTTTAGCCCCCCTGAGGGCTTTGAAGAACGGGAGGCACTTCTCCCTGGACTTCGACAGAAAGCGCCCAATGGCGGCTAGGCGACCAGTCAATCTTTGAACTTCCTTGACATTTCTAGGGGGGGCCATATCCAATATGGCCTTGATCTTTTCCGGGTTTGCCTCTATTCCTTGTTGGCTAACCATGAAGCCGTGGAACTTCCCCGATGAGACGCCGAACGCACACTTGTTCGGGTTGAGTCTCATATTGTGCTTTCTCAAAACATCAAATGCTTCTTGGAGGTCGGCCACATGATCAATGCCTCGGATGCTTTTCACAAGCATGTCATCCACGTACACTTCCATGTTCCGGCCAATCTGGGCCTGGAATACTTTGTTGACGAGGCGCTGGTACGTTGCCCCCGCATTCTTTAGGCCGAATGGCATGACTCTGTAGCAATAAAGGCCTTGATCGGTTACAAAGGATGTCTTAGGGATATCCGGGGAGAACATTCTTATCTGATTGTAACCCGAGAAAGCGTCCATGAAGCTGAGGAGCTCATGTCCCGAGGTTGCGTCAATCAGAGTGTCGATGCTCGGCAGAGGGAAGGGATCTTTGGGGCAGGCCTTGTTGAGGTCAGTAAAATCAATACAGATTCTCCATGTTCCGTTGGACTTCTTCACCATTACTACGTTTGACAACCACTCAGGATAATTCACCTCCTGTATGAATCGGGCCTTCAACAATTTGTCTACCTCCTCTTTGATTGCGAGCTGACACTCGGGGGCGAACTTGCGCCTCTTCTGCTGGACCGGTTTGGACCCCGGATCAACACTGAGGCGGTGGACCAAGAGTTCTTCGGAGATGCCGGGCATGTCTGCAGCTGACCATGCGAAGAGGTCTTGGTTGGCTCGGATGCATTTTACAATATCCGCGTATAGGGCGGATGGGAGGGTCTTGCTGACAAAGAACTTGCGGGTCGGCTCCTGCTTCGAGAAGAGTACCTCCTCCAACTCGTCTACCGGCTCGGAAGTTGGCCGAGCAGCATCTTGGGGGATCTCGAGTGTTTCTAAGGAGAGGACGGGTCCGAGGGTGGAGGTCATAT
Organism: Hemerocallis citrina; assembly: GCA_017893485.1. Taxonomy (NCBI): domain Eukaryota; kingdom Viridiplantae; phylum Streptophyta; class Magnoliopsida; order Asparagales; family Asphodelaceae; genus Hemerocallis; species Hemerocallis citrina. Next base: position 76,565,842 of record CM030361.1, on the reverse strand, counting down.
AACACTTGCGGGCCTGCTCCTGATTGCCCCTTACTTCTCCCACTCCGGCCCGAGTGGGGAATTTCATTTTGAGATGATAGGCAGAAGGGACGGCTTCAAGGGCGGCTAGGCCGGGCCGACCCAAAATGACGTTGTAGGCTGCTGGGACATCTACGACCATGAAATCCATCGACTCCGTGCGGGTAGTAGGAGTTTTGCCGACCGTGACATCGAGGGTGATTACCCCTTCAATCGTCACCGGCACTCCTGTGAACCCATGGAGCGTGTAGCCGGCGGGCTTGAGTCTGTCTCGGGAGAGCTTCAGTCCCTTGAAGGCATCGAGAAAGAGGATGTTAACGGAGCTACCGTTATCCACTAAGATTCTCTCGACTTTGAAATTGGCCATGTGAAGACTGATGACGAGTGCGTCACAATGAGGGGTGCGGACACCCTCGAGATCTTCGTCAGAGAAGGTGACGGGCACTCCGAGGCCTTTGGGAGGAGGGGTGGTTCGGACCGAGTTCACTTCTCTAATAAAAGCTTTCCGGGAAGAGTTCGAGGAGCCCCCCATTGGACCCCCATGGATGAGGTGGAGGACTCGTTCTTCCTCAAACTCTGGTGTCTCTTCTCGTTCCGGACGTTTGTTAGCCCCCCGAGGCTGGGGAGGAAGCTCGGCTTGGTCTTTTCTCACGAATTTTGCCAACTGCCCCCTCTGGATAAGGGCCTCGATCTCGTTTCTTAGTGCACGGCAATCGTTGGTGTCGTGCCCATGGTCCCGGTGATAGCGGCACCATTTTTCTCTATCTCTTCTCTTGGCAGGGGTGTTCATTTTCGGAGCAGGAGGTAAGACCCCTTCTTTTTCGACTTCCATGAAAATGGCGGAGATGTTTGTGGTGAGGGGAGTAAACTTCTCAAATCTAGGGGGAGGTCGGCGCTGGCCAGCATTATCCTTCTGGAACTTCTTTGCTCCTTCTTCTTCCGTTCCCTTCCTCTTGGACCCGGAGGCAGTTCCTTCCCAGTTGGGCTGTTCCTCGGCCTCTTCAGCTCGGATGTACTTTTCAGTGCGGAGGAGGAGGTCAGAAAAGTCATGCGGTGGTTTCTTGGTGAGGGAGGAGCGGAGGTTGGAATTGAGGATATTGGATTGGAACGCCGCGGTAGCGACCGATTGGTCGAGGGATGCGATGGTTCTGGCTTCAGCTGTGAACCCGTAGTCCCTCAATTTCTCCCCCTTCTGTTGACGGAGCTGCAATAGTGAGATGCTGGTCTTTTCGGCCCTTCGGCTGCTGACAAAATGGGTGATGAACAGAGTTTCGAACTGTTCGAAGGAGAATATCGATGCTGGGGCAAGGCGAGAGTACCATTCTCGAGCTGGGCCTTTGAGAGTTGCAGGGAATGTTTTGCAGAGGAGGGCATCGGAAGCTTGATGGAGGAGCATCAAAGTCTTAAAGCTTTCGATGTGGTCAACTGGATCGGTCTCCCCAGTGTAGTTCTCGAACTGGGAGGTTTGAAACCGAACGGCACAGGGGCGTCTACTATGGTTCGGGAGATTGGGGGGCGGCTAGGACGTAGGGTCCTCCCCCTAAGCCCCTCTTCTCGGTTTATCTGTCCCAAGAGTTTTTCCACCTCGTTTAGACGGCGGTTCATGGTGTCATCTCTCCGACGGTAATCTGCCGAGCCACGGGACTCGTCTTCGTATGAGGGGGAGCGAGGGCTACGGCGATGGTAACTTCGGGAGCGACGAGGACTTGGGGTACGCCGGGAGTTGGTAGGAGCGGGACGAGGAGAGGGGGACCGTCGGCGAGGGCTTCGGACTGGAGGAGGGGACGGGGCCTTCGGCTCATTAGGGTTTTGACGGAGGTTGAGTGCCTGTTGTACCATTGCTTGGAACTGCTGGAACTCGGCATGGGTGATTGGTGCCTCATTGTTCCTAGGCTGCTGCCGACCTGTGGGAGAGTGCCTCCTTCGGTAATGATCGGGGGAGTCCTTCCTCCCTCTTCGGATGGGGGACCTCCTGTACTCTCGGCGACGGGGGGATCGCTCTTGCTGGCGGGAGGCTTCCTCCCGAGCCCGCTTTTCATCCAGGTGACGACGGAGGTCATCATCTTCCGGACGTTTGAGAGGGGCATTGTGGCGACCAGAGGCTCGGGGATGATGGGAGGCCATGGAGGCACTGGAGGCGTTGTGGATGGAGAGGTTCTCTTGGTGAAGAGGCTGTTTCTGAGGGTTAGGACCCTTTGGATCAGGAGGTGGAGGGTTCCTTTGGAGCGGCTCTTCCATGGTAGGGGGGAGTTGCCCTTGTTGCTGAGCGGGATCAGGAAGGACTTCTTGCTGGTCAGGGTTGGGCACTCGATTAGACCCTCTTGACCTAACTTTGCGAGGCAGCATGGCTGGAGTAAACCTGTTCACCGGGAAGAGGAGAGGTCCCTATTCGTTAGTTTCCCACAGACGGCGCCAATTTGTTGCCGCTAAATTTGGTGTGGGGGCAAACAGATAGAACTTGTGGATTCTTGGGGAAACTGAATAGAAAAACCTGTGTACCTGTTCCGTCGGGGCCTTGATTGTCGTTCCCGCCGTGCACCTGCAAAGAAGTGCGAGACACCGGGGTTGTTCCCGGCGACGCACCTTCCGACGCTCAAGTCAGTAATCTGGCAGACTATGAAAGAGCGCAAAGACTGGAGAAAGATTGATTACCTCTTAATGGAGATGGATGGGGGGTATTTATAGGCGTCTCAGGGAACAGATTAGGCATGTAATTCCTGTGTATACAGATATGGAATGTGATCCCTAATCCCCAGTGAAAGGATAGACACGAATCAGGGCCGTTGATTAATATTAATCAGAAACCCTAATTCTATCCCTTCTGGACCGGGTTTGCTGCGGGTTGAGACCCGCACCCGGTTGAGGTGGATCCGTTCGCGGGTAAGAGGGTCTTTGGGGAAGATATCCGGTACCCGCTTCAGACCCGTCAGCAGGTGAAATTACCGTTTTACCCCTGAGCTTCAAGATTCGTGCCCCATCTGGACGGTTCCGATTTAACCCCATTTTTAGCCATATCAACCTTTATACCCCAACACGCCCCTTCCGCCGAGAGTCGGGCGTACTGTCCAATGCCGTGTCCTTCCACAAAATAAATAAATAGAACTCACTCCTGGTGCATCCACACTCCTCCCCCAAAACAAACCGCATCAGTAACCTTATTTTTTAAGAGCATGTGTAAAGTCATGTCTAAAACTCGGCATTGAGGGGGAGGAGAACAAGTCGACTTCAGAGGAGATCAAGTCGACTTCAGGCTGATTGGTTTCAAGCTGATCATCATACAAATCAGTGTTTCTTCTTCTCTCTTTAATTTTTGTTCTTGTTAAATTCATTAGAGTCATGTATTCAAAACTGTTAGTCAATAAAAGTTGGATTATGTGCAACTAAATTCATTTTGGGCAGATTGAAACCTTAGTCATGTAATAAATCTTCTTTTGCATTACTCCGATCACTTATTGACTAAACCTGATTGTTCTTAATCAAATTTATAATAAGCAGTATTATAAAATTGAATCTGTTATATGAGTAATTGAAATAATCAAGTTTTATGCTCGTAATTAGTAACACAAGAATCTATTAGGTTCTTTGGTTTAATCAACTTAAAGGATCTAGATTTGATGCCAACTTCTAGACCTTTGAGTGTTTGTTAATTTCCACAGTTCTATGCTTTCTTCAAGTGCAACTTAGTAGATATCATGCTAAAACACTTCAGGAGAGAAAGGAATTAGAGTAGATACCAAGCCTAATTTCTTAGCCCAGGAAAATCTTTAATTTGAGGAGTAGATACCATACCCGTAAGTGAACAAACACGAGAGATCAGAGTAGTGGAGAAGTTGATCTAGCATTCTTGACTATAGGTGGAAATCAAGCCCAACTAATTCAATAGATATTTTTGTGACTCAAATTTACCAAATTGAGGACTACTTGATCTAGATTTAAATCTCATTTCCTTTCAGACATACATTTAGAAATGAAACTTAATTAAAGCTTTCTGATTATTGATTAGTAAGTTAATTACTACAATCTCTGTGGGATCGACCCTTGCTTTTCACTACGCTTCTGAAAATGATTCGTACACTTGCGAGGTTTTTAATTTGTGTTTAGATTATCTATTCATTTAGGCAACTGATCATCAATAAGTTTTTGGCGCCGTTGCCGGGGATTGTTTAGTACTTTAACTTGCAAATCAATTAAAAAAAATTTATTTTATTTACTGAAAACTATGAATATTCTCTTTTTTTAGGTACAATCCAATTTGAGGTTACATGACTTTTGTGTATGCACGAGAGACGATCACTTCATCTCAAGCTACTACCTATTGACCAAGAGATAGAGCACACTCTGCACAAACTAAGCCAGTCCAGTCGACTGTCTTTAGGGTGTAAGTCGACTGTACCGCAAAACATTCCAAAAGCAACAATGGGTGAGGAAGTACCAAATTGAGTACCAATGCGGGACAAATTCACTCCAAAGAATATTGAGCAACCTTCTTGCATAGCTTATCAACCTAATGTCACAGGGAATATGCACTTATCACCTTAATTACTCAGCATGGTTCCCTACTTTAGTGGCAAGCTAGACGAGGATCCGCATCTCCACTTGCAAGATTTCTTTGATCTTTGCAGAACACAAAGCGTCCAAGGGCTTACCCCTGAATAAATCAGGTTAATTTTGTTTCCATTTTCATTAAAACTTAATGCTAAATTGTGGTATAATTCTTTGGAACCAGGATCAATTCAATCATGGGAGCAATTAGCAACAAAGTTCTTGAAGGAATTTTTTCCAGCTCAGAAAACCAAACAACTAAAAAGGAAAATTCAACTCTTCCAACAAAAAGATGGCCATTTGTTCTTCGAGGCATGGAAGGACTTTTAGAACAAACTTCTCATGTGTCCTACGCACAACATGCCTAAGGATGATCAGGTACAAGCATTCTATGAGGGTTTAAATGGCACTAACAAAGCAATTGTAGATTCAGCTTGCAATGAAATCTTGATGAGGAAGAGTGGTAAGGAGGCCATCGAGCTATTTGAAGAACTCAGCGAGAACTCACAACAATTCTTAACAAGGGAAAGGGGTTTTTCGAAAAAACAGGGAGTTTACGAAATTTCTAGTAGTAACAACATGCAATTAGAAATGGTAACCATGAACAAAAAAATTGATATGCTTGTTAATGCAATTTCGATGCTAGGTGGCGTAAAAAACCAAGCAAAAGATATTTGTGCAATTTTTTCTCACTCTGATCATACAACTGATGCATGTCCCATGTCTTCTTTCACAGATCAGGAGCACGCAAACTATGTAGGACAGGGAGTGTTTCCACCCAAGAACAACCCCTTCTCGAACACGTACAACCCAGGGTGGAGAAACCATCCAAATTTCTCATGGAACAATAATCAAAACAATCAAGGCACTCAAATCGCACAAAGGCATGCACGGAACTTCCAGATCGGGAATGGATTTGATCGGCCAGTTCAAGAACAGAAGAAGTTGGATTTCAAATCCACCGTTCTTCAATTGCTCCAACAGCAACATCAAACAAGCAACCAACAAGGACAGGCCATTCAGAAATTGGAGACCCAAATTGGTCAAATTGCTAAGAAGTTAAGTGAAAGAAAGGCAGGAGAACTCCCATCACAAACTATACCAAACCCTAGAGGACAAGAACAGCTCAAATCGGTGACAACCCTAAGAAGTGGTAAGATAATCGACAGCAAAGTTGGAACAAACGCGGACGAATCAGACACACAACCAGCAAAATCTTTGGGTTCTAACAAGGTAAGTGACAAAGAAAGGGTAGTATTGCCACCATTCCCTCAAAGGTTAGTCAAGCAAAAGAAAGAACAACATTTACTTGATATTTTTGAAACTCTCAGGAAGGTAGAAATCAATATTTCCCTACTTGATGCTATTAAACAAATTCCTTCTTATGCCAAATTTTTGAAAAAATGCTGTACTCACAAGAGAACGTTTCAAGTTCGGGAGAATGTGGCTCTAACAGAGTAAGTGAGTGCGATATTGTTGAGGAAATTACCTCCTAAGTTGAAGGATCCAGGTAGTTTTACCATTCATTGCAGGGTTGGTGAGCATTTCTTTGAAAAGGCACTGTTAGATTTGGGGGCAAGCATCAATCTTCTTCCATACTCTGTTTACGAAGAACTAGGATTGGGGGAACTTAAACCAACATCAATCACCTTGCAATTGGCTGATCGGAGCGTCAAGAGACCTAGAGGTATTTTGGAAGATGTCTTGGTTCAGATAAATGATTTCATTTTGCCAGCAGATTTTGTTGTTTTAGATATGGAAGTCTCTTCAATGTCATCTTCTTTACCGATCATCTTAGGTAGTCCCTTAATGAGTACTGCTGATATAAAAATTTGTGTTAAAAAGGGCACTATAAGTATGAAAATAAATGGTGAAAAGATTGAGTTTAAAATGTTTGATGCACTAAAATTACCACACGATGATCATGAATGTTATAATATTGATGTGGTTCAGGAGATTGTTGACCAAACATTTCAGGTACATAGCGTCGATCCACTACAGGCCGCAATTACACACTCTCTAACACTATCTCGAGTTGAACAGGAATTTGATGATACTGATTGGAGGATTACAGAGACAGTACACTACCTTGAAAATCAAAAATCATATTCAGGTAAGTTTGCACCTGTGTTTGAAAATCTTGTGTCTGATAACACTTTTGTTTCTTCTATTACCAGGACACCAGACATGGAGCTAAAGTCGCTACCTGAACACTTGAAGTATGCATGCTTGGGTGAAAACCAGACGTTACCTGTGATAGTTGCTGCAAACTTGAGTATGCAGGAAGAAGAGAAGTTGTTGAGAGTATTGCGAGAACACAAGGGTGCATTAGGGTGGACCATTGCAGATATCAAGGGAATAATTCCATCCAAGTGCATACATAAAATACTTCTTGAAGACAATGCAAAACCTAGCAGGGAAGCACAAAGAAGGCTTAATCCACACATGAAGGAAGTGGTGAGAACAGAGGTCCTTAAGCTACTAGATATTGGCATCATATACCCTATCTCAGATAGCAAATGAGTGAGTCCTATACATGTAGTGCCTAAGAAAAGTGGAGTCACAGTGGTGAAGAATGATGAGAATGAGCTTATCCCTACGAGGATGACCACAGGTTGGAGGGTATACATTGACTACAGGAAGCTGAATAACGAAACCAGGAAAGATCACTTCCCTCTTCCTTTTATTGATAAAATGTTAGAAAGATTAGCAGGATATAGTCATTATTGTTTTTTAGATGGTTATAGTGGCTATAATCAAATTGCTATTTCTCTAGAAGATTAAGAAAAAAACCACTTTTACATGACCTTTTGGTACTTTTGCATACAGGAGGATGCCTTTTGGATTGTGCAACGCACCAGCTACATTTCAGAGATGCATGATGAGTATATTTTCAGACATGGTGGAGAGGTTCATCGAGGTATTTATGGATGATTTCAGTATTTTTGGATCTTGTTTTGATGAATTCCTTAACCATTTGCAGCTTGTGCTTAAGAGATGTGAAGAATGCAATTTAGTGCTGAATTGGGAAAAGTGCCATTTTATGGTACAACAAGGCATTGTCTTAGGTCATGTGGTATCCAAGAAAGGCATCGAGGTGGACAAGGTAAAAATTGACATCATATCGAAGCTACCCCCTCCTACTACAGTCAAGGGTGTAAGGAGTTTTCTTGGACATGCAGGGTTCTATAGAAGATTTATAAAAGATTTTTCCAAAATCTCCAGACCCCTTTATGGATTGTTAGCTAAGGATGTTGAGTTTGCATGGACAGAAGAGTGCACGAATGCTTTTGTTACATTGAAAAATCTTCTCATTTCCGCACCCATCATCATGGCACCAGATTGGACCCGTCCTTTCGAGCTTATGTGTGATACAAGTGATTATGCTTTGGGAGCTGTTTTAGGTCAGAAAATAAATAAGGTACCTCATGCTATTTACTATGCTTCTCGAATTTTAAATGATGCACAGCTTAATTATTCCACAACTGAAAAAGAAATGTTAGTTGTCATTTTTGCTGTAGAGAAGTTTAGATCATATTTGATTGGATCTAAAGTCATTGTTTTCACTGACCATGCTGCTTTGAGATATTTGTTTGCAAAAAAGGATGCTAAGCCTAGGTTGATCATATGAGTGCTTTTGCTCCAAGAGTTCGATCTTGAAATTAGAGACAAGAAAGGAAGTGACAATGTTGTTGCAGATCACTTGTCCAGGATACTGAATGATGAAGAGAGAAATATGCCCCCACTGAATGAAAACTTTCCAGATGAACACTTATTTGAAATAAATTTACAGCTTCCATGGTATGCAGATATTGTTAATTATCTCACTGCTCATATTTTTCCTCCAGGTATGACGAGTCAAGAAAGAAAGAGGTTGGTGGCTATGTGCAAGCACTATTATTGGGATGATCCTTACTTGTTCAAATTCTGTCCTGATCAAATTGTAAGAAGATGTGTGTCAGAAGAAGAGCAAATGAGTATTCTGCAATATTGCCACCAATATGCATGTGGAGAACACTTTGAGACAAAAAGGACAGCACTTAAGGTATTACAATCTGGTTTTTATTGGTCTAATGTATTCAAAGATGCTTTTTTATTTTTGCAAGACTTGTGATAGATGCTAAAGGACAGGCAACATCTCTTCCAGAAATCAAATGCCACTGAAAACATTCAAGTAATTGAGCTTTTTGATGTATGGGGAATCGACTTAATGGGTCCTTTTCCTAACTCACTTGGTTATTTATATATTCTTGTGGGTGTGGATTATGTGTCTAAATGGGTCGAGGCTATCCCCTCAAAAACTAATGATCACAAAGTTGTTGTCAAGTTTTTACAGGATAACATCTTCACCAGGTTCGGTACACCAAGAGCAATAATTAGTGATGGAGGTAGCCACTTCAATAATTTTCCATTTGCTTCTTTGATGAAGAAGTATGGGATTACACATAAAGTGGGTACTCCATACCATCCTCAAACCAGTGGGCAAGTGGAGATTAGCAACAGAGAAATCAAGAGTATTTTGGAAAAGACCGTAAATACAAGCAGAAGGGATTAGTCGCTACGCTTGAATGATGCATTGTGGGCATATAGAACTGCATATAAGACGCCCATTGGCATGTCACTATACCGTCTGGTCTTTGGAAAAGCATGTCATCTTCCAGTGGAATTGGAACACAAAGCTTATTGGGCTATTAAAAAGTTCAATTTTGATATGAAACAAGCAGGTGACAAAAGAAGATTGCAGCTGAATGAGCTCGAAGAATTGAGGCATGATGCATATGAGAATGCAAAGTTGTACAAAGAACGGACCAAGATATACCATGATAAACAGCTAGCAAGGAAGGAGTTTCATGAGGGATAGAAGGTATTGATATACAACTCAAAATTATGACTCTTTCCAGGCAAGCTTATGTCAAGATGGTACGGTCCGTACATTGTTACAAAGGTTTTCCCACATGGAGCTTTGGAGGTTCATAGCAAAGAGAAAAATCAAACATTCAAGGTGAACGGGCATAGGGAGAAACCTTATATTGAGATGAGTTTTGAGCCACGAGAGGAAGATATAACTCTTCAAACTATTCAATACATTGCATAAACTCATCAAGTCTAGCTGAAGACAAGAAACGCAGCGCTTATTGGGAGGCAACCCAATTGTCAGGGAAGTTCTTACACTTTTCTCTTTATTCATTTCTTCACTTTTTTCTCTCTTTCCTTCCAACTGGATGGTGACACATGCCTATTTTAAGTTTTTGTTTCAAACATTGAGGACAATGTTCCATCTAAGTTTGGGTGTATTTATTCACATTTAAAGTCTTTTGATTATGTTTTAAAAAATAATAATAATAATTAAAAAAAAACCTTTCTAACAACAATGATGAGAACATGAGCTCAGTTGCTATAGGTAGATAGTGGAGAACAAGTATTAATTGTGGTCTTTATCTTTAAAAATGTTAATAACTTATCATATGGATCATGCTTGAAACTTTTATTCATTTGGCCATGTCAATTCGACGAATTTTGAAAGAGAATAGCGAGTTCAACTATGAGTAAACTTAAATACACAAATTGTGAGTTTTGAGCCTAACACAAATATTTTTTTTGAGAGTCATACACTTGAAGATCTCAGTATTCATGATTTAGTTGACTGCATGTATCTACATTCTTGAGATGAACTAGAACTTGTTCTTGTTACTTTTCGAAACTTATTTTGGATTTTGCATGAAAACTTGGAAGTGATTAAGGCACCTAAGAATCTATCACCAAAGACAAATATCCTATCCAACATCAATTATTCACTAGTTGCCCCTTTGAAGCCTATAAAAGCTTTCTTTTTGTAAGACACATCATCCTTAACCATGCCTAGATAAATAGGTTACCTTACCTATATCTATTGAGTTAGTAGAGCAAAAATTGTAAAAGAGATGTGGCACGTCAAGGTGAGGGGTTGAAATATTAAAAAAAAAATGGAAAGAAGAGTTGGAGGATTTGTCATAAGAAATATGAAAAGTTGTTCATCAAATGTAAATTACTGAGTTGTGGGTGGTTGAGAGGTGTTGGTAGAAATAAAGTGTAGGCCTTTGATATATGTCCTCATGATTATTCAAAAAAAAAAAATGGTAGAAATATAATCTCTTAGAACAATACAAGTTGCTCTACTAATTCTTTAGAAATTTTGTATTCCTTTTTTCCCCTCATTGGTTTAAACCTCACCCATGGCCCCATTACAACCTATAAAGACCTTTTGATCCAAGTATTGTGCAAATCAATGGTGTGAAGATGTAGTAGCAAGATCAAGCATATGGTTTCATTTCACTCAAGTCAAAAGATCTAATTTGAATTTTCCATGTTAATGTGAGCTATTATTTTTTTTGGGAGTGTATGCCATGGTGAGATTTTGGAGTTGAAATATAGTTGAACTTGCTAACCTTAATCATGATTATGTTGCATAGGCATTGGTCACCCTACTTATTGATGTTCAAGTTGAGTATTCTTGTGAATAAGTGATTAACATTTGAACTATTTTTTTTTAGGCCTATCTTAATGCTTGTTCTAATCTTGACACTAAAAGTAGCAAGATCTCTGAGGTAAATGTTGGAAGGGTCAAGTGAGTCTTGCGATGCTTGTAGTTTTAGTTTCTTATTTTTACTTGAGGACAAGCAAAAGCTAAGTTTGGGGGTATTTGATAAATCCATTAATGTCCACATTTTAGATCAATAATCTGAATGGAATTAGATAATTAAACTCTCTAGCTTTGGTAATTTATTTCTTTTTTTATCTTTTCCATAGGAAACAGCCTAAAAGCAACTAAATGAAGCGGATTCAATGATTTACTCAAGACTAATCCATCACTGTGAGGATGATACACTGGAATGAAGAATCCTAATTTTGCATCAAAACATTTGTTAGAAGCTGCAGAATATAGTCGACTGATTCCTTAACGACAGTCGACTGAACAGAGTGGGATAAGTTTCCAAAAGTTCGCGGAACAGTCGACTGATTCTTAGCCAATAGTCGACCGAACTGGCATTCAACAGGAATTAGAGATAAGCACAGTTGAGAAACACCCTCATCCAAATCCGCAAAATAAATCAGATTGAGCTGCCAAAATCAGGGAAACAAATATTGTATAACTACAAATAAAACTTCCCAAAAATTAAGCTAGAGATCTGGTATGGTAGTTAATGAAGAGGATTTGACTCAATCCATATCCGGTATTTGAGGAGATTGAAATCTGGGCTGGAGATCTGTAGATGAGGGCAAAAAAGGCTATAAAAAGGGACCAAAAAACCAAGAAGGAGGATCGAACAAGAGAGGAGATCAAGAGAATTTAAGGAAAAAGGAGGGATCAAGTACTAAAACTTGGTATTGAGGGGGAGGAGAACAAGTCGACTTCAGAGGAGATCAAGTCGACTTCAGGCTAATTGGTTTCAAGCTGATCATCATACAAATCAGTGTTTCTTCTTCTCTCTTTAATTTTTGTTCTTGTTAAATTCATTAGATTCATGTATTCAAAACTGTTAGTCAATAAAAGTTGGATTATGTGCAACTAAATTCATTTTGGGCAGAATGAAACCTTAGTCATGTAATAAATCTTCTTTTTGCATTACTCCGGTCACTTATTGATTAAACCTGGTTGTTCTTGATCAAATTTATAATAAGCAGTATTATAAAATTGAATCTGTTATATGAGTAATTGAAATAATCAAGTTTTATGCTCATAACTAGTAACACAAGAATCTATTAGGTTCTTTGGTTTAATCAACTTAGAGGATCTAGATTTGATGCCAACTTCTAGACCTTTGAGTGTTTGTTAATTTCCATAGTTCTATGCTTTCTTCAAGTGCAACTTAGTAGATATCATGCTAAAACACTTCAGGAGAGAAAGGAATTAGAGTAGATACCATGCTTAATTTCTTAGCCCAGGGAAATCTTTAATTTGAGGAGTAGATACCATACCCTTAAGTGAACAAATATGAGAGATCAGAGTAGTGGAGAAGTTGATCTAGCATTCTTGACTATAGGTGGAAATCAAGCCTAACTAATTCAATAGATATTTTTGTGACTCAAATTTACCAAATTGAGGACTACTTGATCTAGATTTAAATCTCATTTTCTTTCAGACATACATTTAGAAATGAAACTTAATAAAAACTTTCTGATTATTGATTAGTAAGTTAATTACTACAATCTCTGTGGGATCGACCCTTGCTTTCATTACGCTTCTGAAAACGATTCGTACACTTGCGAGGTTTTTAATTTGTGTTTAGATTATCTATTCATTTAGGCAACTGATCATCAACAACGTGGCATCAAAGCAAATTACATCGCCAAATTCTTCATAATTCATCCTACAAATACCATCTACCCACATACAATGTGACAGCCGCCCTTCGGGATCTACTTGAATGTCATAAAAAATGAAGGATCCATCTATTTCTTAGATTTAAAAAAATCAATTAGCATTGTAGAATCATATCCTTTCAATGCTTGTTGCGAATCTCTAAGTAAATTTCTAACATCTTTTTCTGTGAATCCTACTTGATCGTGACCACTACTAGCACTTTCAAAGAAGAGCATTTGTCGACATGTCTAGATATTAGCTTGGTTCATTTGATCTATTATCCTTTTATCTGTATTTGACACGGACCTATTCCGGGACAAAAGATGCCTCCTACCGGGTAAGGTGAATTCGTGATTGTGTTCTTCGTGAAATGAATACACCACCCACGTATTACTTGCTTCGTTCAATTTTACACGAACGCAAGCCTTGCAGCCGGTTCTACAAGTTGTTCCCCGTCTACCGTCACTATGTTGACTCGGCGACGACCCAGCTTTATTACAAAGATATGACTTATCTACTTTCATTCCTCCCTTTAATTTATTTCCACCCTTACGCATTGCAAAATCCCCACAACGGGCATATGAAGAATAAAAATTCTCGGCCTCAACTAAAGTGGGGAATGTCATACCTAACTTTGGTTTTAGATGGTCTTCGACTAACACCATGGAATCAATGATTGGTTCTACCCGCACAAAATTATCACCGGCAGCAGAACTCTCCGTATCGTTGTTCATCTGGAGTAAAAAATATATTATTGGTCAATTAATATACACATTATATATAAAACAGCTTGTGAACAAACGATTGCGATATATATACATACGAAACAAAATAAGTGACAAAATGTCAAAAACGACATCATAAAAATACAAAACTCTTCTATTGGGTCCGGCTTGCCGCACACAAGGTAACGGAACTTGTACAAGCAAGTTCCGATCCACGGTTTGCAAGATACGGCCGTGTCTTGCTCGCATTCCCCTCACTCTTGGAAATGAGGGAGAATGCGATACACAGACGCATATATCAAACCGTAGGTTACAACTCGAAACTACAAGTTGGTATGACTTGTGAGTGGCGAGACCAACCTACTCGCAAAATTACAGTTTTCCTCAAGTGGGTTCTATGTTGAAAATTCCTTCAAAACATAACAAAAATCATGAGAAAACCCCACAATTGATGGCAAAAAAATTAATTAAACTTTGTGATTGGGTCGGGCTCCCCGCAAACAAGGCAACGCAAATTGTACAACCAAGTTTCGACCAACGGTTTGCAAGATACGGCCGTGTATCGCATTCATTCATGAAAAATGCCAACAATGCGATACATTGACGTAGGCCCCAAACCGGGGGTCCGAACTCTCAACTACAAGTACCGTTTGGTAGGGAGTGGTAAGCCCAATATGCTTTTCAAATTTTTTTTTAGATGTCGTTTCGTACTGAAAAGTACCATCGAAAAAATTCAAAAAACTTGAACTTAGGTTGTTGTTTGATATACGATACAAATCCGCAGAAACGAGATCAAAAAATTTCTAAACTTTGGGAGTGGGACGGCGGCAAAACACATGAGCAAAAAAATTTTGTAGAGGTGAGTTTCGACTCACGGTTTGCAAAATACGCCGATGTATCGCTTTCGCTCACGGAAATGAATCGAAAGCGATACACGGTCGTACACTTCAAACCGTGAATCCAAACACACTTCTACGAATTGCGTTGGCTTGTGTATGGCGAGCCCGACGTAATCGCAAAGTTGCATAAAATTTTTTCGCTTTGTGCGTTATTACTAACATCGAACAACAACCAACAACAACTAATACTACATCTACTTCCCCAATTAAACTAGAATTACCTACTCTATAAATAGCTACACATAATATAGCAATTGTACACTCAAACATTGAAGAAAAATTTCCAATCAATTAGCCTAGTTAGATCTACTCAAGTAGGAACAAATTAGTACCTTTAACAATGAGGGTGTTCGGGAGGCCGCTGCGCGCTGCTGTAGAGAAAGGAAAGGGAGTACGGTTTGGCTAATTTATTCAGGATTATGGTTTTAGGGTTAGGTAGATTTCGTATGTGTTAGGGTTTTTTTGTAATTGGGATCTTCAAATGAAGAGGGCTAGAGACTGAGAATAGGGAAAGATTCGGTGAAAAGCAATGATCAAGAGAGAGGTAGGGTTTTCAGTTCGATAGAGAGAGAGAGCTAGGGTTTGGGAAAATGGGTTTATCGAGCTCCACTAGCGAAAGAAAGAGTTGTGAGGGAGATGAAGATCT
This sequence comes from Hemerocallis citrina, assembly GCA_017893485.1. Lineage (NCBI taxonomy): Eukaryota > Viridiplantae > Streptophyta > Magnoliopsida > Asparagales > Asphodelaceae > Hemerocallis > Hemerocallis citrina. Next base: position 76,550,671 of record CM030361.1, on the reverse strand, counting down.
GAGTATGTACAAGTGTTTGGAAAAACACTTGTACATACTTAGGCCGTTGTTCCCAACAACGGCCTACGGTGAAATTTTTGTTTAAAAAAACAACGAACAACGGCCTAAGTACAATTTTTTCCAAAAAAAAACTTCAAATAACTTAGGCCATTGTTGGCAACAACGGCCTCAGTTATTTTTTCGACAAAAAAATAACTCCACGCCAAAAAAATGCTAAGTCTCAAACGTTTTTTTGGTGTGAAGTTACGAAATTACCCCTTCGCTTTTTGGCTGCGTTAATGGGAGCCTAAGCGGATCTTCATCTGATCCGCTGATCATCATCAAGCTCGATCGGACGGCTGATAGGCCTAGTTTCCAACCCGTTGAAAACGAACCCGTTTTTAACTGAGCAAATCTCATATATATATATATATATATATATATATATATATATATATATATATATGCAATTATGGGATTGTTGAGGATTTTATTGCAAATATTTTTCTTAGTCAGAAAATTTGCTTGAAAAATCTAATATTTATTAGTAGATAATAATCCTAAATTTCCTGGATTTTTATGAATAAATTATGACATGTTTGCAAATGTTTCAAAATGAGCGACTTTTGTGGAAAATTTGCAATTCAACTGAGCAAATCCCCATATATATATATATATTCAATAAAATCAAATCAAATCAAATTAGAGGGATAAAATCTCTCTCCTGTCAAAATGGTCTACCAATACAGTTCAACAAAATTTTGAATTCGAATTTTGCCTTCAAACGATATTTTGCACAAAAACTCATTTCTTTCAAGGTATTTACAAAAATAGTTTCTTCATTCGTAAGAATTCCAAAAAAAATCAAATGTATCGAATAATGAATAATAGAATTTATTTGGCAACTCAAAATTCCAAAAATTGTATTTCGAAAATATTTGCCCGTGTTTCACACGTGCAAAAATGACAATTTTACATAAATTCAAAATAATTAAATAAATTCATTTAAATTTATTTATTAATTCAAAATATTGTATTTAAATTACGGGGCATTACAACAAGCGCACACACGCCTGAAGCGAGTCACACAGGATTTTGACAACTGCCGAACCCAGCCTTCTCCTCCTCTCCTCCCACAATCACGCAAACATCACACTCACCCCAACCAAAACCACAGTCAAAGAGAGAGAGCCGTGAAAATGATACATTCGCTTATCTCACGCTCTTTCTCTCTCCAGTGATTTCTCACATACACAGATATACACCAACATTAAGTAAAGAGGAGCAACATCTTCACTCACTCACTTTCTCACTCTCTCAAGCAAAAAACCCAAAACAAATCACAACATACTGAAGCATCACCTTCTCCTTTCGGCACAACGGATGGTGGTGTTGTACGCCAGGTTCAATGTTGAGGGCATAGCGGTGGTGATGCCTTGAAGACTGTGGCCGTCGAGTGAAGGAGCTCGAATGTTGCCGCCACCCAACTCAATCACTCCCCAACAAAACTGTACATGAGGGATCCAGCCTCTTTCTCTGGCTCCACCATCATCACAAACCCAGACTTCTTCGCACACAACCAGCACCTCGTAATCCAAATCGTAGCTACAGATCACCGTGATTGACAACGAGGGCGTAGACATGGTGGATGCTGCGATGACATCTTTTCCGACGCCGAAGAGGCCACCGATGATGTTGTGAATGGCCTGAGCACGAGTTGAGGCTTTGGTTGGAGAGGCGACGACAGGTGTAGCCGCCGTAGTCGTAGAGTGTTAAGGAGGAGATACGTCGGCAATGACAATTGGGCCGTGTGATCGCGATGGGGGTGGGAAACGGCTACCCATCTGCTCAGCGGTCGACGACGCTAAGATCGGGGGAGGTCCCTGTATGGGGCTGGCGAGTAGATCTCGACGACCCACCATCGAAGCGTGTTTGGTGGATCGACTTGAGGAAACAATATGTTGTAAGGAACGCCAAATCCAACAATAATATAATGTAAGGACTGTGTGTCGTTGACCGCTTTCATCTTTCCTTCATTACCTTTTATTAAGGGGTGGCAATTGGCCCAAGCCTGACCTACTTTGGAGCACGCTTGGGCCAATTGCTACCCCTAAATCTAATTGGGCTTGATTGTAGTCATTCAGCCCATTTATTAAATGATGGGTTTGGATTTATATATTTATCAAGTCTGATGGTCTGTATATCTTATACAGTTATATGTGTAGTGTATTATTTTTTTTAAAGATTTTTTTTTTTTGATGAATCGGATAGAGCCTAGCGGCTCCAGCCACACAATCAAATATATAGCTCAAAAATGTTTACAAGCATGGTTTTACAAGGAGTAAAAACCAAAACATACAGTGAAGGAACAAAATTAATATACAAAGCACCAGCTAACTAAACAGTAAGACACACCATAAAGGATGGTGATAGCATACATAATGACAAAACCGAACAAAATAAACGCAGCTGGATGAAGACAGCCATAGACTCGATCAGGATCAAGCAGAGGGAGCTGCGATAGAGGAAGATGTCTCGCAACAAAGATGATGTAGTACGAGGACTGCGCAACGATCGATCTGGGATTAGCCTCGAGAACGAAGCTAGGCCAAGACGCAAACAGTAACCTTGGACTCACACTCAGTGATGGAACTAGAAGTCTCGAATGAGTCATAGATAGTCGAAGACAAGTATATATAACAGGAGAGCCAACACTCCCAACCCGTAATCAGCAATAAAACAGTACCGAACAGATATGCATACTCCAAAAGATGAGAAAAATCCAGAGACTGAAAACAGGTTAGAAAAGCTTAAAATCAAGAACAAGAATACAATTCTTACAAGCCAAGCACTCAAAAGCCTTCCGTTTCAAAAGGCAACGCGTAGAGAGCATCCCTGAGGAAAAAACGATGATCCATCTGCCAACAGAGACTATTAAATACGGCCAAAAGGCCAAAAGAAGCCATAAAGAGAAATAGAAATAGCCAACATCACAACATATCCAGGTATAGGAATAGCAGTAAAAAATTATAATCACCACCGTACAAAAACAACTAGCACGAAGGAGAGCCCCAATGATAGAACAAAAAAATGTTAAAGAAACAAAAGAGGATAGAGTTAAGAGAATCCACCGCATAACTAGAGCGGGGTATACAAAAACCCATCAAAAAAATGCATCAGCGACGCAACCAGCAAGAACACCAACCAACACATATTCAAACCTATGAGGAGGAAGAAAGGAAAACAGGCACAGTGAATAAACGTCAGAAAACACTATAGTTGGGATAAAGAGAAACTTAAATAGCATGAAGGGTGCGAAGGCAAAGAACGGCTTTATCTAGCATATGACAGAGTAGAGTGTTTCTAACCTCAATTTTTAAGGTTGAGGACCAGAAATTGAAAAGAAATAAAAATTCTTCTATAATAATATGGACAGAGGATGCTTAATGTCTGAATAATCTTTTATTTCGCTCCAACCAAATGACCCAAATGATGATTTGAACCGAGAGGTTCCACGAAGCGTGGTATTTTTTGTTCAGTGGAGGACTCAACCAACAAGAATGTAAATTGGGAGGGATGGAGGAGACTTCCCATGCCAGAGAGATGATTTTCCACAGCGGACGCGAGAAATCGCAACCCACAAACAGGTGATCTGCGTCTTCAAAAGCGGAGGAGCAGAGAGGACAAGACTGTCCCCACGCTAAATTTCTTTTATTAAAGATTTCAGCTGTAAGGAGCCTGTTGTTGAGAGCTAGCCAAGTGAGAATTTTAACTTTAAGAGGGGCACAGGATTTCCAAATGAATCCGGTGAAAGAAGATAGATAGCCTCTAAAGTTAAGGAAGTGATAAAAAGAATTAACTGAGAAAACTCCCGACGAGTTCCAACGCCAAGAAAGATCTTCTTTTGGGCGCCAGACGTAACTGTTCATAGAGGACAGTAGATAGGAAAACTAGGAGGTTAAGTGAGGAGGGAGATTGTCAGAGAACGAAATGAGCCAGGATCTTTGTGAGTTGATGAAGGTGAAGGAGTCTGCAACTGTGGCAAGAGGGTTGGATGCCAAACGGTATAGAGTAGGGAATGATGAGGCGAGTTTGGAATTTTCAATCCACAGATCGTGCCAGAACTAAGTCCTGGAACCGTCATAACGGTCATGGGTGATGCCACATTGGAAAGCGGCGGCTGCTTTCCAAACTCCCTTCCAGAAAGGGGAGGCATTGCGATGGATACTACTGGGAAAGACCCACCATCGACCATTGGGGTAGCAATTGGCATTGATACATTGAATCCAGGGTAGGTGTTCGAATTTAAAGAACCTCCAAAGCCATTTACCCAAAAGGGCAATGTTATGGTTTCTGAGATTCAGGACCCCTAATCCCCGAGCCTCCTTGGAGGAGCAGACCAACTTCCAGTTGCTAAGGTGAGAACCCGGTTTGTGAGTGGGGGAACCAGACCAGAAAAAATTACTTCTGATTTGATCAATTCTCTTAATAACCCAGGACAGAACGTAATAGAAGGACATCATATAGAGAGGGATAGACGATAGGACCGAGTTGAGAAGGATCAGTCTGCCTCCTCGAGAGAGGAGCTTTCCAGTCCAAACATTAAGTCTGGATTCAACCTTATCCACCATGGGCATCCAATCAGAATTATGCAGTTTGCCCCATCTCAATGGAATACCCAAATACGTAATAGGGAAAGAGGCGATAGGGCAGTTAAAGAAATTAGAGATCTCGAGCTGGCAGTTGGGCGACCCTCCCAGCCAGAGGACCGAAGTTTTTTGGAAATTGATCGCAAGTCCCGAGGACAGTTCAAAGCAGTAAAGGAGAAGCTTAAGGTTACAGAGAGAGTGGGGGTTAGGCTTCGCAAAGATGATAGTGTCATCCGCATATTGCAGGTTAAAAACACCATGAAATAGGCGTGAGTCACCCAGCCCTTCAATGGCCTGGGCTTCCCACGCATTGCGAAGGAGTTTACTAAAAACATCTGCAACCAAGGAAAATAAGAGGGACGAAAGCGGGTCCCCCTGTCGGAGGCCACATTTTATTTTAAATTTGTGATCTTCGGAGCCATTGATGACAATGGAAGAGGTGCCAGAGAAGATGCTGGATTTAATCCAGGCGATCCATTTGGGACCAAATCCCCTATGGATAATGATATCAAACAAGAACTCCCAGTTGACGTTGTCGTAAGCCTTTTGAAATCTAGTTTGAGAAGAATACCTTCAGAGTTCGACCTGTGGCAGAGAGAAATTATTTCTTGAGCCGAAGCTACACTATCAAGGATAAAACGGTCCTTGATAAAACCTGATTGAGCAGAATCAATAAGGGAAGGTAGGACCGCACCGAGCCCAGCGGAAAGAATTTTCATGATAATTTTGACAGTGGTGTTGATAAGGCTGATGGGCCTAAAGTTGGACACTGTATGCGCTCCCAACGATTTAGGGATGAGGACGATGTGCGCATAATTGATACGATCGAAAGAGAAAACTCCCTGATGAAGTTTCGTAAACATGCGGAAAAGATCATCTTTAAGGCAGTGCCAGAATTTTTGGAAGAAGAAAGCGGGGAAACCATTTAGCCCAGGCACAGATTCGCTTTTTAAAGCAAAAACTGCCGCTCTGATCTCTTCCATGGAGAATGGAGCATCAAGGGATGAGAGGTCCAGCGAAGGGGGACCATATAGTTGATGCCAATCTAGGCTAATAGCTCGCTGTTTGTGCGAGCCAATAAGATTTTTATAGAAGAGGAGAAAAGACCGATGGATCTCATCATCGGTGCTAAGGTCGACACCGTTGTCAGAGATGGTAGAAATACGATTACAACGTTGCCTATGGGATGCAAAGTTATGAAAGAACGCGGAATTGCCGTCACCTTCCTTTAACCATCTCACTCTGGCTCTTTGAGCCCATTTAATGAGGTCCTGGAAAAGGATGTCAGCGTAGTCTTGCTTATAGGAAATCCTTTCGGCACGAGCTAAGTCAGAAAGAGGACCCAGTTCCTCCATCTTATCGAGAGCTTCGATGGAAGCAAGAAAAAAGTTTTTAAGGAAATAGATGTTATATTGTCTATTGTACCGCCAAATCTTACAACCGAATTTGATAGTGTGAAGTTATAGGAGGATGCTACCCAACCCAGAAGAGCCGGAGACTGCGGTTAAGCATTCGACAATCAGATTGACAACAATTGGTCTTGTAACCAGAATTTTTCAAAGCGAAATTTATGCTGGTGAGCAAAGGGAAAGTTAGAGTAAAGAGCAATGGGAATGTGGTCGGAGGAGGAATTGGGAAGCGCCTTGGAGAACGTGTTTTGGAACTGGTTGAGCCAGTTAAGAGAGACGAGAAACTGGTCCAATTTGGCCATCGTGGGAGATTGGCGCTGATTGGACCAAGTAAACGATCTACCATTGAGAGGGATATCGGTCAACTGCATCACCCGAATGCAATCGTTGAAGAGAGCAAAATGGTTTTCAAAGGAGGAGGATGATGAGGATCTTTCGGAGGAGAATCTGGTGACGTTGAAGTCACCACAGAGGAAACAGAGATTGTTAGAGTATGATTGAAGAGAATGGAATTCATTCCAAAAAAGAAGGCGCCCCTCGGAAGAGGAGGGGCCATACACCGAGATAACTGTGAGGGAGCAGTTGAGGGTAGTCCAGTGCAGTTGGATGATAAGAAAATACGTGAGGCGACGGATAGAGATCAGAGAGAATACTGACTCTTTGAAACCCAAGAGGATGCCTCCCCTTGATCCTTTCGCGTCTAGCGAGATCCATTTGGTTATAATGGTACCGCCTATAGCGCGAAGGATGGTTGGGGAGGGGGATTCAATCTTCGATTCTTGGATCAAGATAAGATCACAGTTGGAGGATTTAATTGTAACCCCTGTTTTCAATAATACGTATTTTTAAAAATATTTTTTTTCCGTATTTAAATCCTCAATATCTTATAACTAGTATTTCTTAATTGATTTTATTATTTAAGCTATTTTGTGAAAACCAATTATCTATTAAAAGACCAAGTTTGTATTTTGATTTATTATTTACTATTTTTAATCCAATTGTTTAATTATTTATTCTAAGCTCAAGTTTGTATTCTGATTTTACTAATTAATTAGTATGAGCCCAATTGATTAGCCCAATGCACTAATTACTTCATTTAAACATTTGAGCCCATTATTTTGAAGCCCAATCCAACCAATATTGTTATTTTATTTTTAAGCCCAAACCCAATACCCATATTTGTACAGATTTGCCCTACACAAGCACATGTATACAATATTTATTCTCTCCCCCACTATTCTGTCCCGTTCTCCAACACCCCTCATTTCCCGTACCAGCACTTTCCCCCACACTCCTAATAACTACCCCCCACTTCTAACCCCGTTACTTTTATTATTTTTAAAACCCCACCCCTACCCCGTTCTCCATCTCTCTCTCTGTTCTCTACAAACCAAAACAAACAAACCCACAGAGCCTCCTTCATCTCCATCTCACACTCCAAACCCATTTTTCTGTTGCCATCCTCGACCAATCCCCACCTCCGCTCGCCTCGCCCACCTGCAACCTTCGTCTCGTCGACCCCACGGCACCGCCACCTCCAAACTCCTTCACCGTCGCCCTCTCCAAACTCCGAACCCATCCTCGGCAACCCAACTCGACGTCTTCCACCACCTCCGACCACCGCAACACCTCTCTGTCGCCAGAACCCCGCTCGACCAGCCCCTGTTCCACTCAACTGAACCAGTCGAAGCTCAGCCGCTGCCTGAGTCTTCACTCCGTCATCATCCCCCGTTCGAGATCCTTCTGCCATTGCCAGCGCCTTGTCCGCTCGTTGAGCGCTTATCGCTCACCTCCACCAGTCGCGCCTCCGCCGAAGAACACAGCGCCACCATCGCTGCTCCCTCCTGCTCTCTTTGAGGTCGCAGCCCACAAGCTCCTCACCAGTGCCGCCCATTTCCATTCCTCTGCTGTCGCTCACTGTTCCCCCTCCTCCCGCAATCGCCCAGCTCGAAGTCCTCGCTGTCTTCTTGTTCGAACCCCGTTGAGCTCGCTCTCCAGTGCCGCTCCTCGCCTCGTTTCCGTCGCCTTCCGCTCGTCCGCTCTCCCTCCATCGACAGCCTCAACTACTCCCGCCGCTCGCCATCTCCACAGTCGAAGCTTCGCCCTATCGAACCCAGCCTCCTCCTCGACTTCTCTATCGATGCGCCAGTCCCAAGAACCCCACGCTAGTCGCTCACCGTCCCCATCGCCGTTCCCCTTCTTCCGCTCACTTCTCTCTCGCGTGCGCGCTCTCTCGCGCTCTCTCTTTTCTCTCTCTCTCTCTCTCTCTCTCTCTCTCTGTTTGGAAAAGTAAAGAAGAGGAAAGACAGTATTGCTGGGGTGTTGAATTGCTTGGGTACATTGGTATTGTTGGTGTTTTGATGTTTGGGTTGTATCGGGGATTGTGTGGAGTATTATACTGGTGTTTGGGTTGCTCTATCTTGGAGTTGCTTTGTGAAATTGTTGTTGGGAGGTGTTGCTGTTGTGTTGCTGTTTGGAGTTGTTGAAGGGGGGTTGTTGCTATTTGCTGTTGGAGTTGCTGATTTGGCGTGGCTGCCATAAATATCTCGCACGTGTTCTACTGCCCGGAATTCTGATCCCGTTATTCTGTCTTTAAATTTCTCGTCATCGACTAACAGGCAAGTGTCTCTTGTACAATTTTATTTGTTCTAGTACAAGCCTTTGTAAAAATACCGCAAGTATATTATTTGACCCTATTCGTATTATACATAATCTGTATCCCGTATTCGTACAAGATCACGAATACTTTGTTGCCATGTCCGTTGCATGAACACGATACACATATATACTACTATACATGATGTTGTGCATGAATTACTTGTTATTAGGTTGCATGTTGTTATAATATATTTTATTCTTGATTAAGTGTTATGCATGTCATTAGTTGCATCACATGTTTTATAAGTCCTGAAATATGTTTCCTGCCTTGTATAAGTCTTGATACTTGATCTTGTCATGTTACCCTTGCCATGTTACTCGTCCTTGTTGTTGCATCTAGTTATGGTTCATGTTTAATTGTAATAAAAAGATAACAAGCCGGGGTATAAAGGGAAAAGATTTAGTAGTGGACAATATAGAAGAGCGTACTCGGTCGGGGGCTCGTGGTTCCTCGCTGCAAATTTGTAAGTTACAAGTTACAAGTTTGCTAAATTACAGGTTACTTGACATGTTTCACACTACAAGCTACACTACATGTTCCACATGCACGTATCTCGAACAATATACAATTTTTCCGAGTACGTGACCTATAGAATCCACCACTAGTCTAAACGTTCACTTGATTGTGGATAACAACCATGTGGTATGGGACGCATGAAGTGCTACCTAGTTAGGTTAATAAAAGATATGACATGACACGTACACTTGCATGATCCGTTTATATGTTACATGTTATGATGACTGGTTTACTTGTTTACATGTGACGCGTTCATGTTGACACGTTTACTTGCTTACTCGTTTACATGTTACATGTTACTATGGATTATTTAATTGTTCACATGCATGCTATTTGTTCCACGATATCTTGTTCTTGATTCTGTCATATGTTGTATTTGCTCTATTATATGATTCTTGATTCCTTGCTCGTTTTTCCTACTTTTGTTTCATTCTATTTTTGTCACGTAGCTTATACCACTTGCGGCCCGTGACTTGCATTAACGGGTACCACTTGTTTCTTTCCTTGTAATAATATACTTGCAGGTCCAGATGGAAAACTACCTGAAGATGTTGCTGAACAGAGATTCTAGTCTTGTTTAATTTCATGTTATTTTAATTCTTGTTTTATTCATGTAATCTTTGTTGTAATCTGGGCGTGTTTGACCCGTAACTATGTTGCTTTCCAGTTGTTGGTTATGTTCATGTAATATGTCATGTACTTTGTTATCCTGTTGTGATTTTAGATGCTTTCGTGGTTGAAATTGTTATCTTGTTGTTGAGTTAAAATTTGCAGCTTATGAATGATGTATTCGCATCATTCGCTGGGCCTCGGTTACGTGCCTGTGTTCCTGTATTCTGGGAAGCGGGGCGTGACATTAATTAATTGAAAAATCGCCCTTTGTTTGATGGGGCAATTGAGACCCTGGATATTCCAAGAGATACAAATCATTGAAACAAAAGCTGCTCCCAAACTCTGTTACGTTCTAACTGCCTGATAGAGAGAATCATAGAAGGATCATCCGAATCGACCAAAAAACCCAAATGCTGAGAGTTTTGAGCTAGTTGAAGATCAGACAATAGGTCGAATTGGGGGCGGAAGAGAGAGCCCAAAAGTTCTAAATCCTGTTGAGGCTGAGATAGGGTAGGTTTTGCACATGGGGAATCTAGATTAACTTCGGGAGAAACAAGAGACTTAGACAAAGGATAAATCGCAGATTTTTTAGCCAAAATCCGTGCGCTAGATCGGATCATCCGACGAGAGAACTTACTGTCCCAAGGGTTCTTCCGAACGGTATCTCCTATCTCCTTAACAGGATCTCCATGAGAAAAACTCCTGTTTGGGGCGATAGGGGGAATGTCGATAATGACGATATGTGAGAGAGGAGAAAAAGGTGGAGGGCCGGTAATGGGGGATGGGGGAGACCTCTTGGTCCTCAACCGAGAGGTCATGAGAGGGGATGTAGATGAGCCAAAGCTGGGGCAATAAACCCCAGTAGCCTCTCCGCCTCCGAGTACAAGGCAAGGGGAATCCCATGCATAAATAGGAAGGTGAAAAATGGGAGGAGAAGAGATCGGAGAGGTCGGAAAGAAAATTCAGAAAAACAACATATGGATTCCATATTCTTTTCGGAAACCAAAAGAACGCCATGAAAGAAATTTAAAAAAATTACAACTAGTAGATACCTCTTTAGGAGGCTGCTCCTTCTTAAGCTCCACTTCCTCCTCACCTAGCAGATCATCCTGATCAATCCAGCTGTCATCTTTGGAAGATGGAGGAATTTTGACCTTGATAGGCAGGAGGGATGGAGCTGAGGCAAGGATGCTGGAAAAGTGTGCTTGATTTTGAAACTTCTCCCAATCAGATGCATAATAAGGGTTGGGATCCCATGCAAGTCACTGAGAAGACGGAGACGATGGCTTGGGTGTGGAAATAGTGGCAGCGGGACGAATGGAAAGGGGAAGCTTCTTCGGCAGAACCGACTTGATTGGGGATGAAACAGGAGGAAGGGGAGAGGGGATAGTTGATGAGGGAGTCAGGGAAGACGGCAATTTCCGAGTCTAAAGGGCGGCAATATCAGGGTTGATCCAAACAAGGTTTGGAGCTTTAGAAGGAGAAATCTTGGAAGAGCTTGGAGAGACAAATTGCTTGGTAGGGGGAGGGTGTTTCTTCCTTGAAGAGGGCTTTTGGGAGCCTTTCCACACCATTTTAGACGAGGAGGAGGAACCGGGGTGGAAAGTAACGGGGGATGTCACCGGTTTGGTGAAAGGCTTCGGCGGGCCAGAGGGAGGCAAGGAAGAAGGTCCCTTCGAGATCACTGAATCGTGATATTGAACAGAGACAGTGAAGGAGTTAAATTCATCTTTCAGAGTGAAAGCCTCGATGCGCTCATGCATCAACGGAATACGAAACAGAGCTTCCACCTGAAGGCAACCTGAAGCCAAACTAGCCGAAGAAGATATGCTAATGACTTCTCCAATACATTTGGACATAACACCCACCAGACGCAAGGAGGAGCAGAAAGGCAGAAGACCAATAAGCGTGACCTTAGAAGTGGAAGAGTCATTAGGTTGCGTCGGGGGACAGAATTGAACCCACTTCCGGAAGGACAGGGAGATAGCTCCAATCGCGAGAGAAGTGTTAGCGATCAGATCATCTAACACTTTGGGGGACGAACAGTGAATAACAACATCACCATTGGAGCACGAACTGAGAACCTAATCCCACTCTTTCACATTACAGGACACGCAGAGGAACGAGTTTAAAGTGAACAAGGGGATCGAGCATCCACTGAAGGAGATGGCTCCATAGGTATCGAAAAATTTAAGTCTATCTGACAGTTCCAAATGCGATATGAAAACTTGAGTAATAACCAGCTTGGGAGGGAGAACCTAAACGTCAGAAGGCACGGGAGTAGCGGGAAGAGAGCTGTCAGAGAGCCGACATGCAATCAGAGGAGTAGGGAGTAAGGGTAATTTGGAAGACACCTTCTGCTTCTTAGCTTTGAGGTTCTGATCTGCAGCTAACTTACACTGTAGTGTAGGAAAATCGAGAGCCACTAGAACATGCTCTGATATCGGTGCACCCAACGTGATCCCTAAGTGCTTCTGAAGCGCAAAGCAACGAGAACGGCCATGACCAGCCCTGAGGCAAAATAGACATTTCATTTTGAGTGTGCAATATTGCTTAACATGCCCTAGCTGTAGACACTGAAAGCAGCGAAGCGGAGAGTGGAAAGAATGGGGGGGAGTGGAGGAGGAAGAAAGGGAGTTAGGTGAGGAGAAATGGCGGGAAACGAGAGCATAAGAAGCCCCCGGAAGATTCTCGATCGTGGACCCAGCTAAAGTCGGCCCATCTAAGTGGGGTGAAGAAGAGAAATGCCACATATTGTTGTGCAAGCTGGAGTTTTTATCAAAGAAAATGTTTTTTTTCTTTGAGTTTTTTTTAACGACTTCTACCCAAGAGAGGTCCATGGGCCCAACTAAACAGGCACCACAGGAGGGCGGCCCAAAAGGAGAGAATGCCTAATCAGATGAAGGAGAAATGGATGCCTTGGATGGCACACTGGAGACAGTGGAGAAGCGGGGGTGCTTAGGAAGTACAACTCCGATATTGAGGGGCAGAAGAGAGATAAGACAACGCAATTAGTAAAACCCAATCGCTGCCAAAGAGGGAGGACGAGAGGAGGGGAGAAAGAGATGAGGACACTAAGAGACCCAATAGAATGGGTATAAAGGTCCTAGGCAGATGGGGAGGGCCCAATCTGAGGAGGAACTAAGCACAAACTACGGTAGTGGCCGGCCAGATCCCTCGAGAAAAAACTAGATCTTAAAAAGAAAGAGGTTTACCAGAAACGCAGTCGAGAAAACGAAAGCAATAATACTAAAATAGAAAAACTTACAGTGATTGGCAATGGAGGAAGATGAGAGGCTGATAGCACAACCTCTAACAGCAACCCAATCGGAAAGACCGGGATGAAAAGAATGGTAGCGGCGGAGGGAGAGCGCGCTCTGTGAGAAAGATAGGTGGGAGACCTACTTCCGGAAGCGGAGGAGCAGAGGATGGGGACCACCAACAAGGAGCGCAAGCGGGCCAGAAGATCCTCGCTAGAAGAAGCCGAATCTGGAAAGGATCGGAGCGAAGGGGCAAACGAGGTCGAAACGGGAACAGTGAAGCTGGACCTTGAAAGGAAAAGGGTATGGAGCTCTAGGGAAACGGAGGATTTTTAATGAAGGGAGGGGTGGGAGTAGGGGACAAGGTATTTTTTAAAAGATATAATCCTAATAAAAAGAAATTGACATGTCAATATTAACCTTTAATTATTTTGTAGAATCCATTCACTTCTACCGAATCAACTCTTCATTTTCCACTCTTTAATTACTTTCAAGAGTCTAATAACCAATATTTGATATTATCCTTCACCAGTAATATACACATATGCGCGAAGCACATATTAATTTTAAAAAAAAATTTAAAGTAAGAATTCTGATTTACACGTGCATTGTATGTCTTAATAAATAGGATTATACATTCTTAAAAATAAATGTGAAGATTATAATGGGAGAGTTGGAGTTGCACGTGTGTTGCACGTAAGTAGGTAGATTTATAACTCCAACTTTTTCATTATAATAATTATTATTATATACTATATTATAGATAGATCGATAAATAGATAGTAATTTACCAGTGTGGTGCACATTTAATGTATTTTTAAAAAAAATTAAAGTAAAAAATCTTACGTAGTGAGGACTCGAACCTTAGACCTCCTTCATATTATTTATGCACGTGCAATGCACACATTGGTAGATTTACAAATAACACTAAGACTTTCTCCCATTATAATATTACATATTAGAGATTAGAGATTTTTTAAGAGGTCTTGGCTATGGTCTTAAGAAGAAGAAGAAGAAGAAAGTGTGTCTTCCCCTTTGCAACGAGACTCTTTCCCTTCTCATGGCTAATTAAACCATATACAACTAATCTTCAATTTATACTCCCCACTTTCAGTTTTATTTATTCATCCGTATTTCCCTGATTTTTAATCAATTTGTTATGTAGAAGGCTCTGTTTTATTTTTTTCATGTATATACTTTCATGTTGTAACCCCTATTGCACATATTTGTATTTTTAATTATACTTAATAAAATTCTTGATTATTCTACTTTATTTTGGTTATATTTATTTTTATTTCTTTTGTATCGTATGTTGTTCTTTTCTCTCTTGTGATTCATTTTGCACTGGTTCAGCTTTTTATTCTCATTTATTTGATCTACAATTTGTTCTTCATCTCGTCTATTGTTTAAACCTATTTCATGGCCTATTTGTGTCTTATTGGATTCTTTTCTTCCTATTGGATACTACCCAGTTCACCCATACCCATATTATCTCTATATAAACACCCTAATTGAACCATAACCCTAATCACCAAACCCTAATATTCTCTCTCTCTCATCCTAGCCGTCACCTACCCCTACCCCGACTCCCGACCCTCTCCCGATCTTCGCCTTTCGTCGCTGTCGTCGTCCCGTTCTCCGATGCGGACTGCCGACCACCACTGCATGACCCTCTCCTCTTCTCTCTCCCGTGCTCGCACCCCCAGCCGCAATGCTGCCTACCCCTGTGTCCCCTCTTCACTGTTGTCATCTTCCTTTGTGGTCGACACAGCTGAGCAGCTAGTGCCAGCACCAAGCCGCCCGTCGCTGTCGCCGCATGCCACCGTCCTTTTCCTGGTGCTGCTGCCGCCGCTCTTGCTGTCTGTTGCTGCTGTCTTTTTGTGGTGGTGTGTGCACGTGTGTCTTGTGTACTGTTTTGGGTGGTGTGATTTCTCATTTGTTTGTTCGTTGTGTTCGTTGTTCGGGATCCGTTCCCGTTATTCTGTTCTTCGTTTTCGTCGTCTTCATAACAGGCAAGTAGCTTGTATGTGTTCTTTTTGTCATACAAGTTAATACTGTAAGTAGTCTAATATGAAAATATGTGTGCTCTTATGATGATCCATATTTGTTAGTTTAACCGTTGACATCATCTCTTGATCATGAGTAGTTACAATAGTTGACACTTGTTGCATGAAAACAATTAGATTAGAAGACACTTTGACTGTATGTTGTTTGTGGTACTGTGGTATACTGTATGTTGTAAATGACTGTTACATAGATGTTTGTTGGACGTATGATCTCATTATAGACCATTTATTCACATGTCATACTGATTTGAGTAACCCACATATGCCATGCTTTGTATGACATCTTATATGGAACCGATTGTAGTTAAATTGTTTGATAAAATGCATTAAAAAAAACTTTTGTTTCACTGCTGTCCTATTTTTGTACAGTAATTTTGACCTTGTTAACATCAGTAAATTAAATAACTTTGTGAACATAATTTGTAGCCTTTGTTTTCTAGTTTTCAGAACTTTCAACGGATCTGAATTCCGATTTTTGATGCATTAGTTATTGTTGTTTTACTGCTGTCGTATCGTATATTCCAGATCCTGAACTATATATATTCTGTATGAAACTTTATTTTAAAACTGATATTAAAAGTAGAATTTGAACTCTATATTTTACTGAGTATGTTTAGAAATGACCGGGATCAATCCTTAATTTTTGTGAAATTAATTATTGACTTTATATCTCATTTCATACTTGTGAAACACATCGATATATTTTCCAAACTGCATGATGTTCAGTAAAGAACTATGTTTTCAACCTGATTCTATTCGTTTTGATGAAAACTTTGTAAATATGAACTGTAACCTGATTTTTTTATTTTATCATCCTTTTGACGGATCTGGATTTTGAATTATATTTTATGAATTATCTCTGTTTTGGTACTGCTATGTCTGAACTTTCAAAATTGATATTTTGTTGCATTACTCTGTTTTTCCAATTTTGTTGACCATACTATCTGCAATATAATTTCATGATATTTTATATTTTGAAACTATATATGTTAGGAAATCTTCTAGATTTTTTTCAGATTTAATTATGATGATTTTAAACTCTTTTCATGCCTATACACAAGATTTTGCATTTTCTGGCTGAACACAATTTCTGTATTAAACGCTGTTTTCAACCCTATTTCTGTAGCTGATATGTGTCTTATATATGTGATGGAATTGGTAGAGAGACTAGTTTCTAAATTTTTTGACGGATCCAGGTTTGCTGTTCTATAGCAACGGGAATCTCATATTTGGTATAGTAGTGTCTTGCTGTCCAGAACTGAAAGTTTCGTTGTTTTGACTATTATGAGTTGTTTTTATCAACCGTTGTAAGTATCAGTTCATCTTAGACTTATCCTTTGTTCATGCCATGTCTTTAACCTTTTGTATTCGTTCACATCTGTTGATAATAATGAAAAAAAATCAAGCCGGAGTTTTTAAGAGAAAAGATTGAGTAGTGGACAATATAGAAATTCATATTCGGAGGGAACTCGTTTTTCCCACTGTTTACTGTGGTACCTACTGTTTATCTATGGATGCATGAGGGTATGGTCCATGACACCATTTGTTATTATTATTGTTACTGAGACTGTTTGTCTGAATATACTGCTCTATAGAAGTTCTACTACGAAATCTTAAAACGAAACTGTTTGTTGTAGCAACCATGTGGTATAATTTGGGACGCATGAAGTGCTACCTAGTTAGTAATAAACATAAGACATAAGAATAACTATTTACACTGTCATATCCTGTTACTGTTGATTTACTGTTACTGTTTATTCACTATTATTGTTATACTTTTACTGTTATTCCGCTGTTCACTTCCATCTGTAGACTGTTATATTTATTGTTTCTCCATGTTAGTATTTCCTGTCTAGTTAGTTTTTCCCCCCATTTCCTTACTTGTACTGCTTGCGGCCCGGACTTGGATCTAACGGGCGTTATGTTTTCCTGTTTTCATATTTTTTTATTGTAATTGCCATATGAGCAGGTTTTGCTGATCAATTGCCTACTGGAGTTGGCGAGCAAAAATTTTGAGTTGCGCAATTGGAATCATTTGCTTAAAATATTTTGATGAACTATTTATATTTGTGAAGTGTATTGAGAT
Source organism: Hemerocallis citrina (assembly GCA_017893485.1). NCBI lineage: Eukaryota > Viridiplantae > Streptophyta > Magnoliopsida > Asparagales > Asphodelaceae > Hemerocallis > Hemerocallis citrina. The sequence continues at coordinate 76,533,435 of CM030361.1, read as the reverse complement.
TTGTATTTGGGCTTGTAGTCCCAGGATTATTATTTGTTTCAGATCTTGTATTGTTGGGATATTTATAATTGTTGCAATAAATACTGTTGAGTTAAGACTGTTTATGCATGCTTGGTTGGAGTATACTATAATATTTATTGTTGTGATGAGTCAAGCAGATTCGTACAGCTTATGGATGGTGAAAACTATCCGCTGGGCTTAGTCATGTACCGTATTCGGTATTCCTTTTGGGAAGCGGGGCGTGACGAGATTTTTATTGGTATCAGAGTCTCATGTTTGGCTAATGTGTTAGTTTGACTAATACATTGACATGCTTGACTCGATCGGATTTACTTGGCTCCTAACAAGCCATGCATTGCACAAAGAATTATTAATCAATTGGATCTAAATACTAATTATTTTGGGTTTTGTGCAGACTATGGCTCGTGGAAATGGTTCGTCTTCGCAAGAAGGCCATCCTGAGTTGGCAGCTGTAACTCAGGTGCTCCAGCAGTTTCCTCAGATGCAGCAGAAGCACAGCGAACTGGTTAAGGCCGCTTTGGAAGCTGCTAACCGGAATGCTGTTCTGACCCCCAGTATGCCTGCTCCTATAGCTTTGCCCCATCGTACAGGTACCGTTGCAGATTTCATATGGTTGCACCATGATAAGTTCGCTGGTACTGAGATGCCACTTGAGGCTGAGCAGTGGCTGATCCGGACGGAGAGTCTGCTATAGGCAGCTAGGGTCGCCGATGCCTATCGTGTGGATGTGGTATGCGTCCAGTTGGTGGATTTGGCCCACATCTGGTGGAGGGCAGAATCTGAGAAGCCAGAGCGGCCTATTACTTGGGCTACTTTCACTCAAAGCTTCCCGGAGAAATTCTTCCCCCGCATCCCCGGGTAGAGATGAAGCATCAGTTTCTTGCCCTGAATCAGGTTGGTTGGTTGGTTGTCTGGTTGATTTATTAGTGCCATATTTTGAGATTTTGTTACATATTATATATGTAGTATTGTAACACCAAGTTTTCTTGGAACAGGGCTCTAGATCCGTAGACGAGTACGCCGCGGAGTTCACCAGGCTTAGCCGCTTCGCTACCACCTTGGTGGCGAATGAGGAGGATTGTGCTCGGAGGTTCCTTTTGGGTCTTGATCAGGGTATTCAGGTGCACTTGGCTGCCCATCATCTTCATACCTATGCGGATGCCTTGGAGGCAGCTCGAGCGACAGAGCAGACTCGTGCTTGTGAGACCCCTTCTCAGCGGGTTGTGCAGTACCCCACTGCTGTTACTGCCAGGCCTATTGGAGGTCCGATCAGGAGGCCAGCTCCAGTCCTTTTCGTCAGGACAGCTCCCTACAGTCCTGCTCCTCCACAAAGGGATGTTGTTTGCAACTTTTGCTAAACCCCAAGGCATTTGCACAAGGATTGCAGGAAGGTCAACCGCCGTTGTCACGGTTGTGGTGCTACCGACCACTTGGTTCGAGATTGTCCTCAGAGGAGGCACGACCAGGCCGCAGTCGTGCCAGTCCGTAGTCAGGTCAGACCGCATCTTCTCCCGCAGCGTCAGATCATCGGTCAGAGGACCGCTGCTCCAGAGAGAGGTCAGACTTTCAAGTTGACCGCGGAGGAAGCTTAGACCGTAGAAAAAGTTATTGCAGGTATTCTTTTGTGTTTTCTTTTGTTGTTCTGTTATTTGTTCCTTATTTTATTTATTTCTCTTGCATCTTTCTTCATGTTGTCTTTCTGCATCTTTTTTTCATATTCCTTGGTTATCTTTCATCTGTTCATCTTTTTCCTTGTTTGGCTATATCTTAGGTGTTATTCTTGTTCATTTTGTTCTTGCTCGTGTTCTTTTTTATTTCGGGGCAACCTTTTCCTTCGTCTTCTCCCACTTTGTGGATCTGCATTAGTTAGTGTGCAATGAGTTGCCGGTTACTTGGTATATCACCACAGGTGGCGATGTTGTCGTTTGTTCCCGAGAGTGCAAGCAGTCCCGTGGTGATTGGAAGTGCTGATTTCAAAGCAGATCTGATTGTGATCGGCAGTTCAGGGTTTGATGTGATTCTCGACATGGATTGGCTGGGTGAGACCCATGCGATCATTGATTATCGAGCGAAGAAGGTTATTTTCAGGATGCCAGGCCGTGAGGAGTTTGAGTTGCATGCTAGGGAGTTACCCCTTGGGCATGGTCCAGAAGTTGTTGTCGATGCTGGTTGTGCAATGGAGCTGCATTCAGGCTGTGAGATTATGCCTCTTGTTGTGCAGGATTTACTGGATGTGTTTCCCGAGAAGTTACTTGAACTTCCCCCGGATAGGGATGTGGAATTTGGTATTGATGTTTAGCCTGGTATTACACCGATATCGAAGAGTCCTTACCGGATGACACCAGTTGAGCTAGCTGAGCTGAAGGTGCAGGTCCAAGGATTGTTGGGTTTGGGTTTCACCAGGTCCAGTGTGTCCCCATGGGATTCTCCTGTCTTGTTTATCAGCAAGAAGGACGGGATTCGTCGTCGGTGCGTGGATTACCGTAGCTGAACAGTGTTACAGTGAAGAACCGGTATCCGCTACCCAAGATCGATGATTTGTTTGATCAGTTGGGTGGAGCTGTTGTCTTTTCGAAGTTGGATCTTCGCTCTGGTTATCATCAAGTGAAGGTGAAGGCAGCTGATGTGCAGAAGACTGCGTTCAGGACCAGATACGAGCACTATGAGTTCCTTGTGATGCCTTTCGAAGTCACGAATGCGCTAGCAGTGTTCATGATTCTGATGAACAGAGTTTTCTCTCCATTTCTGGACAGATTCGTGGTGGCCTTCATAGACGATCTTCTGGTGTATTCTCGGAATCGGAAGGTTCATGCTGATCATCTGAGGTTGGTTCTGCAGACCTTGAGGGAGAATCAGCTCTATGAAAAACTCAGCAAGTGTGAGTTCTGCCTTGATCGAGTTACCTTTTTGGGTACATTATCTCTGGCAATGGTATCTCTGTCGATCCGACCAAGATTTATGTGGTCAAGGATTGGCCCGATCCTAAGTTAGTTTCGGAAGTGAGAAGTTTCTCTGGTTTGGCCGGGTATCATCGGAAGTTCGTCCAAGACTTTTCGAAGATAGCTGGTCCGTTGACTAAGCTGACTGAGAAAGGTCAGAAGTTCGTTTAAGATGGAGCTTGTAGTGGAGCTTTTGCAAAGTTGAAGCGCCAGTTGATGTCAGCGCCTGTGTTGAATATTCCGGATGGTTCGGGTGGTTTTGTGGTACACTGTGATGCATCTGGTAAGGGCCTAGGTGCAGTGTTGATGCAGAAGGGTCTAGTTGTTGCTTATGCGTCCAGGCAGTTGAGGCCGCACGAGAAGAACTACCCTACCCATGATTTCGAGTTGGTTCTTGTGATCTTTGCTTCGAAATTATGGAGACACTATCTGCTTGTGTAACCCCCATTTCTGTAAATAAATATTTTCTGTATATTTTATGTATTTCGATTAAATATAATTTACCTTGTGTTAAATTAGTTTTGGATTCTCTATTAAAATATTTTCTAATCGAAAATTTTATTTATTTCGAATAATGGTATATTTTCACCTCAATTTCTAATTCTGTTTGATCTACTATTTATATTATATATTGTTTGGATTATTTTAATAAATCTATTAAACTCGAATTTGCATTTTGATATACATATATTATTATTATTATTATTAGTTTTATTATTTTTATCATTTTTCTTATTATTATTATTATTTTTATTAGTACTATTATTATTACTGTTATTATTATTATTATGTTTATGATAATTGTTATTATTGCTATTATTATTCTTAATTTTGACTGCTTATTAAAAATCCACTTCTATGTACTAATTGTATTTATAGTTGATATGGGTTAGGAACGACGTGGCCCATCCTGGGCCGCAGGATCCCCTCAGGATGCGCGCACCACCTGATCCTCCAGATCAGCCACGTCAGCATCGGAAAACCGCTCGGACCGCTGCCACGTCAGCCCGGGAACCGCCCGGGCATCTGCCACGTCAGCCCTAAAACCGCCCGGGTTTCCACCGCTTCAGCCACACGGGCCAACCGGGTCCAGACCCGGCCCCAAATGGGTCCAGACCCGGTTAGCATCTCCTATAAATACCAGACCCCTACTCCTTCTCCAGGTAATCAATCCTTTACCACCAAAACCCTAGTTAGTGTTACTTTCACTTAGTGACTGACTAGATCGTCGGAGGGTCTGCCACCGGGACCAACCCTGGTGTTCCGAGACCGTCTGCAGGTACACGAGACCCTCGGATCCGAGCCTCAGAGATCCGAGCCGAGCATCAGCCTCCACCTCAATACCGCCTACCTCAGTACCGTTCGTGTAGCACCCCGAATTTCTAATAAGATATCTTAGAAAATACGTGGCACAATCCCAGAATCCACTTCAATGTAATAGTACACATAGCTCAAAACACAAATAATTTTCTTTTATTACAACATTCTTTTTCAAATGCAGCGGAAATACAAACACCTTGAATTAAAAGCATTCTTTTTACAACACTTCTCTTTACAAAAATTTCACAAGGCTCTATTACATTACTTATAATCTCCAAAGCTAACTCAAGCGTGCAAACCCCAAAACTCTAAGCAACAACCTGCAACACATGAGGCTAGAGTTGAACCCTAACCCCCAATTAAGGGGTCAGCCATAAATGGTGTGAGTGATATAAACAAACAAACAACATAATTAAACAATAAACATGGTTTCTTAAACAACAAGCACTGAACGAGGGAAACATATACTAAACATGTATTGTGAAGTAAGAAATGACAGGAAAACATGAAAACATCAGGTATAGCTTAACTAAGTGTCAGAAGAATCCTTCTCAACAATTATAGCTCAACTGTGCAGTACAGTCGACTGCTCGTTGCCAATATTCGGTTATCGGTCATTCTCAATGCCACAGATCGGATACCCGGTTATCAATCACTCACCACACTGCAGATTGGATACCCGGTTATCAACCACTAACAGTGATTCCCAACACCGCAGAGTATACCCAACCCCAGAGCTCAATGACTCCCAATACCGCAGAATATATCCATCTACAAACACTAACAATGCCATAGATCGGATACCCGGTTATCAGTCACTCACCACACTGCAGATTGGATACCCGGTTATCAACCACTAATAGTGATTCCCAACACCGCAGAGTATACCCAACCCCAGAGCTCAATGACTCCCAATACCGCAGAACATATCCATCTATAAACACTAACAATACCATAGATCGGATACCCGGTTATCAGTCACTCACAACACTGCAGATTGGATACCCGGTTATCAACCACTAACAGTGATTCCCAACACCACAGAGTATACCCAACCCCAGAGCTCAATGACTCCTAATACCGCAGAACATATCCATCTACAAACACTAACAATACCATAGATCGGATACCCGGTTATCAGTCACTCACAACACTGCAGATTGGATACCCGGTTATCAACCACTAACAGTGATTCCCAACATCGCAGAGTATACCCAACCCCAGAGCTCAATGACTCCCAATACCGCAGAACATATCCATCTACAAACACTAACAACTTGAAAGGACATTCATGTGAAAAACCCATCAGCACCAGTCGACTTATACTGTTGTAAGTCGACTGCCCCGAGAACCAATATCCAAGATTATAACAAGTACTATAAGTCGACTTAAGAAACCAACAGTCGACTTACCCGAGACAATTTCCAATAATTCTCACAAAAATATTCTAAGCACTAACAGTCGACTTAAGGAGTAATAGGTCGACTGTCCAGGAAAGAAACTAAACTTGCAGAATAAATCTTGGGCATACCAGTCGACTGTAAGAGGGATTCAGTCGACTGTCCAGATCGTATTTTTAAGAATTTAAAGACACAGTAGTAGGGTCGTACCAGTCGACTGAATAGTAGACCAGTCGACTGTCGGCCTACAGTTTTCATGATTTAAGTCTGAATAAAATAATCAAAACTGATGTTTTCTAAGGATTCATTGCTTATGAAATTAATTCGTATTCAGGTAAAAATGACAAATCTCAAAGTATCTCAGATTGGACACGTTGGTCTAATTAATCCATGGTTCAAAACTCAAGTTCTCATGTTCTAAATCACAAATTCTTTCATTAGGGTTTCTTCATACTAAATTTCTTTCACAACTTTTAACCCATATCTGATTTGTAATCTCAAGATCCAGATATTCAACCATTCAATTCCTTATTATCATAACCATACTCAAATCTTAACATGTTTTCAAGCAATAAAGAATTTGTTAATCAAGATCTACTAACCATTCGTGGATTTCACACGCATAATATAAATATCAACTATTGCATTGATCACATACAAGATACGAAAATATCGAAACGAAACCATACACAATCAATCAAAAAAACAAAGTTCATATCACAAAACAAAACAAAACAAAACAATATCACTCACCTTTAGAATTGAAAAGATCCAACGAGAAAGCCTCTCTTTTGCGAGATCCAAATCTTCCTCTTCAATCACCGAAAATATAAAATAATGAAACTTGAGTTATGTAGCGAATGACGGTTGCAACTCTCTTTATATAGGCCGGAAATACTGTTTTTAGGATTTAGAAATGCATTTGCAAAATAGTCCTTAGCTTTACATATATAGTCCTATTCTTGGAAATTCATCTAAAATTCATTAAAATTAGCATTTAAAAATAAAATATGATCCTAAATCCCAACCAGTACTGTTCAAAACGTCCAGAAAATATATTTTGCATTTTAACCCTCAAAATGTCAAATTTGCAAAAAGGTCATTCTTTTCTCAAAAATTGTAAATAGGTCCAATTAATTTCAGAAAAATCTGAAAAAATAATAAATAAATTCCAAATATTAAATAATGATTTTTCATGAAGAAAACTTGACTTTCAAACTTCTCAAGAATGTATTTGCACGTGTTCTGCACATGTAAAAAGATAAATCTTTTAGAAAATATTCATTAAATCTCCAGAAAATCATTTAAATTCATTTTCAAATCTTTTAAAATAATATTTGAAAATACGGGGTTCTACAATTCGTCCAGCCAAGGGTCGTCTGCATAGGTGTCTTCTCCTTCAATACAAATCGAGTAAGAACTCACGCCTGGTGCATCCACACATTCCCCAAAAACAAACTGCATCAGGATGGCGCCGTCTGTGGGAAATCGCCTATCGTAGACGCCAATCCGAGCCTCGCTTCCAATGGTATCCTAGTAGACGCCGACCCGAGCTCTGCCCCCGTCGGCATTTCCGTCAACCTGAGCTCACATGGCACCCAAAGCCGCAAAAGCTGTTACCTCCGCACACCGACACGACGTGCCTCCGCAAGGCATCGATGCCGATGCTCAGGGACCAAACAACAAAAGGGTCAGCCACGGGCCCCAGCCGAACGCCTCCCGCCCGGTCCAGGGCGACCTACGGGGGGTAATCTCGAACCGCCAGGCCAGCCGTGGCAGGGGAGGGGCCACTTCCAACTCGGCTCCGAACCATCCCAGACCCCCATCCCAAAGGCGGGAGCCTGCGCTCAGCCGGGTCAGTCGGCAACAGTCTGCCCAACTGAACCGGGCCGAAGGAGCCCCGGTTACCCACCAAGAATTCCAGGACTTCCGAAGGAAAATCTTGGGTGCCCTCCGAGGAGTCCCCGTCAACGAGAACGTCCACCGTTCCCACATACGGTCGCAGGCCGAGGCTACCGTGTCTCGCCACCCAACAATCCCCCCAGAGTATGATAGCGACATTTTGAAGCGCCTCTAAGAAATGGAGGAGCGCCTCGACCATGTTGGTAACGGTGACCCTAGAGCAGCTCAGGAGTACAGGCCGGTTCGTCCTCCTTTCTCCGCCCTCATCCTGCAGGTAGAGATACCCCGCAATTTCCGTCCGCCACAGTTCGAGACATGACGGCGAGGGCGATCCTGTTGATCACATGGAGGGCTTCAAAACCCTCATGATGATTCACAGCGCATCGAATCCCCTCCTGTGCCGAGCCTTCCCCGCAACACTCCGGGGCCCGGCTCGGGAATGGTTCTCCAAGCTCACCCTCGGCTCCATCTATTCTTTTGACCAGCTAAAGGGAAGTTTCCTCGCCCACTTCGTAACCAGCCGAAAGGCCGAAAGAACGAGTGCATCACTACTCGGACTCCGGCAAAAGGAGGGGGAGCCCCTCCGAGTGTTTGTCCGGAGATTCACCGCCGAGGTGAGGTCAGTCTCGTCCCTCGACCCCGGTGTTGCCTCGGCAGCCTTCCGCCACAACGTCCGACATGGACAGCTGAAGGCTTTCCTGGCAAAGAAGCCGCCGATAGACTTCCCCGACCTCCTCAACCGGGTTGAAAAATATATCCGAGCCGAGGAGGCCCTCAATCCTGAAGACCAGAAGGAAGCTCCCGGGAAGGGAAAGCGCAAGGCCGACGAGATCGAGCCGGCAAAAAAAGCTCCAAGAGACGGGGGCTCCGTAAAGAAGGTTCCACCGATCCCCCGCTTCGAGAGGTACACCCCACTGACGCAGAACTTGTCGACAATCCTCTTAGCGATTGAAGACAGCGACCTCATCCAGTACCCCCCTCGACCGTCCAACAACACCAGGAAGAAGAGGGATCAGCGGTTCTATTGCTGTTTTCACCGGGACAACGGGCACGACACAGATCACTGCCGCGCTCTGAAGGACGAAATTGAGGCCCTCATCCAGCGAGGGTAACTTCGAGAGTTCAAACGAGAAGGAGCTCGGGAACTGAGGGACAACAGGAACAGGAGGGATTCCCCTCCTCCTCGAGGGCACCGACAGCGTCCCGAGCGGGATCCGGATCCCGAGGAGCCTGAGGGTCAAGAGATTCTGCATTGCATCCACGGAGGGCCTATGGGAGGCGAGTCCAACACTTCCCGCAAGGCCTTCATCTGGGATGTCAATACCGTCCAGGGCCCTCTCTCCCCACCGGTCCAGCAACTCCCTGTCTCCTTCTCAGGAGAGGATTTGGAGGGGGTCCGGCTCCCTCACTGTGACGCCCTCGTCATCAACCTCAGCATGGCGAACTTCGACGCCTGGAGAATCCTCGTAGACAACGGGAGCTCGGTCAACATTCTGTTCCTCGAAGCATTCGAGAACCTAAAGCTCTCCCGTGAGAAACTAAAACCAGCTGGGTATACCCTACACGGATTCTCCGGCATCCCCGTGACTATAGAGGGGATCGTCACCCTGGACGTCACGGCGGGCACAAAGCCCAACAGAAGGACCGAGTCCATGGACTTCATGGTTGTGAATGTAAAGGCAGCTTACAACGCCATCCTCGGCCGCCCGGGGCTCTGCTCCCTCCAGGCGGTTCCCTCGGCTTTCCATCAGAAGATGAAATTCCCTACAAATACTGGCGTCGGAGTTGTCCGCTGGAATCAGGAAGCAGCACGTTCGTGCTACATGACGGTGATCGGAAGCGGTGTGTTTCCCCTCGATGCCGTCGAGCTGGCACCCGAAAGGACCCAGCCAGAGCCAGAGCCGGCGGACGAGCTGCAAGATGTCTCATTCGAGACAGGGGATGCATTGAAGCACTTTCGCGTAAGCTGCTCCCTCGCCCCCGACCTCAAGTCTGCCTTAATCGCCTGCATCCGGCGCAATGTCGACCTCTTTGCCTGGAAGCCCTCTGACATGCCCGGTATCTCCGAAGATCTCATCATGCACAAACTCAGTGAGATTCTCGGGTCGAAGCCAGTCGTCCAAAAGCGGCACAAGTTCGCTCCTGAGCGACAACAGGCAGTAAATGCAGAAGTGGACAAGCTCTTGTCCGCGCATTTTGTACAAGAGGTCAGCTACCCAGAATGGCTGGCGAATGTCATCATGGTGAAGAAGGCGAGCGGGAGTTGGAGGATCTGCATAGATTTTACTGACCTCAACAAAGCATGCCCCAAGGATCCGTTCCCTCTCCCCAGCATTGATGCCCTGATCGATGCTACATCAGGTCACGAGCTTCTCTCCTTCATGGATGCCTTCTCGGGCTATAACCAAATCCAGATGTTTCCTCCGGACATCACCAAGATGTCCTTCGTCACCGACCAGGGGCTGTATTGCTACCGGGTCATGCCCTTCGGGTTGAAGAACGCCGGTGCCACCTACCAGAGGCTCGTCAACCGAGTCTTTAAAGATCAAATCGGGCATAACATGGAGGTTTACGTCGACGACATGCTCGTCAAAAGTCAACAAGAGCAGCACCACGTTACCGACCTGGAAGAAGCCTGTGGGGTCCTTCGAACCCACAACATGAGGCTCAATCCAGCGAAGTGTGCCTTCGGCGTCTCCTCGGGGAAGTTCTTAGGGTTCATCGTCAGTCAGCGCGGCATCGAGGCGAACCCCAAAAAAATTCAGGCCATAATAAACATGGCCCCTCCCAGGAATGTCAAAAAAGTCCAGAGGCTAACGGGGTGACTGGCGGCCATCGGCCATTTCCTCTCCAAATCCGGAGAGAAGTCACTCCCGTTCTTCAAGGCGCTGCACGGCACTGGAAGGTTCGAGTGGGGTACTCAACAGCAAGAGGCCTTCGCACAGTTGAAGGAGTACCTCGCCAACCCTCCTCTCCTCAGCAAGCCCGAACCAGGGGAGCCACTCTGGTTCTACCTATCCGCCTCAGATAACGTGCTCAGCGCCGTCCTCGTCCGAGAAGAGGAAGGGATCCAAAAGCCCCTCTACTATGTGAGCAAGGTTCTGCTCGACGCCGAAACCCGGTATTCCAGAATGGAGAAAGTGGCGTACGCCTTGGTTATAGCCGCACGAAAGCTCCGCCCTTACTTTCAGGCGCATTCGATCTAGGTACTCACGGATCAATCTTTGAAGGCTGTGCTATACAAACCCGAGAGCTCCGGTCGACTAGTCAAATGGTCGATCGAACTCAGCCAGTACGACATCGACTATCAACCTAGAACGTCCATCAAAGGGCAGGTCCTTGCCGAATTCATTACAGAATGCACCATCTCCGAGCAACCCGCGAGCAAAGAAGCCGACCAGACATGGGAAGTCTACGTCGACGGCTCCTCTTGCGAAACAGGGAGTGGTGCGAGCATCATCCTTCAAGGCCCAGATGGTTTCCTCCTCCAGTATTGTCTCCGCCTCAACTTCCCGGCCTCTAACAACGAGGCGGAATATGAGGCGATGATCGCCGAGCTCAACCTGGCTCATCAAGCCGGTGCCAGGCAGATCAGGGCATTTAGCGACTCTCAGCTGGTGGTCAACCAGATCACCGGGGATTACGAGGCCCGTGACGATCAAATGGTCAAGTACCGAGCCATGGTCCAACGCCTATTATCGTCCTTCGACGAATCGACTGTCCTAAGAATCCCCCGGGAGCTGAACGCCCAGGCCGACACCCTGACAAAATTGGCTTCATCATCCTTTGAAGGCCTCGACCACACGGTCCTGATTGAAGTCTTGTTGAAGCCAAGTACAGACACCCCAGAGGTTCTGTGGGTCGAAGACGGAGCTCCTCCAGACGACTGGACCACTCTTATCAAAAATTTCCTGGTCAAGGGGGAGCTCCCCGAAGACCGAGCTGAAGCAAGACGGAACAGGGTAAGATCGGAAAGGTTTGTGGTCATCAATGTCACCCTCTTTAAAAGATCCTATACAACAACAGATGGCAGACCCTACCTCCGCTGCCTCAGCCCAAACGAAGCCAAGTACGCTCTCAAGGAGCTGCACGAGGGGATCGACGGATGTCACATGGGAAGCCGTTCACTAGCACGAAAGGTGCTAAAACACGAGTACTACTGGCCCGCTATACTGCAAGACGCCCTCGCCCTAGTGAAGAAGTGTGGCCCCTGCCAACGGTTCTCCCCAGTGAAGAGGACCCCTCAGGCGAACCTTCGGTCCATGGCCAGTCCGACCCCCTTTGCAATGTGGGGGATGGATCTGGTAGGCCCATTTCCGAAAGCAACGGGCCAGCAAAAGTTTCTCATTGTGGCGATCGACTATTTCACCAAGTGGATCGAGGCCGAGCCATTAGCAACGATCATCGAATGACAAACTCAGCAGTTTTTCTGGAAACATATCGTCTGTCGGTTCGGGATTCCGCAGGTTCTCATCACGGACAACGGGACTCAATTCGTGGGCAAGCATTTTGGCAAGTTCTGCGAAGACCTCGGGATCCAGCAGCGTTTCTCCTCAGTGTGCCATCCCCAGTCTAACGGTCAGGCCGAGAACGCAAACCGCCAAATCCTCGACGGCCTCAAGAAACGACTCGATAACTCTTCCAAGGGGTTATGGGTCGACAAACTACCCAGTGTTCACTGGGCCCACCGAACAACAAAGAGAATCCCCACGGGAGAATTCCCTTTCAATTTAACATACGGCGCTGAGGCCGTCATTCCCTTGGAGATCGGGATCCCTTCACCCCGAATCATGGCTTTCGACGAAGCCACCAACTCCCAACAGCTGCGGGCCGACCTGGACCTCATAGACGAGGTCAGGAAAAAGTCCGCCCTTAGAAGAAGCATCTACCAGCAAAGAATTGAGAAGTTCTACAACAAGAAGATGCGCCCAACTAACATCAAACTCGGAGATCTTGTCCTCCGAAAGCTGGAGGTATCCAATCCCGGCCAGAAGAGAAAGTTGGCATCAAATTGGGAGGGCCCGTACAAAGTATCCAAAGTCGTGCGCCCAGGCACGTACCGCCTGACCAGTATCGAAGGCAAGCCCATCATGAGGCCCTGGAACGCGGAACACTTAATCAAGTTCTTAGGAGGGGAGTAGCCTCCATGTAAATTATCATGATTGTAATCGGCACGTCGTGCCTAGTCTTTTGTAAGGTTCAAATATATTGTAAATATACCAGCTTTCTTAAAACAAGCCCACGGATTCATATTTTGTAGCGAATAAAGAAGATATCTCAAGCTCGGCGCTCGGATAACAGCGCGAGCCCAAAAAGCTTATCTTACAAGCTTGGGGCTCGGCGCTCGGATAACAGCGCGAGCCCAAAAAGCTTCTCTTACAAGCTCCGGGTTTGGTGCTCGGATAACAACGCGAGCCCAAAAAGCTTATCTTACAAGCTTGGGACTCGGCGCTCGGATAACAGCGCGAGCCCAAAAAGCTTCTCTTACAAGCTCCGGGTTCGGCGCTCGGATAACAGCGCGAGCCCAAAAAGCTTCTCTTACAAGCTTCGGGTTCGGCGCTCGGATAACAGCGCGAGCCCAAAAAGCTTCTCTTACAAGCATCGGGTTCGGCGCTCGGATAAACAGCGCGAGCCCAAAAAGCTTCTCTTACAAGCTTGGGGCTCGATGCTCAGGTGGCTCAGCCTGGTTGGTTTTTTGGTAACGTACATCCAATCAAACAACTCTACTTCCTCCATGCCCGCACCGTCTCTCCTCGAGAACATGTGCAGGAGCTCGGCGTCGACCCCGAGCAAGGCGGGTGCCTTCTCCAAGGCACTGCGACCTTGACGCTCGGCGGCGACCCTCTGCTACGCCCGCAGTTGTCTTTCTCACCGGTATGGGGGCTCGGCATCCGTCCCTCGCTCGGTTTGGGCTTTCTGAAGCTCATCAACCTATGTACGAGGCGACATCCGCCAGCCACGCCTGCACCGTCTCTCCCTGAGAACATGTGCAGGAGCTCGACATCGACCCCGAGCAAGGCGGGTGCCTTTTCCAAGGCACCGCGACCTTGATGCTCGGTGGTGACCCTTTGCTACGCCCACAGTTGTCTTTCTCACCGGTATGGGGGCTCGGCATCCGTCCCTCGCTCGGTTTGGGCTTTCTGAAGCTCATTAACCTATGTACGAGGCGACATCCGCCAGCCACGCCCGCACCATCTCTCCCCGAGAACATGTGCAGGAGCTCGGCATCGACCCCGAGCAAGGCGGGTGCCTTCTCCAAGGCACCGTGACCTTGACGCTCGACGGCGACCCTTTGCTACGCCCGTAGTTGTCTTTCTCACCGGTATGGGGGCTCGGCATCCGTCCCTCGCTCGGTTTGGGCTTTCTGAAGCTCATCAACCTATGTACGAGGTGACATCTGCCAGCCACGCCCGCACCGTCTCTCCCTGAGAACATGTGCAGGAGCTCGGTGTCGACCCCGAGCAAGGCGGTGCCTTCTCCAAGGCACCGCGACCTTGACGCTCGGCGGCGACCCTTTGCTACGCCCGCAGTTGTCTTTCTCACCAATATGGGGGCTTGGCATCCGTCCCTTACTCGGTTTGGGCTTTCTAAAGTTCATCAACCTATGTACGAGGCGACATCCGCCAGCCATGCCCGCACCGTCTCTCCCCGAGAACATGTGCAGGAGCTCGGCGTCGACCCCGAGCAAGGCAGGTGCCTTCTCCAAGGCACCGCGACCTTGACGCTCGGCGGCGACCCTTTGCTACACCTGCAGTTGTCTTTCTCACCGGTATGGGGGCTCGACATCCGTCCCTCGCTCGGTTTGGGCTTTCTGAACCTCATCAACCTATGTACGAGGCGACATCCGCCCGTTATGCCTGCACCGTCTCCCTATCCCCCAAATACTAAGGAGTTAGCCATTTCTGGTGTGAGTATAATTTATTAAATAAGTAAATAAATTAAACTTACAAGTAAAAACATAACGAACTCACAATTTCCAAGATAAACAAATCTTACTCGACATCTGAATATGTAAACATCATAAATGAGATTTCACATTAATTACTCTCTGAGTCATCACCTGTATGTATATCCATGCCCGCTCATAACATACTTATATTTAGTAATCATTTGAATAACCACTCTCATAATACAAATATTGATTTTATTTCCTTATATCACGTATCACACCATAGACATATGCATTCATTCTTATACTACCACATTCATTCATGTTCAACCTAACATCTCATTGCACATTACTATTTACTTGCATTCCATCGCAATATACTCCATAACCCAACCATAGTTTGGGTAATAACATATCACTGCCCCCCCAAGCCAAACTTGAGTAATATCACATCACATCCCAAGCCGATAGCTTGGTTATTAATTTACTTTCACTATCGCACTCGCAATTCATCTCGAATGGAAAAGACACGTGAACATATAATTTGTGCTAGTGTACGTTATGACTTAAACTCTAATGCAAGATTACCAATACAATGATGCTCTTATTCTAATGCAAGCAAGTCTCTGGAACAGTATGCATCCCATACTACATACGCCCCATCTCAAGCCGTTTCTCCATATATAGGAATTTGAACCCGCGTTATGAATTTCTAATTGTACACAACCTGTTCCTAACAATACTACATGACTGATGAGGTTGCAGACGTGGTCAAGTCCCACCAATGCAGTACGCTCATGGTGTCTATGTTTGCCACTACTACCCGGCGCACCGAACCTCACTCAAAAACCAGACGAACACAGGGTCTTCAGAGCGCAGCATAGCATAAAGCCTATCCCGTGTCACCCATCATAGACCGTGATCTATGGCCTGTTCGCTCTCCCTGGCCAAGGACCCGATGGAGTTCCGAGGTTCATCCCCTAGCTCCGCCCGCCTTATCATGGCACTTCAGGAATTAACAATGTGAGATACGCAACCCGTGCTCCCAACTCGTGAGAAGACACCGTACGTATCCCTTTGACGGGAAGGTACAACCCAATAACACCACCTAAGGTCGGCCCAAAGGACGAGTTGGTCATAAGATGCCCCCTACTACCAACTCCTCTCTTTCTGGCAAAATGGTTATGTAAAAGAATCTTTATAAGTCACTACCCTAACGATGTCACTAACCCTGAACAATCCAAGGGATGACAATATTATAAACACAACATGCTAGGTCGTAAATTAGACTTCGCAAGATAACTCTACTAGGCTGCTCAACCTAGACTTACCAGAATCCCTCAGGATCCGGTTCATGGCCTATCGATCCAAGACCCCGGCAATACGAACGTATTTGCATGCTACTACCTGAACTTGGATTTCGTCACACTCCGGTCCGCAATCAACAAACGGTTAAGATCTGACTGTACCCGCGAAGTGACTCGTCCACAGTCCCTTAGGAGTAAGCTAAACACACGTCTTAATGGTCGATAGCCCTAGGACAATGATATCACCCTAGATGAGCACAACAACTGCGTATTAGCTAAGAAGCTACATACGAGTAACCAAAAACACATACGAGCTAAACAGCTACGTATGGGACCAACAGCTACAAACGGGCCAGTCGAGCCGCGTATAGACAACAACATGCATACGAGCCAAATAAGCTTCGTATGAGACCAACATCTACATACGGGCCAGTCGAGCCGCGTATGAGACAACAACATACATACGAGTCAAATAAGCTGCGTATGAGACCCACAGCTACATACGGACCAGTCGAGCCACGTACGCGCAAAACCACATACAAACAACGATACAAGTAATCAAACCTAGAAGCAACCAACTGTGCTTACTAGCAAACTTGATCTTCTATAATTAGAAGTAACAGAAGAATCTACTATAATTAACTTAAGCATGGTAAAATCAACTCATCATGGCATACCTACTATAATCAACTCACACATGAGTTTCTCACTATAATCAGCCTACAACAACTCAAGCATGGTATCTTTCTAAAATCAACTCGAGCATGGTAGGTTTTACTGGAATATCACATAGGCATGAATGGGTTCTTCACACAACTCAAGCATGGATTCTTAATATATCACAAGTGTGGGTTCTTTCTCTACAACAATCCAAATCCATAGGATGGGTTCTTTTTACTCACCACTACTAACAACTAAAATGGGTTCTTTTTCGCATACACAAATAATATAGCCATAGGAATGGGTTCTTTCTCAACCTACAACAAGTAATCAACATAAAGGTGTGATCTTTTAACATCCTATAATTGACAACATCAAAAGATTGTTTCTTTATCATACTACAACTAACATAACATCAAGTTGGGTTCTTTTAGCATCCACAATTTACTCAACCCTCAAAATGGGTTCTTTCTCAACCTACAACAACTCATACCCAAAAGATGGGTTCTTTTAGCATCCACAATTTACTCAACCCTCAAAATGGGTTCTTTCTCAACCTACAACAACTCACACCTAAAAGATGGGTTCTTTTCTTCACCTACGCAAGTAGTAACCCTAAAGATGGTTCTTTCTACATATACATAAACAAATATGGAGAGCAAACAACTAATTTAGAAGTAGAGAATCTCATAACTAATTCCTTATATCGGTTTTATATACTCAAAATAGTTAACTTCACCAAATATCACAAAATTCTATTTTCGGGCCCATAAAAATCTGTATTTTCCCTCAAAATCAATCTTTAACATAACTTCTACGAAGTATATCAAAAAGCCATAAAATTTGGCCACAACATAAAATATAAGTAGATACATCATACTCACATATTTCTCAACCACAAAATACATATAAATAAATTAGTACTCACATATTCCGCGAAGATCCGAAGTGCCACCATGCCACCTCGCATCCAAAGTCGCAAATATATCCTATCATCAGTTTCAAAGCAATTAAAACTCAAATCATCCAAACCAATCATAAAAGCTAATAACACTATTCCAAATATCACACAAGCGTTTATTGAACGCTTGGGATATACACGTGCGATACACATGATAATCTAATGCCTATGGTATTTTCATCCCCAAATAATTACTAAAATTGCCCCCAAAATATTCTAATAGTCCAACTATACTCTCCACTATTATAAGAGAAATAGTTCATACATATATAATTCTCTTTTTCAAATCCAAAACCCTAGTTTACTAACAACTCACAAATTCCCTAATAATCTACTAATTCCTCAAATCTACCACTTCCAACATCTCTAAATCTCTCTACCATAATGATCCTACTCAATAGAAATTAACCCAACTTAATTTTATACAATAAAATAGTTAGGGTTTACCTTCCCGAAATCCATTCGAAAATTCGACGCTACTACGATGTAGAGAATCCCTCCATTGGTCTACCCCTCGATTTAATTTGGAATCGACGAAGAATCGGAGGGGATTTGAGCAGGAGCAAGTGATCGGCGATGGGTTCGGCTGGGGTTTCTTTTGGGTCGGGATGGGAAACGAACGGGAAGAAGGAGAAGGAGATAGGGGTGGGGGTTTCTTGCCATCGGCTGGGAAGGGAACGGGGGAAGGAAGAAGGGAAGAGGAGGGCTAGGGGGTTTCTTTCTTGGGGTCGGCATCGAACCCGGAAGGGAGAAGAAGAAGGAAAGGAAGGAGAAGGGAGATGGGTTTTCTTTTGGTTGGGAGTGAACGGGAGGAGGAAGAAGTAGGGGAAGGAGAAGGAGTGGGAGACCGGGGGGGTGGTTTCTGGGTCGAGGTGGAACCCGACGGGAAGAAGAAGATAGAAGGAAGGAGAAGGAAGGAGAAGGTGGGGGGGTCTTTTTGTAAAATGTAATAATAAATAAGTAGATAGATAAATAATGTAAAGGAAATATTACATATAATCCCCCTATTTCTCAATACATTCCCAATAAAACCCAACTCTCTACTTTAATACAAAAATACATTAAAACTACTTCGTAATAATCTGTATAAAAATAATTTAATAAAGTAGACCATAACTGATATTTCTCAATTAAAAATAATTGTTATCAGAAAAATACACAATCGCGTGCAATTCTCAATTGCGCACAGATTACGATGCAAAACAGCCATATGCTATTTTTCGGATCGTTACATTACTCCCTCCTTAGAATCGTTATGTCCTCAGAACGCTGCTAGTGGAGAGGAAGACAACCACAAACATCAATGATTCACGAGATATTCTCGAAAACTGGTCTTCTACCAAGTTGAACTGTTGTCCTTCAGCCTTCTGGATAGACCCACCATGAATTTGATGCTGACATTCTTCTGCTCCTGCTCTAGAGTAGACAGTGGTTGCATTGCCTTGCTCTATCCTTGTCTACAAGTGAAGTTGATTCACTCCTTGATTACGACTTCTATTGGTTGGTGACCACTCCCTCCTTAGAAAGGACGAAGTCACACCTTGCCGCTTCAGCCACTGAGTAGCTCCTCTTGGTGGCCTTACTAAATTGTTAACACGATTGCCCTCTGTCTGAGCGATATCTTCTCCTTGACGTGCTCTTAGTGGCTGCTTAATCATAAGCTGATCTTGGAAAATCTGTCGCTTCAGTGCTTAAATCCCTGCATTTCCTGCCTAAGCCTTCTGACTTGCTCACTTGGACTCGGTTGCTACTCCCATCGTGCCAAAACTGAGCTCTAAACTTGAGCAATCACTCTAATACTGGCTTACTTGATCTCATCATCTAGCTTCTTGCTTTCTTCACGGCCTTTGGCTGAGGTCAATCCTTCACTTATCTCGATCTTTTGCAGTTTAGTAGCCACTCCCTCCTTAGAATAGGACATGGCCTACGATCATTACTTTAGACTTCCAGGATTCTCTCCTGTAATTTGCTCAAAGCTGGTGCTCCATATGGTATATTCAAACAAACCAAATCTAGAGTTTCCTCCCGCACATATCTCAACTCTTGAAAAATAATTCAGACAAAAGAATATGATGAACCACAATTGAACAAAACAGCTGTATGGATTCCATATAGATATAAATCCAACGGATTACAAAAGTGTTTCATCATACATTACTTCTTAGTCCAAAATAAATTTCAAAAAAATACAACTTTTAACTTAGTTGCAGTTCTATATGCACTTATTGGTAATAGCTACTCCTACCTTCCACAGCTTGCTGGTAGTAAGTGCGAACTCTACCCTTGGTGAACAGGCTCCTTTCCTTTATTGTTCATCTTCGAGGTTGATCTGCCGTCCCTCCTGTGAAGCTGGGGACAATCTGGTCGGATATGACCAATCCTCCCACATTTGTAACATGTACGGGTATCAATCTGAGAGTCCTTCCTAGAACACTGGTTCTTGAGATGACCATGCTCACCATATAGGAAACAACTTCCTGTCTTGGTGCCTCCAAGTTTGCCCTCCGTTTTCTGAGTCTTCTGCTTCTGACCTTGGTTTTTGAACCCTGATGCTGGTACAGATATTGTCCCTTGTAGTCGTGGACATACTGATTTCTTGTGCCCGACTCTCTCACAAGATTGCATACTACAACCTTGGTGGTCTCTGGGATTTGCTCCCATCCATGTTGTAGTCGTGCCAACCTGGAATCAAGGTGTTTCTGCTCCCTTGCTAGACCTGCTAATATAGCTCTGCAAGCCTTTCTCGGTTGCTTAGCTTGACGACTCTTCCTGATCACGTACTTCCTCAGCTTCCTTATTTCCCGATGTATGTTGGCTGCCACCGCTGTGCGTTGATCCACACTTAGTCCTTGCAGTGGTGAAGTCTCCTTCGGCTCCTCGCTCAAGATTATCGAATCGTCCATCGATATCGATTCACTCTCTTCCATCAACACATCCTCGGTAAGGATATCCTCGATACCATTCATGTGTTTAAAGGATGGTAACACATACACTAGGATTAGTCCAGATATAGAAAAATTATAAAACATAAGTTGAAAGAACCAACAATATGAATTATAACTATCTACAACTAGCTAAAACCCGACTGCTAAAAGGCATCCAAGTTTAATTTTCCTACTGTGTTGGACTGTAAATTGAAGTCGGCTCTGATACCATTTGTAACGCCCCGATTTCCACATAACTGGAAAACCGTGACACATGCCAAGATCTTTTCTTCAATTAGTCACGATACACAGAAAAAACTGGAAAATTTAAACACTTTTCTTCAACACAGAGTTACTGCGCAGTAATTACAAATATAAGTTTGTAATACCAAACTGTAACGCCTGCCCCTTTTCTTTTCTTTTTGATTCCAAAATCAATTCTTCCAATTTCTGTATCACTTTAAACATAAACTAAAATAGTTATGTTTCAAAGAAAATTTGGGTAGAGTCTCCCTTGTAATTTCTGCCCCAAAATACAAAAAAAGCTTACGGAATTCTGCTCTAAATTCCGTAGCTCACATCACAGGCAATAATATCACGGGCTCCCAGGCCAAAATGAGCATCATCACACAGGCAATATATATATATTCGAGGGCCAAAATGAGCATCATCACCAACGAACAACTCGGGGTCTCACGGCTCTAACAACCTGAACCCCGAAAAGTCCGAGGGTGATCGGTGTGCCTCCGATCTGAAGTACTCGGAAATATTATATTCTCTGGGCGCCCGCCCTTGGCAGGCTCCCGAGTCAGACAGCTCACTACCTGACAACCAACAAGGGGAGTGGGGGATTATATAGCCCCCTGAGGCCCTCATTTATTGCATCTGGGAATGCAAAACGACGAAAGGCGAAACATCGCCATAAAGGCTCATGGGAATGCGAAACGTCGCCAGTTATTGCTTACCGAAAAGCTAAACGCCGTGACCGTTGTGCCCGTTGCAACAAGTCACCTCGGAGCCGACCCCTGCGCAACTAGCCCGGTAACCGTCCCTAACAACCAAGATGATCAGAGCGTGGAAAATCAAATGTTCTTATTCATTACTCACTGCTTACAACTCAATGAACATCGGTAGAAATACAAGGAAAAAGCTCACAACTCACTCACACTCAGCTGGGAACTCGAATTTGGGGCTCCTATCACGCTCGGCCGGACTGGCCCGGGAAGACACTCCCGCCACCGAGCTTCCTGTATCTTTGGGCTGCGTCCCATCCAGTAGAAATATCGGAGACTGCCCCGGGGTCGCGTTGTTGGCCCATTCTATCAGACCAGCACCCAGCTTCAGTCTGCGGATCTCCAACTCCTTCTTAACTACGGCCTCACGAAGAAAAGACTCCGAAGCCGAACCCCCGCTCGAAGCATCCGAGAGGGACCAGCCTGTCTCGATAACCCACCAGTCCCGGTCGGCTACGGCCTTCTTCAGGCGTGCCAACTCCAAGTCGAGCTCCCTGGACCTGTTCAGAAAATAGTTAATGGCGGCGGCTCGGTCCCGAGCTTGCTTCTGTTGACGAAGCAAAGCTGCCTCCGTGGCCTCCTCCCCCGCTCGACCTAGAGGTACCTCGGCAACAACGGGGAGAGCGACACAGGTCCCGTGCGTCTATCAAAAGACGAGAACAAACATCACAAAAAACACAAGTCTGGAAGGATCGGCCCAAAAAATAAATTTCATTTCTTTCAAAAAGTTTGATACAAAAGCCGCGGTGGCCAGTCCGCCCAAGGCATTTACATAAAAAAAAAAGGTCTATTCTTGAGGGGGGTTTGGCACCTCTTCATCGACCTGATCGCCCCCCGCATCGTCGCCCCCCGGGGTGGGAGGAAGGTTCGGTGCCCATCCGTAGTAGAGATGGTCCACTCTCTGCTTGGGGTAGATATGTTTAAAGTGGGACCTGGCCTGTTCGTACGCCTCGTGCTGCGCCACCATGATGGTCTCCCCCAAGGCCGACTCCATCTCCTGCAGAGCCTTCTTCCCCGTTGCCGCCTCGGCCGCAATCTTCGCCTCAAGGTCCTCCTGGTCCTGCTTATGGATCTTGCTGAGCGACTCTATCTGGGCCTCGTGGATGGCCACCATCGACCGAGCTTCTTTTAGCTCATTCGTGGCCTTGTTCAGGTCACGGAGGTACTTCTCCGCATTCTGCCTCTCGATGTATATCTCCTTCTCCAAGCACTTGTGGAAGTGCTGGCCATGGAGCATCGCCTGTCCAAAGAGAGAAAGATCAGAAAAAAACTCCAAGTCATTAAGTAAAACAGAGCCAAGCCAACTTACCGAGAGGGTTGCCTGAGACCACCGCATGTAGGCCTGGTCCGCCATCCGAGTCGCCAGGGCCATCCGATCGTGCTCGGTGGCGGCCTTCGAGACGAACTCGACCGCCACAGGCCCATCAAGCAGAGAATCGCCCCACACTATCGACCAATCAGGGGCAAATGGCAGCGTGCCATGCTTGCTCACCATCTCCGTGGCGGACGGCCGGAGAGGGGGGAGTCCTTTTTCCGGGGCATCCACGGTCTTGCCCGAACCACCCGCAGCATCCCGAGCCCCCTCGACGAATGGGAGGACTGGGAGTGCTCTCTTAGCCCTCTTCGCCAGGGAAGGCTCCTCGGCCGCCGGTGCCGGCACCTGGGAGGACGCGCCAGTCTGCGCGGCCAGCCTCTGCTTCTTAGCCGTTATCCTCTCCTGCTCGGCCTTCTTCCTCTTCTCTACCCTCGCCTTCTCAGCGACAGTGAGTAACAACTTCTTCACGTCCTCCTGTTGAGTTGTCATCCCTACAAAAACACAGAAGAAAAGCTAACGTCAACACGAAGGCAGGAAATGAACATATTCGAAAAGAGACATACTAGGGTCGGCAGGACTCAGTCTGGCCCGGGCAAGGTGTATCTCGGTCACTCGAGGCCACGCAATGCTGTGCCCCCCAACTATCTTCTCCACCCTCTTCCACTCCTTGGCAGTCAAGTCGCACTTCCTCGGAGGCTTGTGCTTCGGCTTGACGAAGTTCCACCTGGTCGGAATTCCCCAAGACCCCTCAGTCCAAACTACAAAATACTTTTCCTTCCACCCCTTTATAGAGTCCGGATGACCGTGCATAACCTTCTTATGCGGCCTCGGCAAAAAGTAAAAAATCCCCTCCTGATCTGCGAGCGAACCAATCCCAAAAATAGCTCGGAAGAATGTCAGCCTCGGCTTCACTCCCTTCTCTTGACACTTCAGTATGAAGCAGACTAAATGCTTCCAGGAGTTCGGACCGTACTGCATGGGACACAGCTTCGTCCAGTTCAGAACCCTCTTCACGAAGGGATGCAGGGGCAGCCTCAGCCCCAAGAGAAAGGCGTCCACAGGAAACATACAGTACCCCGGTGCCAGAGCCGTGGTGGGCCGAATACCGGGGCTCGGAAGGAAGATCTCGAACTCCCGTGGAATATAGTAGGCGGCCCTGATAATGTTAAGGTATTCTGCCTTCAGAATGCTCAGGATGCTATCAGCACGAATCTTCACCCGAGTGTCTTCGCCCGGCACTGGAGGGATCGGTTCGATGTCCTTAATATCGTCGGGATACATCCGAATTGATCCTGGATTCTTGAAGGAAACCCGGGGAAACTCGAGACCCGGTCTCGGTGCGTACTCATCGGGTGAGGAAGGACTGTGTGGGATAGTCATGACCTTCTTTTTCCGACGAGGGCGAGCCTTACGCTTAGGAGACGGCGTCGACAAAGGGGGAAGTGGTGGAAGATCTTCTCCGACCCCAGTCGGCCCCCCAGCCGTGCTTTGGCTAGCCTCTCCTTAGGCAGCCTCCTGTCTGTCGACATCATCCCCCTCGTCTTCCTCGTCACCCTCGGCACCTTGCTCATCTTCGTCCTCCTCCTCAACCTCGGTGCCTTCACCCTCCTCTTCATCATCATCCTCCTCCTGATCTCGTTCCTCCTCGTCTTCGCCATCCCCTTCATCCTCTTCCTCATCGTCACCCTCATCCATGGGCTCCTTCCCTGGCCTTCTGGACCTCAACGGGGACACCACAAAGACAACATCGTCCCCATCATCTGACCCGGGGTCGGTAAGAACTTCCTCCTTCACCTTATACTTGCTCAAAGACGATGACGTTTCCTGCTCGGATTCCTTCGCGGAACGACCTGACGAGCTCGCCTCGGATCCGGACTGAGTTCGCGACATTACTAAAAAGAAAAATACTAACCTGGAGCATAGAAAGTTACGGTCACCGAAAAATTTGCCGACGGCAAGTAAGATTCCCGCTCTTGTTAAAAATTGGAAAGTGAGTAATAAAGTGAAGATAAAAAAAATGAGGGAGGGGGATGGGGTTTTAAAGAGGAAAAGTGACTCCTCGATTTTCACAAAAAAGATCTGGCCGTTGGATCTTAACTGACAAGATCCAACGGCCACCAAGATCTGGAAACGCTTTGATCTTTGCGCCCATGACGTCAGCAATAGGCATGAAATTACCCCACTACCCCTCCACCTTTTCTCTCCTAAACAGGCTTTTTTCGACAAGTCAGAAGGGTCGACGCTCGAATAGCAACGCAAGCCAATAATTCCCCTTCTATCATCACAGGAGGGTCGACAATCGGATAGCAATGCAAGCCAATAATTTCCCTTCTATTTCACAGAAGGGTCGTAGCGCGGATATCAACGCGAGCCAATAGTTCCCCTTCTATTTTACAGAAGGGTCGTAGCCCAGATATCAATGCGAGCCAATAATTCCCCTTCTATTTCACAGAAGGGTCGACGCTCGGATAGCAATGCGAGCCAATAATTCCCCTTCTATTTTCACAGAAGGGTCGACGCTCGGATAGCAATGCGAGCCAATAATTCTCCTTCTATTTCACAGAAGGGTCGTAGCCCGGATATCAACGCGAGCCAATAATTTTCCTTCTATTTCACAGAAGGATCGTAGCCCGGATATCAATGCGAGCCAATAATTCCCCTTCTACTTCACAAAAGGGTCGACGCCCGGATATCAACGCGAGCCAATAATTCCCCTTCTACTTCACAGAAGGGTTGACGCTCAGATAGCAACGCGAGCCAATAATTCCCCTTCTACTTCACAGAAGGGTCGGCGCCCGGATATCAACGCGAGCCAATAATTCCCCTTCTACTTTACAGAAGGGTCGACGCTCGGATAGCAATGCGAGCCAATAATTTCCCTTCTATTTCACAGAAGGGTCGACGCTCGGATAGCAACGCGAGCCAATAATTCCCCTTCTATTTTCACAGAAGGGTCGACACTCGGATAGTATCGCGAGCCAATAATTCCCCTTTTATCTTCACAGAAGGGCCGACGCTCGAATAGCAACGCGAGCCAATAATTCCCCTTCTATTTTCACAAAAGGGTCGACGCTCGGATAGTATCACGAGCCAATAATTTCCCTTCTATCTTCACAGAAGGGTCGACGCTCGGATAGCACCACGAGCCCCAGCTAGCCCCCTTTACTTCGGAGGGGCTCGGAGCTCGGATAGCGCCGCGAGCCCAAACTGCCTTCCTTTGATTCAGAGGGGCTCGGAGCTCGGATAGCACCGCGAGCCCCAGACTAGCCCCCTTTACTTCGGAAGGGCTCGGTGTTGTGCAATCTAGACTATCTAAATAAATAGAATAACTAGACACAAATTAAAACCTCGCAAGTGTACGAATCGCTTGGAGAAGCGTAGTGACGAGCAAGGGTCGATCCCATAGAGATTGTAGAATTTAACTTACTAACCAATAAAAAAAATGAGGATGGTAAAGGATTGTTCTAAAAGAAAAGGAAAGGATTAAAACTAAATCGAGAAGTTCTGAATCACAAATATTTATTAAGTAGTTGGGCTTTGATTTCCACCAATAGTCAATAATGCTAAGTCACCTTCTGTACTTCTTCTTATTACTCATGTTTGTTCTCTTCAAGGGCATGGTATCTACTCCTTAAAGTAATGTTCACCTAAGCCAAGAATTGGGCATGGTATCTACTCTAATTCGTTTCTTTCCTTAAGTATTTAGCATGGTATCTACTAAGTTGCACTTAAAGAAAATATAAGAACAGTGGAAACGAACAAACACTCAAGGTTCTAGAAATTGGTATCAGATCTAGATCCCTCAAGTTGATTAAACCAAGAACCCCTAAGGACTCCTGTGTTACAAGTTACGAGCACGAGATACGGGTCGTCTCAATATGCTCATATAACAGATTCAGATCTACACTGCACAACTTGATAATATCAAGTTCTGTATGTCAGTCGACTGGCTGTCACTTCAGTCGACTGTCCTTAGAACTCCAAACAAGTTTGATTCATGTAAACTTTTATTCTTTCAATCAGGTTTAATCAATAAGTAAAAGAGTAACATTCAGAAAAACTTAGCATTGCATAACTACGGCTTCATTCTACCCAACTATGAAATTAGTTCCACATAATAAGACTTTTATTGATCAACAAGTTCGAATACATGATTAGCATAAAAGAATTAGAAAGAGAAGGAATAAACTGATGTAGTTCGGCTAGATGAGTCGGCTGGCTGTCACACAGTCGACCAGCCGTTCTCTTCTTAGTACTTGATCTCCTTTCTCCTTCTTCTATGCTGATAAAGTCCTGCTCTTTGTTGATGACTTGACGATTCAGAAACTCTTGTGATTTCGTGATTTTGGGGTTGGAAGCGAGAGCGGAGGAATTCGGAGAAGCCAAAATAATGCCTCTTGACTGATATTTATAGACCTGGCACAAGAATTAGGGTTTGCCCCCTTTTCAGGAAAATCCTCCTCTTTCCTTCTTTATTTTATTGGCGATTTATTTCTTTCTCTTTTCTGCTTTTCTTCCTTATCTGCTAACCACGTGCTCTTGCCAATCCCCTGTATCTAGCTTTAATTTGTTAGAGAAGTTATTATTCGCATATAGCCTGAGTTTGCATAGATTTGGATTTAGATACGGCTACATCTTATCTTTTCACTCCGCCGCATACCAGTCGACTGCCTTGGGTGTAAGTCGACTGGTGTTGAGACATCTGTGGCTTCATGATTCCTCAGTCAAGTCGACTGATGTTGAGGCAGTCGACTGTGCCGAGCCCCAGCAAACTCTCTGTTCAGTCGACTGTTGTATTGCAGTTCCCTGTATATCATCTTCTCAGTCTGGAATCTGCTTCTTTTTGCTGCTTTTGGTTGTTTCCTATGAAAAAGAGAAAAGAAGAGTAAAATACCTCATATAGAGCTTTTAAATGTTCAACTGTGTTAAGATTATTGCTCCTAAATGTGAATAATATTGTGTTCATCAAATACCCCCATACTTAGCTTTTGCTTGTCCTCAAGCAAAAAGTGAAATTATGAACAAGGGGAAAATAATAGTCTCAACCAATCATACCAAGAGAATTTCTTATTGCGCAAGCATCAAAATTTTGCAATCAACATTATAAACAATTTGCAAATAAAATAAAGACAAGTATACCCACTTTCTCTAGTGCAATTGTCTATTCATAACTCCAAACTCAACCACACTTGTCATGCAATTAATTATAGTTATAGTATGTAACACTTCATCTGTGATTATCCCTTTTTTCTACTACAAACCGAGTAGCAAACTAGAGTATTTTATTTTATTTTTATTTATTTTTTATTTTTTATTTTTTATTTTTTATTTTTTTAGCCTCTTCTTTAAGTCGTCACTTGCCTTTTGACGCGAGTGCAAGACATTTGTGATGAATCCACCCGGTTACTCAATAAGTCACAAACTTTCAGTGCTTTGCATACTCATATTCCAAGTTGCCGTTTGACGTAAAGGTAAACATTGGTGATGAATACCCCTAGTTACTAAGCACTCAAAACATTGGAGTAGATTGACTTTATTCATATATATATTCTTTTTATTTTTACTCTATTTACTTAAACTCTGTTTAGGACTAGATCAAAAGGAATAATCACTAAAAGCATCACAATTGTTTTTTTTTTTATATGTATAATCGCATGACTCATATAATTTTGTAAGGCATTATGAAACTCAACAATCCTAAAGTAAATAAGTATCCTTCCTCTTACTTTATAAGAAATTGTTTATCCTAAAAAAAAAATCAAAAGACTTCAAATGTGACTAACTACTACCCCTAAACTTAGATGGAACATTGTCCTCAATGTTCGCACAAAACTTAAAATGTTACCAACTAGTTTGAAGGAAAGAAAATAAAGAAATAAAGAAATGATTAAAGAAATAAAATAAATAGAGAGTGTAAGTACTCCCCTGAAAAATTGGGTTGCCTCCCAATAAGCGCTGTGTTTTCTGTCTTCAGCTAGACATGATGAGTTCATGTAATGTATTGAATGGTTTGAAGATTCACATCTTCCTCGTGCGGCTCTAGACTCATCTCAATGTATGGCTTCGCCTTATGCCCATTCACCTTAAATGTTTGATTCTTCTCTTTGTTATGAACCTCCAATGCACCGTGTGGAAAGACTTTTGTAACAATGTATGGGCCATACCATCTTGACATGAGCTTGCCTGGAAAAAGTCTTAATCTTAAGTTGTATATCAATACCTTCTGTCCTTCATAAAACTCCTTCCTTGCTAGCTGTTTGTCATGGTACAACTTGGTCCTTTCCTTGTACAATTTTGCATTTTCATATGCGTCGTGCCTCAACTCTTCAAGCTCATTTAGTTGCAATCTTCTTTTGTCACCTGCTTGTTTCATATCAAAATTGAACTTTTTGATGGCCCAATAAGCTTTGTGCTCCAATTCTACCGGAAGATGACATGCTTTTCCAAAGACCAAACGGTATGGTGACATGCCAATGGGTGTCTTGTATACGGTTCTGTAGGCCCATAATGCATCATTCAAGCGCAGCGACCAATCCTTTCTCCTCGTGTTTACTGTCTTTTCCAAAATGCTCTTGATCTCTCTGTTGCTAATCTCCACCTGCCCACTAGTTTGAGGATGATATGGGGTGCCCACTCTATGTGTGATACCATATTTCTTCATCAAAGAAGCAAATGGAAAGTTATTGAAGTGGCTCCCTCCATCACTAATTATTGCCTGTGGTGTACCAAACCTAGTGAAAATGTTCTCCTACAAAAACTTGACAACAACTTTGTGATCATTAGTTTTTTAGGGGACAGCCTCGACCCATTTAGACACATAATCCACACCCACAATGATATATAAATAACCAAATGAGTTAGGAAAGGGACCCATGAAGTCGATTCCCCAAACATCAAAAAGCTCGATTACTTGGATGTTTTGCAGTGGCATTTGATTTCTGGAAGAGATGTTGCCCGTCCTTTGGCATTTGTCACAAGTCCTGCAAAAAGAAAAAGCATCTTTGAATACATTAGGCCAATAAAATCCAGATTGTAATACCTTGAGTGCTGTTCTTTTAGGTCCAAAGTGTCCTCCACATGCATATTGGTAGCAATGTTGTAGAATACTCATTTGCTCTTCTTCTGCCACACATCTTCTTATAATTTGATCAGGACAAAATTTGAACAAATAAGGATCATCCCAATAATAGTGCTTGCACATGGCCACCAGTCTTTTTCTTTCTTGACTTGTCTTACCTGGAGGGAAAACATGAGCAGTGAGATAATTTACAATATCTGCAAACCATGGAAAATATGAGCAGTGGGATACCAGTCGACTGCCCCCGTTGTATGTTTATTTCAAATAGATGTTCATCTGGGAAATTTTCATTAAGTGGGAGCACAATTCTCTCTTCCTCATGCAGTAGTCTGGACATGTGGTCTGCCACAACATTGTCACTTCCTTTCTTGTCTCTAATCTCAAGATCGAATTCTTGAAGCAACAGCACCCATCTGATCAACCTAGGCTTAGCATCCTTTTTAGCAAACAAATATCTCAAAGCAGCATGGTCAGTGAAAACAATAACTTTAGAACCAATTAAATATGATCTAAACTTCTCTACAGCGAAAATAACAGCTAACATTTCTTTTTCAGTAGTGGAATAATTTAGCTGTGCATCATTTAGAGTTCGAGAAGCATAGTAAATAACATGGGGTACCTTATTGATTCTCTGACCTAGAACAGCTCCTAAGGCATAATCACTTGCATCACACATAAGCTCGAAAGGATGGCTCCAATCTGGTGCCATGACAATAGGTGCAGAAATGAGAAGATTTTTTAATGTAATAAAAGCATTTGTGCACTCTTCTGTCCATGCAAACTCAACATCCTTAGCCAACAAATCACAAAGGGGTTTGGAGATTTTTGAAAAATCTTTTATAAATCTTCTATAGAACCCTGCGTGTCCAAGAAAACTCCTAACACCCTTGACTGTAGTGAGAGGGGGTAACTTTGATATGATGTCAATTTTTGCCTTGTCCACCTCTATGCCTCTTTTTGACACCACATGTCCCAACACAATACCTTGTTGTACCATAAAATGGCACTTTTCCCAATTCAGCACTAAATTACATTCTTCACATCTCTTAAGCACAAGCTGCAAATGGTTAAGGCATTCATCAAAACAAGATCCAAAAACACTAAAATCATCCATAAATACCTCGATGAACCTTTCCACCATGTCTAAAAATATACTCATCATGCATCTCTGAAATGTAGCTGGTGCATTGCACAATCCAAAGGGCATTCTCCTGTATGAAAAAGTACCAAAAGGACATGTAAAAGTGGTTTTTTCTTGATCTTCTGGAGCAATAGCAATTTGATTATAGCCACTATAACCATCTAAAAAATAATAATGACTATATCCTGCTAATCTTTCTAACATTTGATCAATAAAAGGAAGAGGGAAGTGATCTTTCCTGGTTTCGTTATTCAGTTTCCTGTAGTCAATGCATACCCTCCATCCTGTAGTCACTCTAGTAGGGATAAGCTCATTCTCTTCATTCTTCACCACTGTGACTCCACTTTTCTTAGGCACTACATGTATAGGGCTCACCCACTTGCTATCTGAGATAGGGTAGATGATGCCCACATCTAATAGCTTCAAGACCTCTGTTCTTACCACTTCCTTCATGTGTGGGTTAAGCCTTCTCTGTGTTTCCCTGCTTGGTTTTGCGTTGTCTTCAAGAAGTATTTTATGCATGCATTTGGATGGACTTATTCCCTTGATATCTGCAATGGTCCATCCTATTGCACCTTTGTGTTCTCGTAGTACCCTCAGCAACTTCTCTTCTTCCTGTGCATTTAAGTTTGCAGCAATTATCACTGGTAGCATCTGGATCTCGCCCAAATATGCATGCTTCAAATGGTCGGGCAACTGCTTAAGCTCTATGTCTTGAAGTCTCGGTGCAGTTGACTGGTTCCTGGTTGTGGTCGGGTCAGTCGACTTATCCTGTCCGCCAGTCGACTGGTCCGAGGAAACACAAATGTCATCAGTCACAATATTTTCAAATGCCGGTGCGAGTTTACCTGAATATGACTTTGGAGTTTCAAGGTGATGTACTGTTTCTGTTATCCTCCAGTCATCGTGTTCCTGTTCAACATTAGACAATGTTAGAGACTGTGTAATTGCAGCTTGTAGTGGTTCTATGCTATGTACCTGAAATGTTTGATCAACAATCTCCTGCACCACATCAACATTATAGCATTCATGATCATCATGTGGTAATTTTAGTGTATCAAACATTTTAAATTCAACCTTCTCTCCATTTATTTTCATGCTTATAGTACCCTTTTTAACACAAATTTTTATATCAGCCGTACTCATAAAGGGCCTACCTAAAATGATTGGTAGAGAAGATGGCATTGAAGAGTCCTCCATGTCTAACACAACAAAATCAACAGGCAAAATGAAATCGTTTACCTGTACTAGGACATCTTCCAAAATACCTCTAGGTCTTTTGATGCTGCGATCTGCCAACTGCAACGTGATGGATGTTGGTTGGAGTTCCCCCAATCGTAGCTTTTTATAAACGGTGTATGGGAGGAGGTTGATGCTTGCCCCCAAGTCTAGTAGTGCTTTCTCAAAGAAGTGCTCACCAATCCTGCAAGGAATGGTAAAACTACCTGGGTCCTTTAATTTAGGAGGTAGTTTCCTTAACAAAACAGCGCTCACTTCTTCTGTCAAAGCCACATCCTCCCTAACCTGAAATGTTCTTTTGTGAGTACAACATTCTTTCAAAAATTTAGCATAAGAAGGAATTTGTTTAATAGCATCAAGTAGGGGGATATTAATTTCTACCTTTCTGAGAGTTTCAAAGATGTCAAATAAATGTTGTTCTTTCTTTTGCTTGACTAACCTTTGAGGGAATGGTGGCAAAACTGTTCATTCTTTTTCACTAACCTTGTTGGAACCCAAAACTTTTGATGGTTGTGTTTCTGCTTCTTCGGTGTGTGTTCCAACCTTGTTTTCAATTGTCTTACCACTTCTCAGAGTTGTTACTGATTTGAGATGTTCTTGGCCTCTAGGATTTGGTATGGTTTGTGAAGGGAGTTCTCCTGCCTTTCTCTCACTCAACTCCTTTGCGATTTGCCCGATTTGAGTTTCCAATTTCTGAATTGCTTGCCCTTGTTGGTTGCTTGTTTGATGTTGTTGTTGGAGCAATTGAAGAACGGTGGATTCAAAATCCAACTTCTTCTGTTCTTGAACTGGCTTATCAAACCCACTTCCCATTTGGAAGTTCCGTGCATGTCCTTGCGATGATTGAGTGCCTTGATTGTTGCTCCATGAGAAATTTGGATGGTTCCTCCACCCTGGGTTGTATGTGTTCGAGAATAGGTTGTTCTTTGGTGGAAACATTCCTTGCCCCACATAGTTTGCATGCTCCTGATCTGTGAACGAAGACATGGGACATGTATCAGTTGTATGATCACAATGAGAACAAATTGCACAAATTTCTTTTGTTAGATTTTTTGCATTGCCCATTGTTGTCATTGCATTAACAAGCATATCAATTTTTTTATTCATGTTTGCCATTTCCAATTGTATGTTATTACTACCAGAAATTTCATAAACTCCCTGTTTTTTAGAAATGCCTCTTCCCCTTGCTGAGAATTGCTGTGAGTTCTCGCTAAGTTCTTCAAATAATTCGATGGCCTCCTCACCACTTTTCCTCATCAAGATCCCGTTGCAAGCTGAATCCACAATTGCCTTGTTAGTATCATTTAAACCCTCATAAAAAGCTTGTACCTGATCATCTTTAGGCATGTTGTGTGTAGGACACTTGAGAAGCTTGTTCTTGAAATCCTTCCATGCTTCGAAGAATAAATCTCCATCTTTTTGTTGGAAGAGTTGAATCTCCCTTTTTAGTTGTTTGGTCTTCTGGGCTGGAAAGAATTCTTTCAAGAATTTTGTTGCCAATTTCTCCCATGAATTAATTGATCCTGGTTCCAAAGAATTGTACCACAATTTAGCATTAAGTTTTAAAGAAAATGGAAACAAGATTAACCTGATTTGTTCGGGGGTAAGCCCTTGGACACTTTGTGTTCTGCAAAGATCAAAGAAGTCTTGCAGATGGAGGTGAGGCTTTTCGTCTGGTTTGCCACTAAAGTGGGGAACCATGCTGAGTAATTGGGGAGAGAGATGCATATTCCCTGTGACATTAGGTTGATAAGCAATGCAGGAAGGTTGCTCAATATTCTTAGGCGTGAATTTGTCCTGCATTGGTACTCGATTTGGTACTTCCTCAGCCATTATTGCTCGTGAATTTGGTCTCTGTGCAGTCGACTGGTTCCGTGTAGCAGTCGACTGGTTGGGCGCAGACAGCCAACCTAGTCTGTGCAGTGTGCATTCTGTTTCTGCGTCAATAGGTAGTAGCTCTGGACGAAGTGATCTCCTTCCGTGCATCCACCAAAATCCTGTAACCTAAAAGAGAAGATATTTATTAATAAAAGAAAAGATTTACTGATTTGTAAGTTAAAATGCTAACAATCCCCGGCAGCGGCGCCAAAAACATGTTGTGCAATCTAGACTATCTAAATAAATAGAATAACTAGACACAAATTAAAACCTCGCAAGTGTACGAATCGCTTGGAGAAGCGTAGTGACGAGCAAGGGTCGATCCCACAGAGATTGTAGAATTTAACTTACTAACCAATAAAACAAAAATGAGGATGGTAAAAGATTGTTCTAAAAGAAAAGGAAAGGATTAAAACTAAATCAAGAAGTTCTGAATCACAAATATTTATTAAGTAGTTGGGCTTTGATTTCCACCAATAGTCAATAATGCTAAGTCACCTTCTGTACTTCTTCTTATTACTCATGTTTGTTCTCTTCAAGGGCATGGTATCTACTCCTTAAAGTAATGTTCACCTAAGCCAAGAATTGGGCATGGTATCTACTCTAATTCGTTTCTTTCCTTAAGTATTTAGCATGGTATCTACTAAGTTGCACTTAAAGAAAATATAAGAACAGTGGAAACGAACAAACACTCAAGGTTCTAGAAATTGGTATCAGATCTAGATCCCTCAAGTTGATTAAACCAAGAACCCCTAAGGACTCCTGTGTTACAAGTTACGAGCACGAGATACGGGTCGTCTCAATATGCTCATATAACAGATTCAGATCTACACTGCACAACTTGATAATATCAAGTTCTGTATGTCAGTCGACTGGCTGTCACTTCAGTCGACTGTCCTTAGAACTCCAAACAAGTTTGATTCATGTAAACTTTTATTCTTTCAATCAGGTTTAATCAATAAGTAAAAGAGTAACATTCAGAAAAACTTAGCATTGCATAACTACGGCTTCATTCTACCCAACTATGAAATTAGTTCCACATAATAAGACTTTTATTGATCAACAAGTTCGAATACATGATTAGCATAAAAGAATTAGAAAGAGAAGGAATAAACTGATGTAGTTCGGCTAGATGAGTCGGCTGGCTGTCACACAGTCGACCAGCCGTTCTCTTCTTAGTACTTGATCTCCTTTCTCCTTCTTCTATGCTGATAAAGTCCTGCTCTTTGTTGATGACTTGACGATTCAGAAACTCTTGTGATTTCGTGATTTTGGGGTTGGAAGCGAGAGCGGAGGAATTCGGAGAAGCCAAAATAATGCCTCTTGACTGATATTTATAGACCTGGCACAAGAATTAGGGTTTGCCCCCTTTTCAGGAAAATCCTCCTCTTTCCTTCTTTATTTTATTGGCGATTTATTTCTTTCTCTTTTCGGCTTTTCTTCCTTATCTGCTAACCACGTGCTCTTGCCAATCCCCTGTATCTAGCTTTAATTTGTTAGAGAAGTTATTATTCGCATATAGCCTGAGTTTGCATAGATTTGGATTTAGATACGGCTACATCTTATCTTTTCACTCCGCCGCATACCAGTCGACTGCCTTGGGTGTAAGTCGACTGGTGTTGAGACATCTGTGGCTTCATGATTCCTCAGTCAAGTCGACTGATGTTGAGGCAGTCGACTGTGCCGAGCCCCAGCAAACTCTCTGTTCAGTCGACTGATGGAGAGCAAGTCGACTGTTGTACTGCAGTTCCCTGTATATCATCTTCTCAGTCTGGAATCTGCTTCTTTTTGCTGCTTTTGGTTGTTTCCTATGAAAAAGAGAAAAGAAGAGTAAAATACCTCATATAGAGCTTTTAAATGTTCAACTGCGTTAAGATTATTGCTCCTAAATGTGAATAATATTGTGTTCATCACTCGGCGCTTGGATAGCACCGCGAGCCCAAACTGCCTTCCTTTGATTCAGAGGGGCTCGGAGCTCGGATAGCACCGCGAGCCCCAGACTAGCCCCCTTTACTTCGGAGGGGCTCGGCGCTCGGATAGCACCGCGAGCCCAAACTGCCTTCCTTTAATTCCGAGGGGCTCGGAGCTCGGATAGCACCGCGAGCCCCAGCTAGCCCCCTTTACTCCGGAGGGGCTCGGCACTCGGATAGCACCGCGAGCCCCATGAGCCCTCCTATTGTCACGAGGGACTCGTCTCTGTACTCCGAAGGGGCTCGGCTCTGTACTCGACAGACCGAGCCCCTAGTAATCGACAGACTGAGCCCCAGAAAAAGACCTCGCCTCCCCCTCGCTCTTCCAACTAGCGAAGAGATCGTCCTCCGACTCGATGAGCTCGTCTGCCGACCCCTAGTGCTCGACAAACTGAGCCCCATAAGAAGACCTCGCCTCCCCCTCGCTCTTCCAACTAGCGAGGAGATCGTCCTCCGACTCAATGAACTCGTCTACCAACCCTTAGTACTCGACAAACCGAGCCCCAGAAGAAGACCTCGCCTCCCCCTCGCTCTTCCAACTAGCGAGGAGATCGTCCTCCGACTTGATGAGCTCATCTGCCGACCCCTAGTGCTCGACAAACCGAGCCCCATAAGAAGACCTCGCCTCCCCCTCGCTCTTCCAACTAGCAAGGAGATCGTCCACCGACCTAATGAGCTCGTCTACCGA
Organism: Hemerocallis citrina; assembly: GCA_017893485.1. Classification (NCBI taxonomy): domain Eukaryota; kingdom Viridiplantae; phylum Streptophyta; class Magnoliopsida; order Asparagales; family Asphodelaceae; genus Hemerocallis; species Hemerocallis citrina. The sequence goes on along the minus strand of CM030361.1, from coordinate 76,496,790 downwards.
CCCCATGGGTTCATCTGTCGACCCCATGGGCTCGTCTGCCGACCACCAAGCCTCGGCAAGCATCGCTCTATCCCTCCTACTCCTCTACACAGCCTCCCACGCAAACTCCAATGAGGGATCCATTCCTCCTACCCCCTGGCCTCTTCGGAAGATAGCAGCTCCTACTTTCTCACCCCCAACATCCACCCTGCTCTTCCTACGGAGGCGAAGAATCACTCCTACGGACTGGTTCACCCAGCCCTACAGGAGTGTGGGGCTTGTGATATGGGTTAGGAACGACGTGGCCCATCCTGGGCCACAGGATCCCCTCAGGATGCGCGCACCACCTGATCCTTCGATTAGCCATGTCAGCATCGGAAAACTGTCCGGACCTCTGCCACGTCAGCCCGGGAACCGCCCGGGCATCTGCCACGTCAGCCCTAAAACCGCCCGGGTTTCCACCGCTTCAGCCACACGGGCCAACCGGGTCCAAACCCGACCCCAAACGGGTCCAGACCCGGTTGGCATCTCTTATAAATACCAGACCCCTACTCCTCCAGGTAATCAATCCTTTCCCACCAAAACCCTAGTTACTGTTACTTTCACTTAGTGACTGACTAGATCGTCGGAGGGTCTGCCACCGGGACCAACCCTGGTGTTCCGAGACCGTCTACAGGTATACGAGACCCTCGGATCCGAGCCTCAGAGATCCGAGCCGAGCATCAGCCTCCACCTCAATACCGCCTACCTCAGTACCGTTCGTCCAGCCAAGGGTCATCTGCATAGGTGTCTCCTACTTCAATACAAATCGAGTAAGAACCCACGCCTGGTGCATCCACACGTTTCCCAAAAACAAACCGCATCAATAGTTATTTCGAATAAATTCTATATTGTAATGTAAATTACATTTTATTATAAATCATATTTTTATTGGTTATTCTATTTTCCTATTGGATTTTAGCCCCAAAATCCTATAGCCTAATTTCTTATTGGATCCATATCCATTACCCAAACCCATCCTAATATCCTATAAATACTAACCTATACCTACCCCTAACCTAAAACCCTAGCCCCTAACCCTATTCAAACCCCAGTCGCCCCCCTATTGTTCACCCCTAACCCCTTCTTCAACCTCCGAAACTCCCCCTCTTCCTCTGTCCTCCTCCCATTCCTCCGCCTTCACCCCTGTGCACCTTCGCTCCACCACGACTCTTCCCATCACCTTGCTCCCCTATCCTCCTCGCCCCTGTCGCAAACCATCACTTCTCATCCACCTCATCGAATCGCCAGCATCTCCCTCAACCTTATGCCCCGCTCCTCTTTGTCGTCTTCCTCACTGTCTCACCCAACATCTTCATCCTCCGCAACCAGCCGCCCTGTTGTCCCTATCATCGCTCGCCGCCATCGCCTCGGCCTTCCGCCTGTTCAGCCCCCCCCCCCACGTCTTCTTCTTCCTATAGGTTCTCGTCGAACCCATCGACAACCGAAGCCCTCTGCTCGCTAGTTGACTCCTGCTGCCCTGCTCTTGCAAGTTGCAACCCTCATCCTTATTTTCATCCTTTCCTCGACCAGTCGCTGCACGTGCCATCGCCAGCCTGCAGCCAACCGCCCTTGCCCCCCTCCTCTGTTTTACCCATCGTAACAGAGTGCCCCCTCCCACTGCACACCCTCCAGTCCCATCGTCGGGCCGCCTATCTGCCATCGTCTTTCTGCCATCATGCACCGCCGCTCACCGTCAGCACGTCGCCCCAACCCACCACTTGTGGTCTCCAGTCGAAGCCTCTAGCCATTGACGCTGATGTTGATCAAAGAAGGGGGAAATTGATCAATTGAATCTCAGCCACCCGATTTCCTCCCGATCGTGATCATCAGATCTCACCATTAGCCAAATCAGAGCCGTCCGTTGATCTGGTCTTGATCATCATCTTGATCTCTCAATCTGAGCCATCCGATCTCATCAGCCATCATCGGATCTTCATCATTAGCATCAGGATCACATCCAGCCGTCCGATTCTCTGATCATCTTGATCATCAGATTAGAGCGATCTCAGCCATTAATTTTCTTGATCTTGACCGCCATCAAGATCCGTGCTGATCATCACCGTGTGTCGGGATCCATTCCCGTTATTCTCGTCTTCTCATCGTTTCCTTCGTCAATTGCAAGGCAAGTATCTTCTTGTACAATTCGTTGTTCTACTACAAGCTTTTCTTTGAAAATACTGCAAGTAGGTTGTAGTTGTGACTCCCTTTTGGCTTATACTTTGATAATCTCATTCTACTCCTTATCAATTCCATGATTATAAGAGTCACAACCTTTCGTTGATACGTTCGTTTTACAACTCGTATGATTATAATACATTTCATGCAAGAATATCTTTATTTGTTTCTGTTCCTGTCTTTGCTTGCTGTTTTGACCCCGATAACATCAGAATCTGGACTTGAGTTCTAAACATGAAATGTAGCCCCATATGTCTAGTTTACTATCCTTTTGACATAATTAAATTTCGAGTTATGTTTTGTGTGTTATTACAGTTTTACTGCTGCTGTGTCGTAGAATTCCAGATTCATAAATTTGCTGCATCACTTTGTTTCACAAATTAAATTAACTATGCTACCTGTAAGATAATGACTTGAAATTTTGCATGATGATACTAGACACACTAGAGAAAATTTCCTAATTTTTCTGGAATTAATTAATGAAGTTTCAGACCTATTTCATACTTATAATCACAATTTTACAAATTCTGGCTGAACATGAATTTTGTGTGGTTTGCTGTTTTGACACTAGTTGCTACAACTTTTATGTATTTTGTTTATATGCGCTGGATTTGAAAAAGAGTCTAGTTTTCAGATTTTCTGACGGATCCAGATTTGCATTTCTGTGGTAGCAGGAATCTCAGCTTTGGTGTAGCAACGTCTTGTTGTCCAGAATTGGTATTTTGCTATGTTCAAATATTTGCATGTTGTTTCTTGTATTTTGTGATTTAGAACATTTTCTTTGCATCATATGAGCTCTTGATACATCCTTCTCCTGTCCTGATTTTGTTCTCATTATCTCTTGATCATGTTTGTTTTGTAATAAAAAGTAATAAGCCAGGGTTAAGGGAAAGATCTAGTAGTGGACAATATAGAAAAGTATACTCTGAAGGGGACCCGTGTTGCCCTCATTTGATTACATGATATGATTTTGATTACTTTTGGATGATTTGGATTACATTTGGATAATTTGGAATACTCAATATGATTTGGTTAATATGATTTGGATTACTTGATACCTGATTATACAGCCCTGTAGAATCTACTACAAAATCTAAACGTAACTTGATTGTATGTAGCAACCATATGGTAAAAATCTGGGACGCATGAAGTTCTACCTAGATAGAATAGTATACTTAAGTCGACTCTAAACACATGCATGATCCTGTTTGCTAGTTTCTTGATTTCGTTACAAGTTACATAATTTGGTTACATAATTTTGATTTAGAAGCTCCATGATTTTGATTTAGAAGTCACATGATTTTGATTCATAAGTTTGCATGAACCCATTTCCGTTACCTGTTTTCCAGTTGCAAGTTGTTGTCCTTCCGTTCATATGTATTTTTCTAGTTGCATCACAGTTGACTTCGTTTTATTCCATGTTCCTTGATTCTTTTCTTTGTTCCTTGTTATACCTTGGTTCGTGTTCTTTATTATATTTATGTTCTTGTACCCTTATTTGTACTACTTGCGGCCCTAACTTGCACTAAGGGTGTTTGTCTTTGTTTCTCTATTTTTTTCTTCTGCATGATATATACAAACTTTGGAGACGAGCTGCCAGAAGGAGTTGGTGAGCTAACGTTCTAGGCTTCGCTTGGGAAAATTTGCTTTAGTTATTTGTATTTGAGTTTATTTAAATTCCTGTTGCTACTTAAAACTTGTAACGGGCGTGTTGTCCCGAAGTTTTACTTTTTGATCCAGATCTTGTATTTATTTGGCAGCTTATATTTGTTCAAATAATTTTTGTTGATTAATAATTTATTCATGCATGCGTGGTTGAGTATATTTTTTTATATTTCTTGTTATGATGTTGAGTCGATCCTACATCTTATGAATGATGAAAAATCATTCGCTGGGCTTTGTCACGTACACGTATTCCGTATTCCTTTTGGGAAGCGGGGCGTGACAGCTTGGAGACTGAGTGAAAATCTTTACTGACCACAAAAGTTTCAAGTACGTGTTCACTCAGAAGGAGTTGAACATGAGGCAGAGGCGATGGTTGGAGTTGATGGATGATTATGATATCAGTTTACAATATCATCCTGGTAGAGTGAACTTGGTGCCAGATGCTTTGAGTAGGAGACCAGTAGCCATGTTCCTAACTCAGCAGAGAGAGCTTGTGATGTATCTAATTTTTATACAAATATTTGTACTCAATTACCCATTAAAAATTGCTTGTTTTCATTTTTATTGTTTATAATTTGCCTTATTTCTATTAGATTTCAATTAATTAATTATTTTGAAGAAATAAAATTTTTGATGCAAAAAGTGATTATTTTTTATGAAAATCAACAAAACAAAGAAAAACTATTGATTTATTATTTTTAATGATTTGTTGAATTTTATATATTACAAATTGTCAATATAGGAGCAAAATACAATTTTAATTCTTATGAAGATGTAAAATGAATAAACAAATGAACTTTGATAAGGCAAAAATAAAAATTAGTTATTTTTAAATTTATCTAATTAATTTAAATTTAAATATTATCTTAAATTCTGATTTTTATTTTGCAGGATATATATTAATCCTAGTCTACACCTCATCTACAACTCCTATATAAGGACTCCAGAACCGAAGCAAAAAAAAGTGAGGGGGAGCGCTGAACGTGAGAGGAGGCGACGCCTTACTCGATTCATGTATATAATAAAAAATAAAAAATAAAAAAAAGGAAGGGGGCGGCTCTAAACAGCGGAAAAAAAACAGGAGAGGAGGTGACGGCTACGAATAGTTAAAAAAATAATATCAAAAAAAGGAGAAAGAAAGAGCAGAGAACTCTGCTCTCTCTTTGTTCGACGAAGACCGCAGCAGAGGACGCACGTGCAGGCCCTGTTTTCAAGGTTGGCTTCGGTTGACAGCGACAGCATCAAAGACGAAGACCGACAGCGACTGCTCCTGTCTGCTAAGGTGGCGACGCAGACGGCTCGCTGACGTGGACGCAGTCTTCGAACGTGACATCTGCAGCTTTTTGGGGTTCGGTTTTCGAGACAGAGAGAATAGAGACTTGGGTTTGCATTGTTTTTAATACTCTTTTGTATTTTTTTTCTCTGTCTAATTTTTATAATGCAATCCTTAAACAAATTTGTTAATTGCAATATTTTTATTATGAACTAAATTTATTTTTCTAGGATTTAGATGTAGCCTAGTTTTGATAAAACAATTTTTAATTCCATATTTTTTTATCTTTTTTTCATGGTTGTGTGTTTAATTTTTGTGCTTAATGCTTACAATTATTTGGCCAATTTTTGTTTGATTTTTGGATCATGGAGAGACCGAGAGGTAATTTGTCATTTAGAACAATAAAAATTAAACACCATTTATTGAGCGAAATTAGAGATAATTTACCGCGATTAATGTGACCGCTAAGAAATCCACAGAACTTAATGAGTATTCGATTAATTAAATTTGCATAGAGATATGTCAAACTATTAGTTGGAGATATTTTTGGTGTTGTTCGAGAGAAAGCATTGAATAATTTGGGGATTTCGGCCTACAACTTGGAAAAATAATATTTTTAGGAATTATAAATTGTGTGGGATGAACTAGGTGAAGTCAAAAGCCCTAGAAATAATTTTTGCCATTAACAAATTACAATTTTTAGACTCCGCTCCATCTCCATTAATTTAGTTAGTTAGACTTTTAGATTAATTTAATTTAGTTGTTTTATTCTTTATTAATTTCGATCTTCCAAATAGGGATTCATCTAGTGATATCGGTACTCAATAAAATATCTAGTCTCTGTGGGGTTCGACACTCTATTCACTACTATATTACTTGTTGCGATTTTGTACACTTGCAAATATTCACATCAAGTTGGAAATATTTTTGGTGTTGTTCGAGAGAAAGCATTGAATAATTTGGGGATTTTGGCCTACAACTTGGAAAAATAATATTTTTAGGAATTATAAATTGTGTGGGATGAACTAGGTGAAGTCAAAAGTCCTAGAAATAATTTTTGCCATTAACAAATTATAATTTTTAGACTCCGCTCCCTCTCCATTAATTTAGTTAGTTAGACTTTTAGATTAATTTAATTTAGTTGTTTTATTCTTTATTAATTTCGATCTTCCAAATAGTGATTCATCTAGTGATATCGGTACTCAATAAAATATCTAGTCTCTGTGGGTTCGACACTCTATTCACTACTATATTACTTGTTGCAATTTTGTACACTTGCAAATATTCACATCAAGTTGGAAATATTTTTGGTGTTGTTCGAGAGAAAGCATTGAATAATTTGGGGATTTTGGCCTACAACTTGGAAAAATAATATTTTTAGGAATTATAAATTGTGTGGGATGAACTAGGTGAAGTCAAAAGCCCTAGAAATAATTTTTGCCATTAACAAATTACAATTTTTAGACTTCGCTCCCTCTCCATTAATTTAGTTAGTTAGACTTTTAGATTAATTTAATTTAGTTGTTTTATTCTTTATTAATTTCGATCTTCCAAATAGGGATTCATCTAGTGATATCGGTACTCAATAAAATATCTAGTCTCTGTGGGGTTCGACACTCTATTCACTACTATATTACTTGTTGCGATTTTGTACACTTGCAAATATTCACATCAAGTTTTTCCCGCCTGTCACGCGGGTGACCCGGGTTCGATCCCCGGCAACGGTGCCAAAAACTTGATGTGAATATTTGCAAGTGTACAAAATCGCAACAAGTAATATAGTAGTGAATAGAGTGTCGAACCCACAGAGACTAGATATTTTATTGAGTACCGATATCACTAGATGAATCACTATTTGGAAGATCGAAATTAATAAAGAATAAAACAACTAAATTAAATTAATCGAAAAGTCTAACTAACTAAATTAATGGAGAGGGAGCGGAGTCTAAAAATTGTAATTTGTTAATGGCAAAAATTATTTCTAGGGCTTTTGACTTCACCTAGTTCATCCCACACAATTTATAATTCCTAAAAATATTATTTTTCCAAGTTGTAGGCCAAAATCTCCAAATTATTCAATGCTTTCTCTCGAACAACACCAAAAATATTTCCAACTTGATGTGAATATTTGCAAGTGTACAAAATCGCAACAAGTAATATAGTAGTGAATAGAGTGTCGAACCCACAGAGACTAGATATTTTATTGAGTACCGATATCACTAGATGAATCACTATTTGGAAGATCGAAATTAATATAGAATAAAACAACTAAATTAAATTAATCTAAAAGTCTAACTAACTAAATTAATGGAGATGGAGCGAAGTCTAAAAATTGTAATTTGTTAATGGCAAAAATTATTTCTAAGGCTTTTGACTTCACCTAGTTCATCCCACACAATTTATAATTCCTAAAAATATTATTTTTCCAAGTTGTAGGCCAAAATCCCCAAATTATTCAATGCTTTCTCTCGAACAACACCAAAAATATTTCCAACTTGATGTGAATATTTGCAAGTGTACAAAATCGCAACAAGTAATATAGTAGTGAATAGAGTGTCAAACCCACAGAGACTAGATATTTTATTGAGTACCGATATCACTAGATGAATCACTATTTGGAAGATCGAAATTAATAAAGAATAAAACAACTAAATTAAATTAATCTAAAAGTCTAACTAACTAAATTAATGGAGAGGGAGCGGAGTCTAAAAATTGTAATTTGTTAATGGCAAAAATTATTTCTAGGGCTTTTGACTTCACCAAGTTCATCCCACACAATTTATAATTCCTAAAAATATTATATTTCCAAGTTGTAGGCCGAAATCCCCAAATTATTCAATGCTTTCTCTCGAACAACACCAAAATATCTCCAACTAACAGTTTCACATATCTCTATGCAAATTTAATTAATCGAAGACTCATTAAGTTCTGTGGATTTCTTAGCGGTCACATTAATCGCGGTAAATTATCTCTAATTTCGCTCAATCAATGGTGTTTAATTTTTATTGTTCTAAATCACAAATTACCTCTCGGTCTCTCCATGATCCAAAAATCAAACAAAAATTGGCCAAATAATTGTAAGCATTAAGCACAAAAATTAAACACACAACCATGAAAAAAATATATAAAATATGGAATTAAAAATTGTGTTTTCAAAGCTAGGCTACATCTAAATCCTAGAAAAATAAATTTAGTTCATAATAAAAATATTGCAATTAACAAATTTGTTTAAGGATTGCATTATAAAAATTAGACAGAGAAAAAAGATACAAAAGAGTATTAAAAACAATGCAAACCCAAGTCTCTATTCTCTCTGTCTCGAAAACCGAACCCCAAAAAGCTGCAGATGTCACGTTCAAAGACTGCGTCTACGTCAGCGAGCCGTCTGCGTTGCCACCTCAGCAGACAAGAGCAGTCGCTGTCGGTCTTCGTCTTTGATGCTGTCGCTGTCAACCGAAGCCAACCTTGACAACAGGGCCTGCACGTGCGTCCTCTGCTGCGGTCTTCGTCAAACAGAAGAGAGAGCAGAGTTCTCTGCTCTTTCTTATCTCCTTTTTTTTTATATTATTTTTTTAACTATTCGTAGCCGTCACCTCCTCTCCTGTTTTTTTCCGCTGTTTAGAGCCGCCCCCTTCCTCTTTTTTTATTTTTTATTTTTTATTATATACATGAATCGAGTAAGGCGTCGCCTCCTCTCACGTTCAGCGCTCCCCCTCACTTTTTTTTGCTTCGGTTCTGAAGTCCTTATATAGGAGTTGTAGGTGAGGTGTAGACTAGGATTAGTATATATCCTGCAAAATAAAAATCAGAATTTAAGATAATATTTAAATTTAAATTAATTAGATAAATTTAAAAATAACTAATTTTTATTTTTGCCTTATCAAAGTTCATTTGTTTATTCATTTTACATCTTCATAAGAATTAAAATTGTATTTTGCTCCTATATTGTCAATTTGTAATATATAAAATTCAACAGATCATTAAAAATAATAAATCAACAGTTTTTCTTTGTTTTGTTGATTTTCATCAAAAATAATCACTTTTTGCATCAAAAATCTTATTTCCTCAAAATAATTAATTAATTGAAATCTAATAGAAATAAGGCAAATTATAAACAATAAAAATGAAAACAAGCAATTTTTAATGGGTAATTGAGTACAAATATTTGTATAAAAATTAGATACATCAGCTTGTTGAGCAGATGAGGAGGTTGGATTTGGATGTGATCTTGCCAGGTTCTGATCAGAGTTGCATGATGCTTCAGTTGTAGTCATCTCTTGTTGAGCAGATTAAGGAGGCTCAGGCGAGTGATGCGCAATTGCAAGGGTTCAGAGCCGAAGTTGAAGAGGGTACGAGTACCGATATGGTTGTTCACTCAGATGGATCTCTTCGTTTTGGGTCCAGATTGTGTGTTCCGAAGGGTAAGGTTCGTCAAAAGTTGATTAAGGAAGCCCACCAATCGTCGTACTTTATTCATCCTGGTGGTACGAAGATGTACCTTTGGGGGCATGGTATGAAGAGGGCCGTGGTGAGATTTGTGTCGCAGTGCTTGATCTGCCAATAGGTGAAGGCAGAGCATCAGAGGACCACCAGACTTCTTCAGCCTCTTTCCATTTCGGAATGGAAGTGAGAGCATATCACCATGGATTTTGTGACCACTTTGCCGAGGAGTCCTAAGGGTCACAATGCAATTTGGGTGATTGTGGACAAGTTGATGAAGAGCGCTCACTTCGTTCCCTTTAGAGTTATACAGTCTACTGAGAGCCTAGCTGAGAAGTACATGCAAGAGATTGTCAGACTTTATGGGGTTCCAGTCAGTATTATAGCCGACAGGGATATGAGGTTCAGGTTGTAGTTTTGGGAGAATCTTCAGAGTAGTCTGGGCAGTAAGTTGAAGTACAGTACAACTTTTCACCCTCAGATAGATGGACAGTCAGAGCGGACCATCCAGATTTTAGAGGACATGGTGAGGTCCTGTGTGCTGCAATTTGGAGATTCTTGGGAGGACCACTTGCATCTCGTAGAGTTCTCGTACAACAACTTTTAGGCCGGTCTTAAAGCTGCTCCTTTCGAGGCACTCTATGGTCATAAGTGTCGGTCGCCGGTGTGCTGGGATGACATTGGCGAAAGGAAATTGTTGGGCCCGGAGTTGATCACCAACAAGAAAGACAGAAGCGATGGGCTGATGTTCATCGTAGAGCCTTGGAATTTGAGATGGGAGACCATATTTTCCTTAAGGTATCACCGTGGTGAGGTGTCATTCATTTTGGTGGCGGTGGCAAGTTGAGCCCCAGGTTCATCGGACCGTTGGACTTCGTAGAACAAGTAGGCAAGGTGGCCTATCATCTTGCATTGCCCCCGACTTTATTTGGAGTGCATGACGTCTTCCATGTCTCACAACTGACGAAGTATATCTGTGATGAGATCCACGTGATTGACCACTCGGAGGACGCCAGATTTATCTTGTGAAATTCTGCCAGTTGCTATTGTGGACCGGCGGGAGAAGGTTTTGAAGAACAAGGTGATCAAGCTTGTTCGTGTTTCTTGGAATCCTCACTCGCCGGGTGAGTCGACTTGGGAGCTGGAGGAGAATATCTAGCAGAGGTTTTCTCATTTGTTTGTGTAGCTCGTGTTTTGCTGTTTTCATTTTTGTCATTGTAATTTCTTTTCTTTCTGAGTTACCCTATGTACTTATGGTTGAATTTCGAGGATGAAATTCTTCTTGTTAGGTGGGTAGGATTTGTAACCCCTATTTGCTCATATTTGTATTTTTAATTATATTTAATAAAATTCTTGATTATTCTACTTTATTTTGGTTGTATTTATTTTCATTTCTTTTGTATTGTCTTTTGTTCTTCTCTCTCTTGTAATTCATTTTGCATTGATTCAGCTTTTTATTCTCATTTATTTGATCTAGAATTTGTTTCTTATCTCGTCTATTGCTCAAACTTATTTTATGGCTTATTTGTCTCTTATTGAAATATTTTCTTCCTATTGGATACTACCCAGTTCACCCATACCCATATTGTTCCTATATAAACACCCTAATTGAACCCTAATCCTAATCACCAAACCCTAATATTCTCTCTCTCATCCTAGCTGTCACCTACCCCTACCCCGACTCCCGACCTTCTCCCGATCTTCGCCCTTCGTCGCTGTCGTCGTCCCGTTCTCCGATGCCGACTGCCAACCACCACCGCATCACCCTCTCCTCTTCTCTCTTTCGTGCTCGCACCCCCAGCCGTAGCGCCGCCTACCCCCGTGTCCCCTCTTCACTGCTATCATCTTCCTCTCTGGTCGACATAGCCAAGGAGCCAGTGCCAGCCCCTAGTCGCCCATCGCTATCGCCGCACGCCGTCGTCCTTTTCCTGGTGCTGCTGCTGCCGCTCTTGCTATCTATTGCTGCTGTCTTTTTGTGGTGGTGTGTGCACATGTGTCTTGTGCACTGTTTCGGGTGGTGTGATTTCTCGTATCTTTGTTTGTTGTGTTCGTTGTTCGGAATCCGTTCCCGTTATTCTGTTCTTCGTTTTCGTCGTCTTCATAACATGTAAGTAGCTTGTATGTGTTCTTTTTGTCGTACAAGTTAATACCGTAAGTAGTCTAGTATGAAAATGTGTGTGCTCTCATGATGATCCACATTTGTTAGTTTAACAGTTGACATCATCTCTTGATCATGAGTAGTTACAATAGTTGACACTCTTTGCATGAAAACGATTAGATTAGATGACACTTTGACTCTATGTTGTTTGTGGCACACCGTATATTATAGTGACTGTTACATAGATGTTTGTTGGATGTATGATCTCATTATAGACAATTTATTCACTTGCTGATTTGAGTAACCCACATATACCATGCTTTGTATGACATCTTAGATGAGACCGGTTGTAGTTAAGTTGTTTGATAAAATGCATAAAAGAACTTTTGTTTCACTGATCTCCTACTTTTGTACAGTAATTTCGACCATGTTAACATCAGTAAAATAAATAACCTTGTGAACATAATTTGTAGCCTTTGTTTTCTAGTTTTCAGAACTTTCAACAGATCTAAATTTCGATTTTTGATGCATAAGTTAGTGTTGTTTTACTGCAGTCGTATCGTATATTCCAGATTCTGAACTATATGTATTCTGTATGGATTTTTTTTATAAACTGATATTAAAAGTATAATTTGAACTCTATATTTTGCTGAGTATGTTTAGAAATGACCGGGATCAATCCCTAATTTTTGTGGAATTAATTATTAACTTTTATTTCTCATTTCATACTTGTGAAACACATCGATATATTTTCCAAACTGCATGCTGTTCAGTAAAGAACTATGTTTTCAACCTGATTCTATTCGTTTTGATGAAAACTTTGTAAATATGAACTGTAGCCTGATTTGTCTATTTTATCATCCTTTTGACAGATCTGGATTTCGAATTATATTTTATGAATTATCTTTGTTTTGGTACTGCTATGTCTGAACTTTCAGAATTGAGATTTTGTTGCATTACTCTGTTTTCCCAGTTTTGTTGACCATACTATCTGTAATATAATTTTATGATCTTTTATATTTTGAAACTATATATGTTAGGGAATCTTCCAGATTTTTCTCAGATTTAATTATGATGATTTTAAAATCTTTTCATGCTTATAAATAAGATTTTGCATTTTATGGCTGAACACAATTTCTGTATTAAATACTGTTTTCAACCCTGTTTCTGTAGCTGATATGTGACTTATATATATGTGCTGGAATCGATAGAGAGTCTAGTTTCTATTTTTTCTGACGGATCCAGGTTTTCTGTTCTGTAACAACGGGAATCTCAGATTTGGTACAGTAGTGTCTTGCTGTCCAGAACTGAAAGTTTCATTGTTTTGACTATTATGAGCTGTTTTTATCAAACGTTGTAAGTACTACTTCATCGTAGACTTATCCTTTGTTCATACCATGTCTTTAGCCTGTTGTATTCATTCACACCTGTTGATAATAATGAAAAGAAATCAAGTCGAGGTTTTTAAGGGAAAAGACCGAGTAGTGGACAATATAGAAATGCATATTCGGAGGAAACTCGTTTTCCCCACTGTTTACTTTGGTACCTACTGTTTATCTTTGGATGCATGAGGGTATGATCCATGACACCATTTGTTGTTATTACTGTTACTGTTACTGTTTGTCTGAATATGCTGCTTTATAGAAGTTCCACTACAAAATCTTAAAACGAAACTGTTTGTTGTAGCAACCATGTGGTATAATTTGGGACGCATGAAGTGCTACCTAGTTAGTAATGAATATTAGACATAAGAATAACTGTTTACACTATCATATCCTGTTACTGTTGATTTACTGTTACTGTTGATTCACTGTTACTGTTATACTTTTACTGTTATTCCGCTGTTCACTGCCATCTGTAGACTGTTATATTTACTGTTTCTCCATATTAGTTTTTCCTGTCTATTTAGTCCCCCCCCCCCCCCCCATTTCTTACTTGTACTGTTTGCGGCCCGGACTTGCATCTAAAGGACGTTATGTTTTTCTGTTTTCCTATTTTTCCTTGTAATTGCCATATAAGCAGGTTTTGCTGATCAATTGCCTACTGGAGTTGGTGAGCAAAAGTTTTGAGCTGCGCAATTGGAATCATTTGCTTAAAATATTTTGATGAACTATTTATATTTGTGAACTGTATTGAGACTTGTATTTGGGCTTGTAGTCCGAGGATTATTATTTGTTTCAGATCTTGTATTGTTGGGATATTTATTGTTGTTGCAATAAATACTGTTGAGTTATGATTGTTTATGCATGTTTGGTTGGAGTATACTGTTATATTTATTGTTGTGATGAGTCAGGCAGATCCGTTCAGCTTATGGATGGTGAAAACTATCCGCTGGGCTTAGTCACGTATTGTATTCTGTATTCCTTTTAGAAAGCGGGGCGTGACATATGTTATAGAGTTGCATATTTATACATTTATATTACTCCAAAAAAAAATTATATATATGTTATGAAGATTCCAACTTTGATCCAAGTCCGATCAAGTTATCTTATATCCGGGTTTGGGCTTATAAATTCAAGTGCAATTAATGAAGTGGCCGTATTTTGACTCATGAAACTTAAATGAACTCAGCCCCGGGTTTTTACGAGTTCGACCCGAGCTGACCCATTACCACCCTTACTTTTATTCCGCTATGTCACACAAGAGTTATGTCCATGTACCATAATCTTTCTCAAGTTCACGTGAAAAATAACGGGAACAACTTAATTATTTTTCTACAACTAAACTTCAACATGCTGTTGAAATTGAGAGAAAACATGTGTGATGTGGATGAGCAAACACAGAAAATTGTTTGCATTATCATTAACTAGTAATTTACACGTACGGTGCACATCTTTATAAATATATATATTTATAAAAAAAATTCCAATGTTGTCTGGCATAGGACCTAAGACCTCCTTTATATTGATTATGCATGTGCATTGCACGTGTTTGTTGGGTTATAATACATGTATTTGTTGAGTTACAAATTAAGTTTGTTTGGTGACAAACTCTCTCATTAAAATAGTAGAAATAATTCATTACATTTACACCGCTATGTCACACAAGAGTTATGTCCATGTACCATAATCTTTCTCTAGTTCACGTGGAAAATAACAGGAACAACTTAATTATTTTTCTACAACTAAACTTCAACATGCTCTTGAAATTGAGAGATAACATGTGTGATGCAGATGAGCTAACACAAAAAGTTGTTGGCATTATCATTAACTAGTAATTTACACGTACAATGCACGTCTTTATAAATATATATGTTTTAAAAAAAATTCTGATGTTGTCTGGCATAGAACCTAAGACCTCATTTATATTGATTATGCATGTGCATTGCACGTGTTTATTAGGTTAGAATGCGCGTATTTGTTGAGTTACAAATTAAGTTTGTTTGGTGACAAACTCTCCCATTAAAATAGTACTAGTAAATTCCACGTGCGATGCACGCCTTAATAAATATATTTTTATTTATGGTAAAAATTTTAATGTAATCTAGTCTTAAATCTAATACTTCCTTTATATTAGATTAGATATGCACGGGCAATACACAGATTCGTTTGTTTACAAATGTTTCTATTAATTGAATTTAATTTGGACGTATATTGCACGGGTTTGCTCAGTTACAAAATTAGGGTTTGTTTATTTACAATCCTAACTCTCCCATTAAAATAGTAGAGATAGAGATAGAGATATATATATATTTTTAAAAAATCCGATGTTGTTTGGCATAGACCTCCTTTATATTGATTATGCATGTGTATTGCACGTGTTTATTGAGTTAGAATGTAAAAATTTGTTGAGTTACAAATAAAGTTTTTTGGTGATAAACTCTCCGATTAAAATAGTAGACATAGAGATAATTCATTACATTTACATCCATAACATGATCTTACCATACAATTTCTAAATAACCGAGTCCCTTCTCTAATCAGCCTTCCTACTCATCACACAACACCAAACTGTACAGCAACAAATTAGAATTCTCCACGTCATACAATGAGGTAGGCCCACCCTGTCAAACCGGTGTTTGCTGTTCTATCAAGAGCACAAACGTACTATATATCCCCTAAAAACAGATATAGCCTCACATCTCTCGCTCTCGGGTGCTCCGATCATCTGTAAGTTTCGCAACAAAATCAAATCAAATAAACAAAAAACCAAAAAAAAAAAAAGGAAAAGAAAATAAAATCCTTCCTCTTTCTCTTCTCTGAAATTTCGCAATTCCAATTCATGAGATCGCGATTCTTGTTTAGGTTGAAGAATTGGGGAATGGGATCGGATCTGTACGTTGCTCTGCGATTGCTCCCTTCGAGATGATGATGGTGATCGATGAAGGACAGAAAGGTAGCCATCTTCTTCTCCTTGTCGTTTTTTTTGTGTGGATTTTACGCGTTCTGTTTATGATCGGGTATCTTCGTTTGATTCCGTGTAACTGCAGTATCATGTGGTGCTATAAAGATTAGATTTTGTGATCTGGTTGTTGTGGTGTTTTGAGATTGGGTGATGTTAGTGGGTTGGTAGTTGAGTTATTTTAATTTGTTTAGAGGTTGTATTGCTCTGACACTTAGAAATGGGTCCAATGCGAGCATGTTCGTTCGTGTTGGATAGTATAACACTTGCTTGACACGAATCTGACACACCAAATCTATCATCAATAGGGAGAGGAGGAGATGAGATACACCATAGCTGAGAATTAGATGTGAAAGGCAAAGTCAAGGTGCTAGACTCCACTATCGCTTGAGGTGCCCAAAAAGGAGTTTGCCCGAGTAGAATGTACAATGTAAGATACTACAATTTATTAACTCATTTTTCTGCAGATGTTTAGTAATGTACTCATTTTTTAATTAGAGTACAACCAAGATATGAAAATAATAAGGCAAAACAAATATACATATATGGGAACAAAGTAAGTTCCTACAATTTATTAAATTAAGATCTATCCGGTAGAAAAGAATGCGCAATTGCATGTAGCCACTCACATTAAAAAATATAGAATGATCCAAATTAAAAGTTAGTAAGACTTCAACTCTGAGCATTTCACGAACATATCTAACCAAACCATAAAAACAAAAAAAGTAGATGTTGAAGATATTCGAAAGGAATAAAACCAAGAAATGGGTAGAGAAACGGTATCCCTTTGAAACTTTATATTCCTTCAATATTTTCACCAAAAATTACAAATGTTTTGTGTACATATACACCTTATTAATGAAAGTAAAACTAAAAAACAGGGGTATTGCCAACACTAAAATAGTTAAACCAAACTAGCTAAAGATGCGACTTCTTTTACGCACCTTGCCGCTCGCCCGAGGTGCTTGCCTGCGTGCATTTTTGGCGCCTAACCAGAGGGGAGGATCCTGGATTCTGCATAACTTGAGGCGCTATGGCGCGCGCCTTGTAGAACTACGCGAGAGAGATATAACGAGTGTATATAGGTGGTTGGAGAATGAGAAGAGTTGGAGATTATGTTTTTTGTTAAGGTTAGAGACAACTTTTAGATATTAATTCAAATAAAATCTATTACTGTTTAACAATAAGGCCAATTTGGTGTCTCTACGAGGCAAGATTCTGTCTAGGTTCTGTTATATGCAAACAAGGTGTCCTTTTAATTTAGAACGGTCTGGCTAAAACCCATCAACTTGAACATAGCATGGGCGAAGCATGATAACAGCACAAGCAGTTGATTGATCTCTATTGCATTTCACCGATAATCATTATTTACGTGTGCCTAAAATCTTTTTGTATTAGGAATCTTGGACGTAAATGCGACACAACACAGATACCATACAACATTGCTCTAGTAAAAGATACCATACACTATTTGTGTTTTTGTGTGTGTGTGTGTCTTATATCTATGGGTTTTATAAAAAATTGTATCAATTGTCTATAAAAACAAGTAGAGACAAATTGCACTTCCTAATGGATTTATTTGTACTTGAGGTATAGAAGGATATATCTGGTTATTTTGTTAAAATATAAATGTGAAGATTAATAGTTTTGTAGAAGTAAAACATTTGCGTGAAGGAACTCTTGTTCAGTGTGATGTTCTAGATGTTTGGTCTAGTGTCAACTCAGGTAATGAATGAAAGATTATCAGTCAACTATTTGAGGAAGTCTTAAATTGTTATTGTTGTGCTATGTTTCTGGACTATTCATTATGTTCAGGTTGATGTATATTTGTTAGACCTTAATGGCTTGATCATGTATACTGCCTTGTTTACAAGTATTAGCCTTAATACAAGCTTTCCTTGGTAAGGCAGTCAAACTGGTTTTATTGTATAATTAGTAATAGTCCTTTCAGTTCTTTAACTCTTACTATGTGTCTTTGAGTTTGTTTTGACTACTTTTGTTACTCTCCCTGCCTATTATCGCATTCCCTTATATTGTAGGAATGAGATTGTCTACTGGCATGGCATCATCAATCTGATATTCTTTCAAAGTGTTGACTGGAGTATTAAGAAGCACTAACATGCTCACACAGACACAATCTGCCACGAGGAATATTTTGAATAGAAAGTGACGTGACGGATTCGTGTGTCCAACACAACATGACTACGAAGTAGAAGTGTCCATGCTTCACAGTCCGGAGTATTTATCATTATGATATCTCTATCCTTTCTCATGACCATTGAGAACGGATTCCTAATGCTAGATTGTTGGTTGCTACTGGTGACAACCATTACCAATGTTGCCATAGTGCATGTGGTCGTCTTTGACACAGATTACATGGACTCTCTACCTTGGAATTTTGATTTGTTAGGCACTTGGGTGCTTGGACACTTCCTAGATGCTCAGAGGAACTCTTCTAAAGTTATAAATGGAAAAACAATTCAAGCCAAATTGCGTCACTAGAGCTAGAAGGCTAACTTATCTTTTTGAACTATGGATATCTTTGCATACATGAATATTACGAATTTGTATTAAGAATAGGCTTGCCGCCTGCCTGTAGTATTTTTCTCCCCATGCCTGTTACCATAGCGATTGCCAAGTTGTCAACCTTAGATGACTACACTTGACGGTGAAGGACAATGAGCACAATAGTGAATCCTTTACTTAAGTTGACATTAAGTTGCAGTAGAAGACATTGAGCACATTACTGCTACCAACATGGTTATAATGGGAAACTGAGGGAGAGGATGGATGTCCTCTTCCTTTCCACTGTAACATCGTGGTTGATGGTGGTTCTTTGGTGGGTTGCCTTGCATTAGACCCAATTATCTAATTGCCGATCCTACCATGAGCAAGGTTTTAAATCTCGGATCTATGACTCGTATCAGAAAGGGGTTCCTTATCTCACAAGGAGATATAGGAGGATGCTTAGGGAAGATGGTATTATTTCGGGCATTCATATTTTGTTACTCAATAAACATATTTAAATTACTCTTATACAAAAGAGTAGATGTTCTTGGTGTCACCTATCAAATAATGTATAATGCAAGTAAAGACATGAATGGAACACAAAAAGTGTTCGTTTAATGTAATAGAACTATGAGAGAGAGAGAGAGAGAGTAATAAACTTTACTTAAATTTTGCATTCAATTGGGAAAAAATATATTAGAGAACTCATGTGAATTTGCATTCATTGGAAAAAGAAACATTAGAGATATGAAACTCATTTTTCCTTATTGTGTAAGATTGATAAACTTGTAAAAATCAAAAGACAGAGGTAATTAATCACTAAATTTTTTACATAAAATTAAAACTTAGATTCATCCAAAAAATAAGGCGACTATGTAGGCACCACTGGCAAGAACATAAAATCTTATTGCATGGTTATGTTTCTGTCTTCGAATTAAAACAGATTGAAAGCTACTAGCTATGTATGTGAAAGAGAAGGTCACGATGAAACATGACAAAAGCATTTACTCAATAACATCACTAGTGCACGAGTCACAACTAGTCTCATACTCTTACGTAATCAAAATACCAAAGGTCTCAGTCCCAAATAACTAAAGAACCAAATAACCAAAATACCGAAGGTGTAGCTAGAAACTAGCAGGTCATAAGAAAACTAAAAGAAAAGCCAAAATAACAAAATATTATGCCATAACTTATCAGGTGAGATTTTCTTTATCTCGGCCAAGATCTTGGAAATTTTGTTTCAAATGAGATTTGTAAGAAATACAAGTTATAGTCTTAGTACCCTTATCAAGAAGAGATCTTAGCCGAAATTGAGCTGGCCGATGTTTAAAACAGTGACCATGAGTGCAACTGATTTGGATAGCATCGTTTGATGTGATTGGAGATGGTAGGTATGTCACATCTCCACCAACATGGTTAAGTTATGTCATCTAATTCTCTGGTCGGTGAACAAAAATCTTGGCTCTACGTAATGTAGTTGGGTCGATATCTTAGTGTCAAATTAGTATTGTTACCTACAGGATCATCTATTATATTACATATTTATGTTTTCTTTTATTATGGGTGTAGTGCCTGTGTATGTTCCCTTTGTGGGAATGTTATCCTTTTCTGGCCCCTCTCTAGTTTGTTTGGGGCACGCCTTATTCCTTATTTTCTTCTGGCACATATTAGCTCTCTCATTCTGTTACTTAAGGATGGAGCTTTTTTTTATGACCTTGAAGACTTAAGCCTGCAATTTTGATTGAGTGAGGGTCAGTTGGGTTTGGAGTTGGGTTTGGATCCTGAATTTGGATTTGGAATGAGAGATGCGAGATGTGGCTATGAGTGACAATGCAACCTGATAAACTAAAAAGCTGACCTGAATATTTAGGTTTGGATATTCAAAATAAAAGCAAAACAATGGAGCTACAGTGGGTTTTTTTATTTTTCTTGTAAGAACAAAATAAAAAGAAAAAGTAAAACACTAGAAGATTTTTTTTAAAGAAGGAAAACCTCGTATACGCTTAGTGGGCTTGGATCCTGATCAGATCCTAGATATTGGTAGATTTATTGCCACTGTACATGTGGTTCAGGGAGAGCTGTGATTTGAGAGCCACCAGGCAAGTAATGGTAGTCGTAGGCATGCCAAATGTGTCAAAGCGTGCAACTTGAGAAACATAGTTCATCCCAGTAGGCTTCCCAAATGTGTCAAAGCGTGCAACTTGAGAAACATAGTTCATCCCAGTAGGCTTCATGCAATTTTTATTTCTCAGAGCATGCACATCTGCCGTGTTAACAGAACATGACTTGTCCATCTTTTAAGTTACTCATAGGCACTTCTTTTTGCTTGGATTTCCAAATCTGCTAGTGAATGCCATCCACCTATCACACCCATCCCTGTGTGAGTGATGGCTCTATTTACCAATGTCTTGACATACGCATCATCAAAGTGTTTTGCATTGCTTAGTTCCCTCATCTTGAAGAGAGATTCACCAACCTTTTATAAAATTAATAAAAAAAGTCTCGGTAGAAAAAAAAAACATGGTAGCTAACTATGTTCTATGCTGGTTTGACAGTCAAAGCATAGATTGGAAATTCTGAAGGGAGGCAAATGTTGGTTTATATTGTTATTATTATTGTTGTTTTATTATAAGAAATGTATTATTGAGAGAAATATTCATTAATATTTGTGTCTGCAGCTGAAAAGAGAAGCCACATTTTAAAATAAAGTAGCATCTCTGCATAGTTTTTTTCCTATTTAAAACGTGTCTCATTCCTGTACCCAAACCCTAAAGGGAATTTTCGTACGGATACACCATAGCATGTTTTTTAAGAAGAAGATACACTGTAGTATATATACTGGTGTACCTCCCCTAATTATAAATGACCCCCCCCCCCCCCCCCCCCACAAAACAAAAGAAGCGCACAGTAATCCCTTGATTGAAAAAA
Source organism: Hemerocallis citrina (assembly GCA_017893485.1). Lineage (NCBI taxonomy): Eukaryota > Viridiplantae > Streptophyta > Magnoliopsida > Asparagales > Asphodelaceae > Hemerocallis > Hemerocallis citrina. The sequence continues at coordinate 76,475,338 of CM030361.1, read as the reverse complement.
ATATTAAGTCACAAGAAAGATATCCACTATGTTTTAGTTCTTTAGTTCTGTCTTAGTTTTCCAACATACCCTCGCTAGATGTTGTTTGGGTAAAGTTCATAGAATAAAATAAAGAGTATAAGACTAAAAGAAGTGCACAGTAATCCCTTGATTGAAAAAAATACAAAGTCACAAGAAAGATATCCACTATGTTTTTGTTCTTTAGTTCTGTCTTAATTTTCCAACATACCCTCGCTGGATGTTGTTTGGGTAAAGTTCATGGAATAAAATAAAGAGTATAAGACTAAAATTTCGGGACCTTCAAGCTGATAGGGACAGGATCTGTTTTCTGAAGCCTTCCACATCGCCCAAGCTGGAAATACCTAAGTGAGACTTGAATGCAGTTCTGGTCAATAAGATTTCTAGATTATGAAAACATGCATTTCACATTGAACTGTGTAAAATAAACTGAAGATGGTGCTGGTTTTATTATTACTTAATACTTTATACTTTAGATGCACTAGTACCCTCCTTTCCTTCTTCAGAGATACATTGCAAGTTTTCTGTTAGGAAAAGCATTTTCGGTGCAAGTCACAACATTATCTGTAATACCATATTATGTGAGAAGGGAGTGTCAGTTGTCTTTTATTTAGCGAATAAATGGGGCTTTGCCATGTGTAACACGCATGCCTTTTCTTTTCCATTTGTTTAATTTGAAGCAACTCTGGGAACTGGAAAACGAAGATATGTCTTAGGCATTGAATAGGATAAGAATACATGCAGTCTGATTGAGTGATATATTAATCATATCTAGTCTGTGATTGAGTGTGACTAACATGAGACTAAAAATAAATAACTTGTTATCACATGCTAAAAGAGACAATGGAGTTAAGCTTGGCAAAAGTACAGGTAAACATAGATTCATATGTTAAAAGTGGGGGTAGGTGCGTACAAGCTAGTGAAATTTTGCTCAAAATTATTACTGCCTTTTTTATTTTTTTAAATTCTCCCTAAAAAGGTTTAGGTAGGCAATTGCCTGCCTATATATAAGGTGTGTTTGCTCCTGGCTGTGGTTTTAACAATTTAAGCTAAAAGGTTTTCAATTTGTTTGCAAAGTTTTCCAGTTTTTTGTAATATGATCTTCTGACTAGACTTGAAACTTCCATGCAGATTTTGCTGTCATTCAATTGAATTTTCGCATGTTTTCCATGTATCTGCAGAAACAACACAAAGAAGCCTTGAGACATCCTCAGGATGCCTCAGGGCTGAGGCTCTACAGTACAACCTTCAAGAAACTTCCGTGGAAGGATTTTCTGAGAATGAAGATGAAATACATACCAATTCAATAAACATGATGGAATTAGAAAACTCATTTCATAGGGAGGTTTCTGCAGTTTCAAATCAATGCTACAGTAGACCACCCTATTGCCAAGAATTTTGCATGGGCCACAACTATTACCCTGATGGTATATCATTTCAGCAGGGTCAGTGGAATAACTACGGAACCCATTTTCATCCAATGAACAGAGAGTACCCTTTTCCCATTGAAACCAGAGTTCATTATATGCCTTTCAAGATGTGTCATAGTTATCATCAAGATTTTCAATTTCAAGATTTCCATTATTTTGTGGTCATCGACTTTGAGGCAACTTGTGACAAGGAAAAGATTCCAAATCCACAGGAGATCATCGAGTTCCCTTCTGTTGTAGTTAATAGTGTGACTGGGGAATTAGAGGCTTGCTTTCAAACATATGTTCGTCCTTCACATCACCAACATCTTAGTGATTTCTGCAAAGAGCTCACTGGTATCCAGCAGTTTCAGGTTATAATGAGCTCATGAACTTCTCGTTATCCATTTACTTGTATAGAGCTTATAGTTATTTTGCCTAAAACCCTCATGACTTGTTTTTGGGGGAATAACCTTCATGACTGTTGCTTTAATATACCTTTATGATATTGCTCCAATTACATACTCATTTCGAAACAGTTATGGATAGAAGTAGTGTATATTGCTGATCCATTTTGATATCAGCCAGGGTACTAGTGTATTTGCATTTGTTTATTTTTTGTGCTTATTTTAGTGCATACGAATACAAAAACAAGTATGTCTATAATTGAAGTTCAAGCTAAATATCTAAAATTTGTAAATAATTAAATTTCAAACTGATATGGATATTTGTGGAATTGTGATGGTTACTTTTTAAAACTGTAAGAGAAGAACAGGCTGAACCGTTGATTTTAGCTCCTGTTTATGTTGAGTAAGAGAATTCATGAATCCACACTATTCGACCTGCAATAATTATTCGACTAACTCAGCTATATGATATAATTTTGAATCTTTTTTACTAATTATTCCTAAATTATGATATTGTCAAAGTATTTGTACATGTGCCCATATTTTAGAAGGACAGTTAAACTGTATATGTTTGCACCTATACTTTTCGGAGAGAGATAATGGATATCCATTTGAGTCCAGAAATGAATGCTGAATTGGGTGAAGTTGATTTGGTAGAATAAATAGTGTTATTGTTTGTTTCATAAATTTGCAAGATAGGAATAGCAGTGCAATGTTTGATGTACAATAATGCAAGCTTGCAATACTTTTTGCTCAATTTTATAAGCTTGTTGTTCCTAAGGTTCATTATGTTTGGATTTTCAGGTGGACAGAGGTGTACCCCTAAGTGAAGCCCTACTTATGCATGATAGATGGTTGGAGAGTAAAGGAATAAAACATTCAAAATTTGCTGTGGTGACATGGTCCAATTGGGACTGCCATGTAATGTTAGAGTCTGAGTGCAGATTAAAAAGGATCAGGAAGCCTCCCTACTTTAATAGGTAAAACTGCTCTTAATCTTATTTAATAGTTGAAGTAGTTGCTCTTCTTGTTTCAGATGTGCTACCTTTACTTTCTTGTCAAGCTGAAAACGTGCATGAGTGTGTGTGTGTGTGTGTGTGTGTGTGTGTGTGTGTGTTTTCACTGATATTTTGTATAAATTTTGCGTTGATATTTTAATTAGTTGGTCAACAGAGAGTACATTAGTAGACTTTGTATTGTTGTCACTTGATTACATATTGTATTTGGAGTTTATTTGTGCAAAGTCAAAAGCATCTTGATCATAGTGTGTGCTTCATCTAAATTTCTTCCATGATGCTTTGGCTAATCAGCTTCTTTTTTTTAAAAAGTTTCTTCTAATGCACTCTTTTTTGGACTTGGTGTTATAATAAATGCTTTCCCGCCACCTTAATTGAGATCATGTCAGCAAGGAATTTGTAAAGGGTGCTATTAGGGAAACATAGGCATTATTAAGCATGGCAAGTTTTCAAATGGACATGTGCAAGCAAAGTTAATTCTATAATCATATGCCAGGTAAGTTTTCAAAGGGTCACTACATGTACATTATATTATTTAATTGTACTTAAGGGGCTTGATATATAGCTTAATAGTGTCAAATAATTTAATTATTTTTGTGTGAATGAAACCTGCATAACAAGTTGACATTTTTTGACTCCAAGAATTAAAGTAAAAGCCCCCCTGAGGTTCTTTCTACAATAAATTGTTTGCCAAGATGCCGCATCAAAAATTTGCTTGTAGCCAAAGTATTTAAGCAAAATTGCGAATAAAAAAACTTTATATTAGTTGAATGTCAATGAAAAGAGGGAAGGTTGTAGAGTAAGTGCGTCATAGTCACTGCACAGGTGGTGTACTCCAACTTGATCACAAAGTATCGCATATGGCAATTCACTAAAATCTAGACATAAGGACATGACTACGTATGAGCCTATTTTCTTCTTTATCAATATGTACAATTAACTGTATGAATACCACGACTGCCTTTTTATTCATAGATGAGCTAAGTTTTAAATTACAAAACTATTAAAAATTATTTTGTCAAAAAGGAGGCACCGCCACATATAGTACTTTTTCTTGTACACAATTTTTTATTGTGAATAAACATCAATACATCTTTAGGTCTTAAGCATAGATGACCAATGTTGGACCACAGCTCAAAATAGGGCCAGTTTGTATATCAGAGGCTTATCCAGTCTGGCACTTGCTTGATACTTGCCAGTCGTCAAATTCGTGGTTGGGTCGAAATATAACCCTAGTGGCTTGTCTGATCTGAATCGGCCACGTCTTGTTAACATTCTTAGATGCATTGACGCTGACATGTGAAGAGAAAGTCACGAAAGGGTGACATATAAGAAATGTATCTCATAGTTGCAGGTGATAAAGTTATAATTACTCATATGATCCAGCTTTTCGTATGTGATTTCGACAGTCCAAACTTCCATTGAAGTAGTACTGAATTGTGTATTGGCTAACAGGCTAACAGCTTCTCTGCTTATGTAACCAGTTGATGAAAATCAAGTTGACATTGCACATCCACACGCGTGTGCACACACACTTATGGTGTCTGTCACTAGATGTAATGCTTTTGAGAATTAGAATGTGTTCATGTTCATGTATCTAGCACGCGTGAGGCGGGCAATGTGGTAAGGGTGAACATGTTTGCCCTGTGAATAAGAGTAAGGGTAAGATTTTCTTACCCATTTAATAAACGAGTAGGGTAAAGATAAAATATTATTACCAATTTGAAAAGACAAGTAGGGTAATATTTTTTGTTGTTGTACCGACCTGTTTACCCGCTGCATATAGATGGAGAGAGTATAATAAATTAATAGTGGAGTAGTAATAGAACACAATACCCAAACCCAATATCTCGTATCAATAACCAAATATTTAATAAGTTCAAAAGCCAAATCCTCTTCATTGACTTCTTCCTTTTTCATCCTCTTCTTTGTCCTCAATCTCCTCGCCTCCTCTTCTCCTCATCACCCATCAGCTCCAGTTTCTTTTTCGTGTTGTTCCTCTTCTGCATCCTAGCATTGTATCCAATTGCTTGGCCTTCTCTTCTTTGTTTGGGTATATGTTATTGTTCCCATTTGACATTATTTTTATTGAAAAGACAATAAAAGTACAACTAAGTTGTTTTTTTAGTTTGTAATATGATTTTAACTGTTTCGTTCGTTTACCCTATCAAGTAATGAATATTTTTACACTTAACCTGATGGTAGGGTAATGGTTTTTTTTAACCGTTAACCGTTAGGGTAAGGTTAAGGATTTAAAATGTAAGATAGGATAGAGGTATATGCCAAATCCGACCCATACCCTCCTCGTTGCTAGCCCTGAGCATACGAGTTGTGTCACACACACGCATATCGTCTCTGTCACTAGTCGATATATTCAAGGTTTTAGAACTCGGGATCGGGAGCGGGAGCGGAATCGGGTTTTTCCAAACATTTGGATCGGGAGCGGGAGCGGAATCAGGTTTTTCCAAACATTTGGATCGGGAACGGTATCGGCCAGATCGGTAGTATCGGATTAGCGTATCGGATTTTTTGGATTAAGCGTTTTTTAAAATTATTTTTTTAATATCTAATATGTTTCTATAATTAAATTATTTTTAAAAAAAGTATCAATTAATTTTAAAATAAATTAATGAATCTATGTAATTCTTTTTACAAATTTAATATTCCAAATTATTGACTTGAACATTTTAATTAGCTCTATAGAATTGTTATTGTAGAATAAACTAGAACAATACAAATAGGTAAACCAAATAAGAGTTGAGCTGGGCTACTTCTGAGAGTACTACTCTCAGTTTTGTTTCGACAATAAATTTAGAAATATACAACCCAAAATAAAAATCGGCTCCTTAGAATGTGATCTACTTTATCAGTACTGTAGACAAACCAAATTTTAAGCAATTGCGATGAATTTTAATTGAACATCATATAGCCGAAAAATTGTCTAATTGTAAACTTTTTCTAAAACGTTGATTTTATCATCACAAGATGCGCATTTAAAAGTTATCCAAATTATATAAAATTTTGTTCCTACATACTTTTTACTATCAAGATCACATCCAACGGAGCCGATTTTTATTTTGGGTTGTGTAATTTAAATTTAGTGTCGAAACAAAATTGAGAGTAGTACCCAGGAGTAACCTAGCTCAACTCACCAAATAATACAAATTTTATTTACATTATAAGGAAAATTAAAATATAAGCTACACATAAAATGGTGTTCTTTACACAAGTATATCTTCATTACTTGGTTAAGATGATGCACATGAATAGAAAATTCATCTATCAGAATTTTTTAATCATAGGATTTGTAGTTTCAGGTTGGGGTCAGGTCGATCCATCCGATCCAATTGCTAACTCGGCTGATCCCTAAGTTATCCCGCCGATCCCGAGATTTAGGGGTTGTATCATATCGACCCCTTGAAAAATGATCTGGATCGGCCGATCTTTAAAATCATGAATATATCTGGATTGGCCGAATGTGGTCATGTTCACGTATCTAGTTCGCTTGCAGACATGTATGTCGTGTTCTGCTAGATGATATATAATTAAGAACTAGCATGTGGTCATGTTCATGTATCTAGCACATGAGTCATGTATGGTACTCCAATTTTTGGCAGGCAAAAATGCCTACACACACGAAATATTTTTGAGGATAACCACATGTTAGTGTATCTAGCACGTGAGTTGTGTCTGCCTGTCTGCTACTCCATTTTTTGGCAGGCAAAGATGCCCTATTCAAATATTCATCTATGTTTACTTCTAGGTTGCCTGGATCGCTCTATTACGCAGAACGGAAATGGGTACATAAAACGTCAAGTTAGGATGTGGTATGACGGGGGTAGCTTTCTTCGAATCCATCAGTTAGTGCAAAATACGTTTAGTCGGAACGTGGAATGTGTTCTGGAACATTCTTATATAGTAAAGGATACATAAGGTCCTATGCTATAGGAGGAATCCTCCTATGGTGTAGTCTAACCCCATTCTCCGCAACCAAAATTCATTATTCATGTCTTTCAATTTGATCTTCATATCTATATAATAAAACACAAAGAAAGCTATCAAGTGGCTCTCCTTCAATCCCTCAAAAACTCAAAGGTCCAGATCTAACCTCACAAAACATATTTTTCCCTCCAAAAATTTCCCCCCAAAACTCAAATTCAAATTCCCACCCAAAACAACTCCTATATTTATTTATTTATTTATTTATTTATTTATTTATTTTCTCTCTCTCCCTCCCTCTTCTATTCAAAAAATTAAGAAAATAAAAAATTTAAATTTTTTTTAAAAAATAAAACATTAAAAAATTAAAAAAATTTAAAATTTAAAAACTTTAAAAATTATTTAAAAAAAAAAATCATATAATATGTTTTTTGCTGGACCCCCAAATGTTTCTCATATAATATGTTTGCTACTTCAATTAATTTGCTGGACCTCCAAAACTATTTTATATGATCAAATAAGGTGCACCGTTTCGAAGACGTGCCGTAGGCACGTGTCAACGGGCAAACCTAGTCATAAAACATAGAGTAAAGAAATATTAGTAAATTTGAATATATTTTGCCCATTCATTAAAAGGTTGTAAAATAAATGGTTTTTCAACAATACGACAATCGTGATCACTTAATGCATGGGCAAAACATATTCAACTTTGATGATAATTTCATCCTCTTATGTTTTATGACATGTTAAACTCTTTGAACATTGTAGATCATGCATTTGGGAGGAGGGGGTAGGAATTTTTAATGTGCCATAGGTGGAAATTACCTTTCAGGCCACCTCCCCCCCCCCCCCCCCGCCTGCGTTATAGGTTGGGACCATTACATTTTACAAAACATGTATACGTCTAACAAATATATATATATAGAGAGAGAGAGGGTCCCCTTCCGTTGTGCACTAGACCACTGTATGCACTCGTGTGCCGTATTCGTATTGACGATCCGAACCGTTCACATTGATCTACACATCTAAATTAGTCGAAATATGTAAAATCAAATCATTTGAAATTCATTTGTCCATTCATCATGTGGATATAAAAAACAACGATTTTCAGCCATACAATTTTGTAACACTTCAATGGATGGACAAATGAATTTCAAATAATTTGATTTTACTTATTTATACTAATTTAGATGTGTAGATCAATGTGAACGGTTCGGATCGTCAATACAAATGAGGAAGGCCGAGTGCACACGGCGGCCGAGTGCACAACGGAAGGGAACACACACACACTCTCTCTCTCTCTCTCTCTCTCTATATATATATATATATATATATATATATATATATATATATATATATATATATATATATATATATATATATATATATATATATATATATATATATATAAAAGGATCCTAGAGGGACCTTCTAGGAAATTTCCTAGAGGGAAGTATACGTGGTATGCATTTATAGGTTGGGACCATTACATTTTACACAAGGGTTTTAACATGTATACCTCTAGCAATATGATAATATCATATATACCCCTCATAAATGTTGTTGCCGCTAAATTCGGTGTGGGGGCAAACAGATAGAACTTGTGGATTCGGGGAAACTGAATAGAAAAACCTGTGTACTGTTCCGTCGGGCCTTGATCGTCGATCTCGCCGTGCACCTGCAAAAAGTGCGAGACACCGGGGTTGTTCCCGGCGACGCACCCTCCGACGCTCAAGTCAGTAATCTGGCAGACTATGAAAGAGCGTAAAAACTGGTGAAAGATTGATTACCTCTTAATGGAGATGGGTGTGGGGTATTTATAGTCACCGTTGGGATCAGATAAGGGATATGATTCCTGTGATCTGATAAGGAATATTCTTCCTGTGAACAGATTAGGAATGTAATCTGATTAGGTATATTCCCTGTAATCAGATAAGGAATTTAATCCCAAATCCCGGTGAAGGGATAGGCACGAATCAGGGCCGTTGATTATCACGAGTCAGAAACCCTAATTCTATCCCTTCTGAGCTGGGTCTGCTGCGGGTTGAAACCCGTACCCGATTGAGGTGGATCCGTTCGCGGGTAAGTGGATCTTCGGGGAAGATAACCAGTACCCGCTTCAGACCTGTCAGAAGGTGAAATTACCGTCCTACCCCTGTGCCTCAAGATTCGTGATTCATCTGGACGGTTTCGATTTAACCCCATTTTCAGCCATATCAAATGTATATTTTCGTATATACCCCAAACAATTTGAACTGTATTTCATATTTACCCTTATGTTAGATATCACTAAATTAATCATGATTTTACCCTTACGAGACAGAAATCAAATTAAAATATCAAATTAGACAATCAAATGAGAAAAAATTTAAGAATTTTAAGGAAAATAAATGAGGAAGCTTATAATCTATCGTTAAAAAACAAGATTGATGGTAAATTTGGAGAAGTAACGTGAGGAAGAATATATAGTTATCAAAGATGCACTGTTAGTTTGTCCATTTCTTGAAAAAATAAAGAAATTTGGAGACGAGTTAATGAGTTCCGGTTGGATTAACAATTGTCCAGATTTACAAGGATGAAGAAGATAAAATTTGAATGGTAGAGAAGAGAATATTTTACTCTTTTTTCATCAAGTGCATTAAACAATGAAAATTCTCCATCGTTTTGAGTTTTTTTTAACTAGAGGGGTAATTAAGAAATGTGGCATATATTGTTGGGGACAAATATAAAAATACATATTTGTGAGGGGCATATATGATATTCACTTATTTGTTAGGGGCATACATGTAAAAAACCCTTCACAAAATTATCCATATTAAATGGAGGCGATATTCTACAAATTTAATGGTCTCATCTATAAATTAATGGTCCCAACCAATAAAAGCATGCCACGGTTTTCTCTAGGAGAATTTCCTGCAGGATCTCTTTAGGATCCTTTTCCCATATATATATACTAGGTTTGCCCATTGACATGTGCCTACGACACGTCTTCGGAACGGAGCACTTGATTTGATTATATAAAATAGTTTTAGAGATCCAGCAAATTAATTGAAGTAGGAAACATATTATATGAGGAAGCAGCATATCTACCTTTATGCTCAACCATCTCATTAGCTTGAACTTACGTGGAATGCATTTAGTGTTAGAAACACTGCATAGAGTTTTTTTTAAACTTCAACATCACTTATAGATGCTTGTAATAGTTATGCAAGGACATGATCATATAGGTTTTATAGAGTTTACTCTAATCCCATAACCACTATGAGCATGTCTAAATACAATGGTAACCCAAGTGCAAGTGTGAAGGTACCTACTATACCAATAATCTAAACATTTGTTTGTCTGAGGCTCAGTTTGCAATTGAAATACCTCTTATTATTATTTCAACCAAAATGTAATATACGACGTTCTCAAAACTCTAATCCAAGCTAATCATTTCTTTTATCTCCACTTTGTCTCCCCATTGACCTTTATAAAAAAAAATCAAAATGGATCAATAACAAATTTACTTTAGCTGTATTTCTTGAGTGGAGAGTTTGCACCCTTCACTGGTAAACTTCAGTCATCCCAATCCTATATATCTAAACATACACAAAAAGTTCTTATATGTTATGTTATCTATGGTTTCTAATAACCAGTGAAGGGAACACTGTACGATAGTATATTCTCTTGTAGTAAAAAAATTAATGTTGCATATTTGCCAAGTTATTTAAAGTTGTTGATCAGCTTACCTGTCCTACTATGGTTTGGAAGCCCAAATTGAGGCCACCAAATAATCCATCTCTCACATGCGTACACCTTAAATCAAAACCAATAAAAACTCATCAAATAAATCACTAAATTAAAATTTTTTTAAACCCAAAAATAAATCAAGCATAGCTCTCTGAACTTAGATCTCATGCACATATAAAATTCGAGTCAGCAAAAAACCGAGTAATCCCCTGCACACAAAATTCGAGTCAGCAAAAAATCGAGTAATCCCCTGCACACACAAAATTAAAAATTAGAATGAGAATTCGGTTAATGAGATGAAATTAAAGTCGCCACATCATATGTAGAGGCTCTCGATTCGGTGGGGAGTCGTCGATACGGAGTCGCTTGATATTCACGCTCGATTTGGTGGAGGGAGTCGCCGATACGGAATCAGCAGCGGATCAGATATTGGCGACGACCTATTGATTGGGGTTCGACATTGGATTTGAATTTGGATTTGCTTTGAGATTCGCGCTTGAGAGGACAATGGAGGCTTCACCAATGGAATGAAAGCGAAGGTTTAAGAAAATGGTTTTAGGGATTTGGAGTTAGCGGCTTAAAAACCCTAGGGGAGAGAGAGATAGATATTGGAGCTCTCTGGTTTGGGGAATAAAGGGAGCAAACTGATCTGAATAGGGGAGAGAGAGAGAGAGAGAGAGAAATAATTAAATAAATGAAGGAGTTGTTTTGGGGGGATTTGAATTTGAGTTTTGGGGGGAAAATATCTTTTGGGATCCTTGATCTGGACCATTGATTTCCTTACTATTGAAGGAGAGCCACTTGATAGCTTTTCTTTGTGTTTTATTATATATTTATATATATATAGTAAAAAAATCTTAAAGGGACCTTTTATAAATTTTTTCTAAAGGGAAGCTAACGAGACATGCATTTATAAGTTGGGACTACCAAATTTGTATAATGCCCCTTCCATTTAATAAGGACAATTTTGCAAAATGTAGTGATCCCAACAAATAAATGCATGTCACATCAACTTCCCTCTTGGAAATTCCCTAGAGGGTCCCTCTTGGATCCTTTTAATCATATATATATATATATATATATATATATATATATATATAAAAACAAGCCTTTCGTTGTGCTTTAGCCACGGTGTGCACTCGGCCTTCGGGCCTTCGTATCGACGATCCGAACCGTTCATATTGATCTATATGTCTAAATTAGTATAAATATGTAAAATGAAGTCATATGAAATTTATTTACCCATCCATCATGTCATTATTAAAAAAACGATATTCAGCCATATAATTTTGTAACACTCAATGCATGGGCAAAAGAATTTTAAATGACTTGATTTTACATATTTAGACTAATTTAGACGTATAGATCAATGTCAACGGTTCAGATTGTCGATACGAATGTCCGAAGGCCGAGTGCACACCATAGCTAGTGCACAACGGAAGGGGACTATATATATATATATATATATATATCAATAATGAAACCACATTAACATAACTTCATTGACAATCATAAAAGATAAATTAAAAACTCTAAATGTTGACTCTTAGCAATAAGTTGCCATGTGAAATTCCTACTAAGTCTTCTCTTAAAAAATATGATTAATTAGTTGAAGTTTGTCACTTTCAATGGATTATAATCCTATCTAGGATTTTTCAATTCCGGTTCGCACATTTTACCGTTCCAGGACGTAATGGTACCTCGTTTTGGTATGAACATTCTGAATCCGAAAAAGTAGGGGTTTGAGCGAAATGGGTAACATAGGTGTACTTTTCATTTTGATGATTTTAGAGATCACAGTGCAACAGCTTTTCTAACTATAATTCTCTTAATCTATGTGAACAGGTGGATCAACCTGAAGGTCCCTTTCCAAGAAGTGTTTGGCGGTGTCCGTTGCAACCTCAAGGATGCGGTTCATATGGCTGGCCTCACATGGGAGGGCCGGCCCCACTGTGGTCTTGACGACGCCCGCAACACCGCTCGCCTCCTCACCATCCTCATGCGCCGTGGCTTCCGTTTCTCCATCACCAACTCTCTCTTGCGACACCCAACAGTGCTCGACAATCATCACCACGGACATCCCGGTGCCCCACTGTTGCCACCCCACAGGCTGCCACTAACGGGCCCAATGGTGGTTGCCCCATCTGCCCAATTCCATGCATTTACGGAACCTTCCAGAATGGATCTCTGCCCATACTGTTTCTGTGGGGTGAGGAGCAACCGGGGGATGTTCCGTAGGCCTGGGCAGATGCAAGGAAGGGGGTTTTATGGATGCGGGAACTGGACGGCTGAGAGACATGGTTCGTGCAACTACTTTGCTTGGGCTTCATGAACGAAACAAAGGACTGCATTATGTTTGTTCTCAAGTAAGAAATGAATTTTCCTTTCCTCCTAAAAAAGAAAGAGTGGAGGTTGCTTCTTGCCTTCTACATTATATGTATACATATACACAAGTCAGAAAGATTTTTGTTAAAAAAAAAAGGGGTCAGAAAATATTTCGCTTTGATCATCAACCTTGGAAATTGACTTTTTATTGCACAAGAGGATAGGTTTAGGGTGGTTGGCATGATCAAGAGATATACTTAAGTATCATAATAATCTTATGGTGGATAATTGGACTTCTGTTAATTCGTTTATCTTTATTTATATCTTAATGGAATTCTGAGCCTGTTTCAGCTAGAAGAATTATTGTGTTGTTAACAGTTAGGTGCTTACGTGGAAATATAATCCAATGGGAAGTAGAAATACACGGTTGGAATCCAGATTGTGTTGAATCTTTGAAATTTGTATATAAATATAATCTTTGAAACTTGTTGAATTCTTATGTGCATTAAAATTGTGTGAACACTATTTTTATATGATCTATATATTTGATGCTGTAAGTTAAATCTTTTGAATATGAATGCATCAAATCTTGTTCATGTAGTTGCACTGTTACATCTGAAGTAACCATTTTGTTCTGTGCGTGCAAGAATGTATCCAGTTTAAGTGAATGAAAAGTATTTTCAGCTCAATATTGGATTTCGAGACTATTAACAAATATTTCTTGACTGTCGATGTCCTGGCTTGAGCCTTCCCGTATTGCTGACAGAAACTGATTGTTATTTGTTGACTCTGTTTATGTATGTGTGCTATATATACTAAGATTCCGACTTTGTTCTTCAGCTATATATCTGTTGATCTTATATCTATATACAACTGCAAAGAGAGCAAGTTCAATGGACATCTGGGTACATGCCCCCAAGCATGTATTGCAAACTGTTATTCATTCCTGTCATTTGAACCAAATTTATGTAACATTTGTATCTTTAGTTACTTTTAGTTTTTTTATAAAAGATTTTGATGGTTATGGATTACATATTCAAGATAATATTCCTTGGTGCATGTTGTTTGGCAGATAAGAAGACTAGAGAAGACAACTTCTAAATTAGAGAGATAGAAAGAAGCATTCAAATCTAATGAATTTAGAATTATTCTGACTAAAACAGTGTATAAGTGTATATGTAATGTAAGTTTAGTAAAACTAGAAGAATTAAAGAAATTGTAGTTTGCTTAGGAGCAACCACTTTAGTTACTTAAGGTTGATCATTTTTCAGAATTGAGATAGCGAAGAAGAGTGAGTAATACTCCAGAAATATAGATGGTCTTACGGGGAAATTGATATATAGATCGTCTCACGGGAAAGTGATGCATCCCATTCGTTATGTGAACTCCATTGTGACTTGTATCCATTTGAATGATACACAAAAAAATGTTATTCCTTTAGGGGTTCAAACCCAATTCCCCAAAGTTATACAAGTAGAAGACGCATATAAACTAAAGAAACATATGATTAGTGATTAGATAATCAAATAGGACCTAATGTTAATAGGCGAACCAGTTCAAGACAGTGGGCCAATACTTCTTCCTAATTGGGCTTAGAAAATAAATGTGTTAAAACTTTTAGTCCCACATCGGAGTAGATGAGGTAATCACTCGCACAAAGTTTTCATATAATGCACTGCCTTGCTTTATATTTTTCCAAGCAGCTGCGTGGTGAGCACAGAGCGAACTATTCTTTCGCCTTTTACTAAAGAATACCGTGTGCTATCCACACCGAAGCAGCATACTCCTATTTTTTGATGGGGGTTCTCTCTCTTTTGAAAGAGCTCCCAACAAATTTTAAATTTAATGTTTACATGTATACGAGTTTTGAAGCACCTTGAACTATAAATATTTGGGGCTTTTGTTTGTTCCATCTCAACAATGCTTCTTTGAAGAATTGTTGTAGTATTATGCAATTTCCTTTGATCAGAAACTTCAGCTGAATTTGTACCTTGTTTCGTTCTTTTTGCCTTTTTGTTTAAATTGTCTTCGCTAGTAAAAGCCTGATAAACTATAAAATGGCTAAAAAATAGAGCTTGAAAATAAACTGAAATGATATACAACTTGGCAATGCACCGAGATGCACAGCGTTGTAGTTCTCCTAATTTCCTCCTCTCCAACCACGAATACGAACTTCCTTTTGAAAGCGCATATGTAAAATTCTCTGATTAGGTTGCTCCAAGAAGGTTTGGAAGACTTCTCCAAGCTTGAATTGCAGCCAGAACTCCTTACCCCCCTTGTCGCCATGGAATGTTTAAAATAGGTTCTTCCACCATTTCACGAGCAACCAAGGCAAAAGAAATTATTAAAAAAAAAATGAAACAAAATGGTCATACTTCGTCTATATATGGCTTACATAAATAAATAAATAAGTTCAAATTGGCACGAGAAATTGACTTGTACGAGGTCGGCCAATTAGTAGGATTAGATTTTGTTGTATTTTTGTTTGTTGGTTGGGATACATGAGTTCTAGGATCCAGCATATTGGGATCTGAACTTTATAAGCCTTATTTTTTGTTGTATATTTGTTGGAATTAATTTTTGCTGATTTTTCGGGCCGGATTCCGGCAGGCTCCGGCCACTGGCGGCATCGGAAAATGATTGAATTGTGATCCTCTCATCGAGTACTATTCCGTGGTGTACTCTTTTGCCAAAAATGAATTTCGTATGAATGAGAAATGTTGGTCCAAAGTTGGGTACTCAAAATGTACTAATTTTGAAACCTGGAGAAAATGGATAGTCCCATATCGAAAATGGTGAAAGATTTTTTCTAGTATATATACTAAAAAATTGGACTAAATGGCATGGCCCGGGGGTTACCACTAACGTGTAGTAGAGAGAGGTCTTAGCCAAAATGATAAACGCACACGCGCGTGCCCGGCCTTGGCTTGGTCTGGCTTTGGCTTAATTTTTTTTTGCCCCAGTCAAATTTTTTTTCCCCCCAGTACACTGATAAAACTTTTCACTTTCAGTAACTGGCACCATACTCCTATTTTTTGAGGGGGGCTCTCTCTCCTTTGAAAGAGCTCCCAACAAATCTTAAATTTAGTTTTTACATGTATATGAGTTTTGAAGCACCTGAAACTATAAATACTGGGGGCATTTCTTTGCTCCATCACAACAATGCTTCTTTGAAGAATTGTTGTAGTATTATGCAATTTCCTTTGATCAGGAAACTTTAGTTGTACTTAGGGCTGCAAACGAATCGAGCTATTCGGCTCGAGCTCGGTTAAAGCTTGGCTCGAACCGAGCTCGAGCTGAGTTCGAGCTCAAAATCGAGCTCGAGCTTGATTTTTTTTAGACTAAGCTCGCGAGCTATTCGGCTCGAATGTGGTCAAAGTTCGGCTCGAACCGAGCTCGAGCTCAAAATTGAGCTCGTTTCGTAAACGAGCCGAGCTCGAGCCTGAAGGTATTCAGCTCGGCTCGGCTCGATTGCAGCCCTAGTTGTACTTGTACCTTGGTTCTTTTCTTTGTGCTTTTTTTTATTGTCTTGCTAGTAAATGCCTGAATTGCAGCCAAAACTCCTTACCCCCCTTGTCGCCAAGGAATGTTTAAAATAGGTTCTTCCACCATTTCACGAGCAACCAAAGGCAAAACAAATTATTAAAAAAATATGAAACAAAATGGCCATACTTCGTCTATATATGGCTTATATAAATAAATAAGTTCAAATTGGCACGAGACATTAACTTGAACGAGGTTGGCCGATTAGTAGAATTAGATTTCGTTGTATTTTTGTTTGTTGGTTAGGGTATATGAGTTCCAGGATCCAGCATGTTGGGATATGAACTTTATAAGCCTTATTTTTTGTTGTATGTTTTGTTAAAACCTTTTTAATGAAATGCGGGGGTATTTAACCCACCGTTTAACGATAAATAAATAAATAAATAAATAAATAAATAAAACGTGACTAATTCAGGCGCAGACTACAACAGGTTGAAATTAAGCGTGGAGTGATAAAACTCGAGCATGGCATTCTTTTTCTTTTTTCTTTTTTTCTTTTTGATAAAAGATGACATTAAGTCATCGATTCAGTAATGATCAATTAACGAAGCGAAATAGTACAACACCAAGTCTAATACGGAGCAAAACGCGCCGTAAATACAACCCCAAAATACAACAAAAAATCACCATCGAGTAGCTACAAAATAACATGAAAGAAGCATAACTAAATACATTATAAGCAGTAAACTGAAGCACATCCTATGGAAGCTGGAGATGCGCCAACTCCTCTCCCCCTTCTGGTACGCTACTTCTTCGAGTTCATCTTCAGCTTCTTCCACGCGCCCACATACCCTGCCCAATCATGAATGAAAAGGAAGATTTTATGCATCGAAGTTGAAAATCTATAGTTAATGCCACGAAAACATAAATTGTTTCGGTCTAGCCATAGACTCCAAAGGGTGGCCGCTACTGCAATATCCCACACTCTTCTATCTTCGGCCCTAATGAAACTCTCCCTCCACAGACCCCAAACGTCTGCAGTGGACCTAGGATACCTTGCACACCCGAAACCCCTACAAACTATTTCCCATATGAGGACCGCCTTGTGACACGTGAAAAATATGTGTGTAGTATCCTCTTCAGCTACTAGACAAGAAGTGCATCTAACGTCAATTTGCATGTTTCTTTTCTTCAAGTTTACTTTTGTTAAGATAGCGTCATTGTGTACTAGCCAACTAAAAACTCTAACTTTCAACGGCGCTTGGGTACCCCAGATGACGTTCTCTGCTAAGCACCTGATTCCACCATCGTTTAGCCATTTGTACATTGATGCAACTGAGAAAATCGGTGATTGATCGATATTCCACCAACGCTCGTCGTTGCCGTTATTCATTAGACCCCCTTCCGCTTGTATGTATCTATTAAGCTCTTCAAACTGACCTATACTCTCCTGTGTTAATTGGCCTGCTATGATCAGTGTTAGTTTCCCATTTTTCCAGACATCTGCTACTAGGGAATCTGGTTTAACTGCAACCTTCGCCGCCTTAGGGAATGTACTTTTTAGAGCTCTGTCCCCGCACCATTTGTCCTTCCAAAATCTAGTACTCTTCCCGTTTCCAATTCTACATCTAGCATTGATATTGAAGATGTCCCCCTGCTTGGCCACCCCCTTCCATAGAAAGGATACCTTGCCAAACGCACTCCGCCCTCCGAACCGATATTTTTTCCGTTTACGATAACGGTCAAATGAATAGCTCCACCAGTCTTTTCTTCGTTTATAAATTTTCCACCACCATTTGCTGAGCAATGCCTGGTTCATTTCGTGCAGATTAAGGATTCCTAACCCGCCGAATTCTCTTCTCTTACAGACTCTCCCCCATTTAATGAGGTGAAACCCTTTGTTTCCTTCGTCGGTACCTTTCCATAAGAAGCGCCTTCTCATCTTATCTATCTTGTTAATTACCCACTTAGGTAACTCGTAGATTGACATGAGGTAAAGTGGGATTGCGCTAAGCACCGAATTTAGCAAAGTGATCATGCCCCCTAACGAGAGGTATTTACTCTTCCACCCTGTCAATTTCTTAGCAATTTTGTTAATGAGGGGAGACCAGTCCTCTCTTAACAACTTCCCTGACCTGATTGGAGTTTCTAGGTATTTGATCGGAAACTCGGCTATTTCGCAACCTATAATTGCCGAAATATAGGTTGTTGAGATTGATAACTGTTCGCTAATTGGGGTTACACAGCTCTTTCTAAGATTTACTTTCAACCCTGACCAACTTTGAAAGCAAACCAGGGCCGCTTTGATTGCCTCGTCTTCTTGGACATTTGCTCTTCCGAATAATAGGGTATCGTCCGCGTATTGAAGGATGGTC
Organism: Hemerocallis citrina; assembly: GCA_017893485.1. NCBI lineage: Eukaryota > Viridiplantae > Streptophyta > Magnoliopsida > Asparagales > Asphodelaceae > Hemerocallis > Hemerocallis citrina. The sequence continues at coordinate 76,456,634 of CM030361.1, read as the reverse complement.
ATCGGTTTATCTATTCCTTTGATCTGGATGCCCCTGATAACATTGCTCTCTTGTGCTCGCCTAATCATTTCGGCTAGTCTGTCGGCTATGATGACGAATAATAGTGACGATAAAGGGTCTCCTTGCCTTAACCCTCTTTTGCATCTTATTTCCTTACTCTGCCATCCGTTCACCTGAATGAATGATTTTCCTTCTTGAACGCACTGCTGAATCCACGATCTCCATTTTCTCAAAATCTTTTGAGCTTAAGGGCCTCGTCTAGGCATTACCAGTTCACCGAATCATAAGCCTTTTTAAAGTCTATTTTTAGAAGAAATCCGTCTGCCCTTTCTTTGTTCCTGAATACTACCTCGTGGGCGGTAGCTATGCTATCTGTAATGTCTCTTTCGTGGATGAAACCACTCTGTGACGTAGCCACCACGTCATCCATATTCGGTGCCAATCGTTGTGCCAGGACTTTCGTTATAATTTTGAATGATCCATTTAGCAGACTAATTGAACGAAAATCCTCCGCCGTACGAACTTCTTGCTTCTTAGGAATGAGGATAATTGACGCATAGTTTAACCTTTCTAGATTAGCTATTTCTTCATGAAATTCATTGAGGATATTCATTAAGTCCTCCTTGATTATCTGCCAATATATTTTGTAAAAAAATATAGGCAGTCCGTCTAGTCCTGGTGCCTTTTCCTGGCCCAGCTTGTTGATGGCATCTCTGACTTCCTCTTCCGAAAATCTATTTTCGATTCTTTCGCTCCAGTCTATCTCTGAGGAACTCCATATATCCGTCGTGAGAAAAATTCTTGCTCGATCGTTTTGCCCTAACAAGTCGTGATACTTCTTATCAAGGTGACTTCTAATAAGGTCTTCGTTCTCAGTCCACGTTCCATCAATCTCCAACCCCGTTATGCAATTAAGTCTTCTCCTTCCGTTTGCCACTTTGTGAAAGAATTTTGTATTGGCATCACCCTCCTTTAGCCATTGAATTCTTGAACGTTGCTTCCAGTGCATTTCCTCCATTTCGCGTATGTGTTGTAACTCCAGCCTCCCATTTGCTAATTCCTCTTTTTCTAAATCCATTAGATCTTTGTCCTCTTGGATAGTTTCCAATTCATGAATTCTACTGCCGATTGCCTCCTGCCTTGATTTGTTATTCCCAAATTTTTATTTTGCCCATCCTTTTAGATCTCTTCTTAGTCGCCTTGTCTTTTCCACCCAAATTCCAACTGCAGAAGTTTGCGTAGTTGTGCGTCTCCATGACTCCTGAATCCGCTGGCACGTCTCGTCGATAGTCGTCCAAGATTTTTCGAATCTAAACGGAAAATAAATCTTCCTGCTATTCATGTCACAATCTATAATTAACGGCAGATGGTCAGACGTATATAGAACTGCAGATTTCACTTTTGCAAAGGGGAACACATCCTCCCAATCGGTAGACACCAAAACTCTATCTAGTTTAGCTAGGGTTGGGCTCTGCTGCATATTGGACCAGGTGAATTTTTTATCTACCATCTCCAGCTCCAACAATTCCAAATCATCTATAATCCTATTGAACGATTCTTGTTCTCTACGACTGTGGCCTCTACCTCTATGTTCATCTTGGAATCTAGTAATATTGAAATCTCCACCAACCACCCACGGGCGACCCCATCTTCTTCTGGTAAACTCCAATTCCTTCCAAAGTACCTTCCGTAATCTAGAATCATATGGGCCGTACACTGTCGTCACTACGTGTTCCCAATCATCACTTCTCCTTCTCAGCCTAACAAACACCGTGAAGTTATCGATAAATTCATCTAGGATCTTGAAGACTCTCGTGTCAGCCCCCATCGCTATCCCCCTAGAAAACCCGATTGCTGGCTTGAAACGCCTGTCAAAGTCGGCTGCCCATCTCATTCTAGTGAATTCACTTATAATCTGATTCTCTATTCTTGTTTCTTGTAAACCGCAGATAGTAGGTCTAATTTTATTAATGGTTATCAAAATCATTATTTTTTTACTCTTTTGTCTCAACCCCCTAACATTTCAGAAGACGTAAACCATTAAAAACTTTGCAAGACACCTATCCTCTACCCCTCCCGCAACTCCCCCGAGCTTAAACCAATGTTCCATTAGACTCCCCTCTAATGATTGCTACTCTTTCTAATTGCTTCTCCCTATTAGAGCCAATGGCGAGACCGTATAAACTAGCAAAATAGATAAGCAAAACATCATTTAAGGAATTTAAAATTGAGTAGACGGGAGTGAAAGTACCTCCACCAATCGAGTCCTGCTCCGGTTCTTTGGATAGTTCCTTGTCGAAATCATCTTGGTTAGACGCCTGTTCTCCTCCTCTAGCTACCTGCCTCTTTCCCTTCCTTTGATACTCGGTGATTTTCTTGTTGTTGCTACAAACACTTCCTTTGGCCTCCTTTTCGTCGATCTTTGTTTCAGTAGCCGATATGATGTTGTCTTCTCGCCCCCCATCAAGGGACCCAATAATCCCATCACAAGTTAGTTGACCCGACAATTGCTAGAATGGTTGTGCCGCTTGGTTGATAATTGCATATTGAGTCCTCTCCGCCACTTGCTTTGGTGTAAACTCTACCACCTTTGGATCCGAGTCCAGCAAATCACCTTGATCAGCAATGTGAGTAGGCTTTGACCCTATTGAATGCAGACCAGAAGACTTGTTTTTGACTAGAGCATTCATGGCTAGTCTAATAAACACTTCTACTTTAGCCTTAGAGAATTGTGCCCACTCCTCATTACCCATGCCTATATCTTTACTGGCTTCTAACCCCTCACTTGCACGATTTTTGAGAATCCCATGAAGCGACCTGACGTGATAGGTGATTGGTGCCATCGACTTCTCCTCGAGACCTGCTCTCATCGTCTCAGCCTGAAGACCTGTCCTCGTACATGACGTGACAGCTGCTTTTGTCTTCACCTCGAGACCTGCCCTTCCCAACTCTAGCTGTTCTCCCTTTCGGTGCCAAACTCCTGTTGAATTTGAAATTTCCACCTCAGCACGTGCTTTACCCTGGCATTCGTTCGCGATTGGATGCCCAGGATTCGTTTGCCTTGTGATGGACGGTCTGTGAGCTGTCTTCCCTCGATGTGATGATGAGTGGCACTGATTGAGTTCCCTACCATCCAATAGTCGAACTCTATCTTCAACCTCCAGCCGATAATCCTGGCCGTCCACTTCGTCTTCTATGGCGATCAGCCTTTCTCCTGTGAACGAAATGCTCTTTTTTTCTCTACTATCACCAGAACTTCATAAACCTCGCCCTCGAAGTCGACGATGATTTTGGAGGGAATATCTGCCATGTTCGACACTTCGATCCGAACTCTAGCAAACTTTTGACCAGCATGCGTAAAAGTTTCCTTGTCGACTTCGATGAGCATGCCAAAGTTGCGAATGACATTTTGGAAACCACTCTTTACCCAACAATGAAAGGGTAAGTTGAATAGTCGAATCCAAACCGATGGCATCGTCTCCGCTTTGAACGCCCCGACCTCGCGTGTCCAAGGTTTGAGTGTAAGGAAGAACTCAAGCCCTCGCGCTTCCCTTCCTCCATCCCTTTCATCTTAAGTGCGAACACGGTCACCTCCTCGTCGCTGCAATGCAGAAAGAAGCAACTCGGGGACATCTCTTGCACTACCCAAGTGGGCGTTGGGGCTAGGATCGCCGCCAGCAATTCCTTGATCTCATGTACGTTAGGGTTCCCCGTCTTAGCCTTCGCCACGATGCATCCCTGGTAGCGCCTCTCGAGATCTGCCATTAATGGCGTAGGAGTAATCGTCGCTTTAATAATCTTCCTCTCTCCAGCTACGCTTTCTTGTGTCTTGCTCGCCTCAGAGATTGTCGATCCTGTCAACCTCTGCGGTGGCTCTTTGGATGCTGAAATAGAGGTAGGTCGGAGGTTCTTTGGACACGCCGTCGAAATATGGCCTGAGGATTTGCATACGTAACAAAACCAGTCGTTTTTGCACGTGTTGATTGAGTGCCCCGCCATTGCACACTTGTGACAGCTTTGACGAGCTTTGTTCTTTCGATCGCCGGAGTAGCTTTGAGTTTGGTCTCTTTTCCGAGTTTTTCTTGGTTTCACGAGCACCCACTCGCCCTCATCGTCTTCTCTCTTCTTCGGAGACTCTTCCTCCATCGATGGCGTTCGACACTAAGCTCTATGCTCAACCTCGCCCCTGTCGCCGCCTCTAGTCACCTCTGCGAAGGTCCTCTTGGTGTTTTCGATTGGCCTTTCTCTTTGGGAACGATGGGTTGGGGATGACCTGCGTTGCCTATCGACGTTGCGAGCACTGGCCTCCTCCTTCTCCTTCCAAGACAGGTATCTGACTCCTGTCCGGTCTCTATGACCAGAGGGTGAGCGACTTCTATGGTCGATGCTCCTCTTCCTCCCGTGCGACTCTCTCTCCGTCTCCCTCGCTCGCTTAGGCATCGCTGAGACACGCAGGAGAGCTTGACTCCTCTCCTGCTTTTCGACCTGATGGTGGGTGGGTTTGTGGTGGTGGGATGTAGGGGACAGTCTCCTCTCTGGCTTCATGACGAGTATGGCATTCTTCTTAATCAAATTTATTGCAATTGATATAGCAACACTTGCAACCACCATATTCAGCCATCTTAAGAAGAATGTGATGGTGAGCACAGAGCAAACTATCCTTTCGCCTTTTACTAAAGAATATTGTGTGCTGGCCACACCAAAGCAGCATTACTCTTATTTTTTGGGGTCGCTCTCTCTTTTAAAAGAACTCCCAACAAATTTTAAATTTGATTTTTGCATGTGTGAGGTTTGAAGCACCTTAAACTAAATCCTGGGGGCTTTTGCTTGTTCCATGACAATGCTTCTTTGAAGAATTGTTGTAGTGTTATGCAATTTCCTTGGCTCGGAGAACTTTAGTTGTTTTATTGTTGTTGTTTTTATTGTTTTGTTGTTTTTGTTTTTACTAGCAACCTTTGTTTTGTTGTTTTTGTTTTTTTTATTGTCCGGTTGCTAGTAAAAACCTGATATACTATAAAATAGAGCTTGAAAAGGAACCGAAGAGATAAGCTCTTCCAATTGCTTCCCCTTTCCAAACATGAATACAAACTTCTTTGGCAAAGCATACATACAATTCTCATATTTGTTTGCTCAAAAAAGATTTGGAATACTATATATACTAGTAATTTACACATGCGAAGCACGTCTTAATAAATATTTTTTTAAAAGTAAAAATTCTGACGTAGTCTGGTCTCAACTTGAAACATCCTTTATATTAGTGATGCACGGACAATGCACGCACGTTGGTAGATTTACAAACGACAACTCCAACTCTTCCATTATAATAGTTGATCTGTTGCCACTGAATCTGGTGTGGGGGCAAACAGATAGTACTTGTGGATTCTTGAAAAACTTTGAATAGCAAACCTGTTACCTATTCCGCCGGAGTTTGACCGTTGACTCCCGCTGTTCACCTGGAAAAAGTGCGAGACACTGGGGTTGATCCCGGCGATGCACCTTCCGACGCTCAAGTCAGTAACTAGAAGTGATTATGAAAGAGCGTAAACTGGAAAAAGATTGATTACCTCTTAATGGAGATGGATGGGGGGTAATTATAGGCGCCACTGGGGTCAGATTAGGAATGTAATCCCTGTGGTTAGATAAGGAATGTAATCCCTAATCCCCAGTGAAAGGATAGATATGAATCAGGGCCGTTGATTAGGATTAATCAGAAACCCTAATTCTATCCTTTCTGGACCGGGTTTGTTGCGGGTTGAAACCCGCACCCAGTTGAGGTGGATCCGTTCGCGGGTTAGTGGGTCTTCGAGGAGGAGAACCAGTACCCGCTTCAGACCCATTGGTAGGTGAAATTACCGTTTTACCCCTGAGCTTCAAGATTCGTGCCCAATTTGGACGATTCCGATTTAACCCCATTTTTAGCCATATCACGAGCCCCCCACTCCCGAAGACTGAGTTTGATCAACCTTTGAGGAGTAGTTTTATTGTTTTGATGGCTGGCGGAGTTGTATCGGAGTCCAAATGGAAGGTTTTGAATCTTTGAAGGAGGTAGTGTGGTGATTTTTCAAGTTGGTTGCACTCTAAGTTGTTCTTGAGCTTTTCTAGATGTTTGGTGATTTTTATCTATTTTTTAGGATTATTTATTTAATTTTGCGAAGTGTTAACCGGTCGTTCGAGGGTCTTAACAACACGTTCTAGGCAACAATTGTTCGTTCAGGGACTCAAAAATATATCCCCGAATTTATAATTATTTCCTAGAATTTTTAGTTAATTTTCCCGAATTTTTAGTAATTTTTTCGCAATTTTTAAATAAATAAAACGATAAAAATAAATAAACACTAATTTTTAATACCGATTTATGGCGTGTCGCGATCTGGGTCCTCCATCAGCTTCGAACGCGATTTTCTGGGGGATCGGATGATCCAGGTTGCTTGGCAGATAGTTTCTCCGTATGAGAGGGTCGGTGCCTCGGTTGCTCGGCTCGGCTCCTCGGCAGCTCGACTCGGTACCTCAGAATCGGCCGAACTTCGTGGCAAGATCCTGAGCATCCATCTCAGCACGGATCCCTAAAAAATGTTATCTTGTCGTTTAGTGAACGTGGCAAGATCCGGGCTGTTCATCACGTTGAGAACGTTTGTTGACAAGATCCAACGGCTGAGGAGGATAGGCCTCTTTTTTCTCCATATGTGGAGGTCGGTTCCTCGTCCACTCGGCTCGGCAGCTCGGCATTGTAGGCCGAATAAGTGCTCCGACAGGATGTTCGGTTCGACCTAGTAGCTCAAAGGCTCGACCAAGCTGTTCGTTAGCTCGGCTAAGCGCTCCGGTGGCTCAATTCCTTGTCTAATATATTAGGGGCTCGATGGTCCAGCCCAGCTATTCGGTAGCTCGGCTCAGTGCGTCGGGATCTTCCGAGCTACGTGGCGTGATCCTGAGCATCCATCTCAGCGCGGATCCCCAAAAAATTCTATCTTGTCGTTTACTGATCGTGGCAAGATCTGAGCCGTCCATCACGTCGAGCACGTTTTTTTTGACAAGATCCAATGACTGAGGAGGGTCGGCGGAATTTTTCTCCATATGTGGGGATCGGTTCCTCGGCACCTCGGTTCGGCTCTTTCTACAGCTCGGCCCGGAGTCTCAGGATCTGCCGAGCTACGTGGTGCGATCCTGAGTGTCCATCATGGCGTGAATCACGAGGACAGGGTTCAGATCACTAGAAAACTTTATCTTGTCGTTTTGTGGGCGTGGCACTATCTGAACCGTCCATCAAGTTTTGACACGAATTTTGGAATGATCCGACGGTGATTCGGCCTCGGCAGAATTTTTCTCCATATGTGGAGGTCGGTACCTCGGCACCTCGGTTCAGTTAGAAGGGTTGTTCGGTGGCACGTCGAGGTGTTGATTGCCGAGGGATGGAGTTAGGTGTTTTGAAGAGTCCTGGTTTTGAACCGTCACCATCCTCCGACCCAGTAGCTCGGTTGCTTAGCGAAGCTGTTTGGTAGCTCGGCTATGCACGCCGGTGGCCGGGTGATGGAGTTAAGCGATTTGAAGAGTTTTTGTTTTGAAACATCGCAACTCTCCGTTTTGACGTTTTGCCTTCTCTTAGTGGGCTTTTAAATGCCCAAGGAAGCCCAAACGTCGCTTTGAGGTTATAAATTCTCACTCCCCCACCCCAGAGCTCATTTCTCACTTTTAACTCCAAGTTTTCACTTTTACTCTCTGTGTGCTCTGCTAGTGATGATTTTAGCTCCAAGGCGGTTGCGTTAGCTGTCGCGTGGGCCAGGCGATTTCCGGCAAACTAATTCCGACCATGAACGTCACTTCAAGGCCACGTCACATCAAGGTCAGTTTATTTGCCTTAGCTTTTTTTTAGAGATGTCAAGGGTAGACTCGGGGAGTGAGGCCTCGTCCTCAGGCGATAGTGGTGCCGAGGAGAGGAGGCGAATGGAGATCCGAAGAAAGGGGAAGGAGGTGGCCGGGCCATCCGCGGCCGAGGTGAAGAAGATGAAGAAGAAGGCAGTGGCTCGATCTCCTGTAGTCGAGGAGATCGTGGAGACCGAGAGGAGAGCCCCTGAGTCGGCCCGGTACCCTAGTGTACTGTTCGGCCATGCCGGAGTCAGGCAATACGAGGGTGACCTTCTGAAGAAGGCGATCGTAGGTCAGTCGGCAGTCTACGAGGAGAACAACCCGGTCCAGACTACCGAGGTGGACGAGATTGCATCGGTATTATCCGAGAAGGACCTGCTCCAGGATCAGAAAAGGGTTCGCCATCCCTCTGGAGTACAAGCTGATCCTCTCCGGCCCTGGGATGCGAGTGAACTCCAATCTGTCGCCAGATATGTGTGTGTTCGACTACGACTCATTGAACGCCAGATTGAGTTTTCCTCTGCACCCCTCTGTGTTAAAGGTCCTCTAGTGGTACTGCCTGGTGCCGACGCAGTTTATGCCGAACACCTGGCGCCACGTGAATGCCTTCTTGCTGCAGTGCCGCAACGCCGAGGTCGAGCCAGACATGGTGATACTTCAGAGCATGTATCAGATTCACCGGATGCACAAGACCGAGCATCGCTACTACCTGTCACCCCGGAAAGGCGTTAGGCTCATAGAGAATCCGGACTCGATAAAAGGTTGGAAGGCGAAGTTCTTTTTGTTGAGGGAGCCCTTGATGCTGAACATTCCGACTCGGTGGAAAGTAGAGGTGCCAAAGTTTGCAAGGGTCGACCCGGTACTGACAGTGGCCGAGGCGGAAGTGGCGGAGAAGATCATTGCTCTCCCAATGTTGAGCTGGAGGGAAATGACCGAGGAGGTGCTACACGGGTCGGACCTTAGTCCGATCGACCCGAGTACGCTCCTGACATCTTGTAGTATTTTTTTCTAAGTTTCTTGCTCGTTTCTCTAACTTGATGTTTGTTTGGTTGTCCGGAACAGAAGCGCCGAAGATGGATTTTCTGGGGATGATGAACGAGCGAGGCAAGGTTGCCGACGACAAGAAGAGGAAGAGGCCGAGCACGACGGCTTCGTCCGGCCGACCCTCTAAGGCTCCTTCGGCAGTTGCTCCGCCTACTACCGTTCCTGAGGCCCCCTCGCTAGCAGTGGTCGTCTCCGCCGACCCCTCGGCTCCTGCTGCGTCTGCCACGGCCGGTGAGGCCTTCAACGTTTCGGCGGCACTGTCGCTCGAGGCTCTGCCCCTGACCACTCAGGCTGAGGAGATCCTGACCGAACATCATAAGAAGCTGTTCGTCCCGGACTGGCGAGTCAAGAACCATGACAGCTTCCTCGGGTACTCGCAGATGTGCATGCAAGCCGTCAAGCATTTAGCGACCCCAAAGGATCGAGCCGCATTGAAGGCGGGGACGACTGGCGATGACACCTACGAAGTCGCTCGGTCGCTTGTGTCAGTAAGCTTTGCATTCATTCTTTTTGAGAATTTCTTAAGTCTGCCGTAAGTCTGCCGTTCGGCTTTTACTTTGATCTTATTCTCTTTTTTCTTCGGCAGGTCACTTGTCACTTCGGCCACCTCATCCAAGAGTTCGCCGAACAGGAGAGGGAGTTTAAGGCCGCCAGCGACAAGGACAGGGCGGAGAAGGCGAGGGCGGTTTGGCAGCTCGAGGCAGAGCAGAGACGCTCGGATGGCTTGGTGGTCCGGGTTGCCGACCTCGAGGCAGACCTGGAGTGAGCTAAAGGGCAGCTCGCCGACGAGATTGACAAAGTCGCTAAGGCTGCCGAGGAGTTGGCGGCATCTGCGAAGGCACTGGAGGAGGCGAAGGCGGAGAAGGATGCCGCGGCGGCTAAGATAAGGGCGGAGGTTGAAGCCGAGGCGAAGGCGCACATGGCTTCTAACATGGAGAAGTCTTATGAAAGGGCACTCGATCATGTCCAGGAGCGCGTTCCCGACTTCCAGAGAATTGGATATAGGCTGTGGCCCGGGGCCACGGTAGAGGGCGAAGAAGAGGAGGGCGAAGAGGAGGAAGGTGACGAGGAGGACGAGGAAGCGCCTGTGGTCCCTAAGACGGTGGTGACCGACCCCCAAGTCGGGGCAACGGGGGGCGATGGGCTGTCTGGCGAGGCACCTGTGGTCGAGCCGCCGCCGCAGGTGGGCCCTTGATCTTCTCGTCTTCTTGTATTTTTGTTTTTCTCTACTTTGAATGTAATGCCTTTTCGCGGACTGGCCACCGCTTCTGTTATGAATGAAAAAAAAAATTGTTTCAGTCTTGTCTAAGTGTTTTGTTCAGATTTTTAGTCTTTCAATGTGATGCCCTCGTTTTTCAGAACGTCAAACATGTACCGGTTACCGCAGCAGCTCGGTGCCGTGCAGAACTGTTCAAGCGGTCTAGCGAATCTCATCTCGAGGGCGAGATTGACCTGATCCGAAGAGTGCTGTTCAACGTGGAGAAGAAGAACAGCGAACTGCTGGCCGAGGTACACCACTTGCAGATAGTCGAGGAGGAGCTCTCGACGAAGGAGGAAGAGCTGGCCTCGCCGCTGGCCGAGCGGGACGAGCTCGCGAAGAAGGTCGAGCAGCTGCAGAGGGGGACTGTCGACAAGAGCATTGAGGTGACCAATTTGCGTCGCATTATATCTGATAGTGTTGAGTACCCGGGTTCGGTGAAACTCCCTCGATTCAAGATACTGATTAAGGACGACACTTTGAAAAATAGGATCATTGAGCTCGAGGAGGAAGTGGCTCATCTGAAGCCTCAGCTCGTGAGAACTAATGTCTGCAGCACCTCGTGCACTCGCGAGGAGAGAGAGCGAGGGATCTTCTTTTACGAGCTCGCGACTCGTGCTCCCCTCGTTGGTCGGACTGCGGCTGATGCCCAAAGCGGTGTAGCTGTTAGCTCGAGCGGAGCCTCGGTCGGAGCCACTGTTAGGGTTAGTGGTGAAGAGGCGTCCCAGTTCGTCGGCCTAGAGGCGAGCTCGGAGATGAAGAGACGAAAACCCCGAGTGTCTCTGAATCGGAATGTCCCCATTCCGTGGAGGTGCTGAACAAGTTGTACTGGGCTTTTGATTTCTTGCATCGTCTTTTTTATTGTAACTTCTTGCCTTGTAAATTTATCAAGTTATTTTAATGAAATCGAAGTTTGTCTGCTCATTGTTGTGCCATAGTTGCCTTACTGTTGAAACGAGCCATAAGAACCAATAGTTAGCTTCTTCGAGCGTTCTAGCCATAGAACTCTTGCCTTAGCTGTAGAACTTTAGCTCTTGCTCGGGGTATACCGAGGCAACTTTGCACTTCGGTGGTGTGGTAGCTCGGATTTCAGACCCGAGCCACGTGGCTCAATCTGGACGGCTGATCACGATCATGGCACGAATCACGAGGCGGGAGGCTCGAGTTTCGAGAAAATGCTATCTTGTCGTTTTGTGGATACGTGGCACGATCTGATCCGTTCATCATGTTCTAGTACGCATTTTGAGACGATCCAACGGTGAAATTGGTTCAGCAAAATTTTTCTCCATATGTGGAGGTCGGTTCCTCGTCTGCTCGGTTCGGGATACTGAGGGAGTGCAGTCGAGCCGAGCGTTGGACTCTGAACTCGCCGTTAGAGTTGTTCAACGGTTGTGGGAGCAGTTCCGAATGGCGAACTACTTCTAGCTTGCTTAAGAGCGAGCTTGTGAAGTAGAATCGGGCCAAGTGTTGGACTCCGAACCATCGTTAGAGTTGTTCAACGGTTGTGGGAGCAGTTCCGAATGGCGAACTACTTCTAGCTCGCTTAAGAGCGAGCTTGCGAAGTAGAATCGAGCCAAGTGTTGGACTCCGAACCATCGTTAGAGTTGTTCAACGGTTGTGGGAGCAGTTCTGAATGGCGAACTACTTCTAGCTCGCTGAAGAGCGAGCTTGCGAAGTAGAATCGAGCCAAGTGTTGGACTCCAAACCATCGTTTGGGTGAAGAGTAAAAGCAGAGAGATACAAGCAATTTTACAAGTAAAATGTGAAAAAACTTTCGTTATTAATAGCTAATAGTTGGCTGCTTCTAAAGTTGCGAGCCATTATTACAAGAGAGAAATAAAGGAAAAATCGCAAGTAAAAGGAGAGGAACGGTTCGACATCCCAGAATACTTAGAGAGGCGTTAATGCCCTCTCTTGGTATTTCAAAAGATGGTCGGCATTCCAAGTCCTTGGGATCTCTCTGCCTTCGAGGTCTTCTAGTATGTATGTCCCGGGCCGAACTACTTTGGTGATCTTGTAAGGTCCCTTCCAATTTGGAGCTAGTTTGCTCTTCTGACCAGGAAAAGAGATAGCTAACTTTCTGAGGACCAAGTCCCCTTCTTTGAGGTCGGTAGGACAGACTCTCTTATTGTATGCCAACTCGATCCTTCTCCGGTAGCTTTGTTGACGAATGGCAGCTCTTTCACGGATCTCATCAATCAAGTCTAGATTTGCTCGGAGCTCTCTGGCATTTTGTTCTTCTTCATAAGCCATTAGACGAGGAGAGGGTATACCCACTTCTAGGGGGATCATAGCTTCGGACCCATAGGTGAGGTTGAATGGGGACTCTCCTGTGGGGGTCCGTTTTGTGGTGCGGTAGTTCCACAGCACATTAGGGAGCTGATCGACCCATAAGCCTTTAGAGCATTTATCCAACCTCTTCTTAATACCGGAGAGGATCTGTCGGTTAGCATTCTCCACTTGGCCATTCGACTATGGATGGGAGACGGAGGAGAAACGTTGTTGGATGGCGAGGTCTTCACATAGAGCTCGGAAGGCAGCCCCGGTAAATTGGGTTCCATTGTCTGTTATGAGGACTCGAGGGACACCGAATCGGCAGATTACGTTCTTCCAGAAGAACTGAAGCACTTTGTTCTCGGTGATTGTGGCCAAGGGCTCGGCCTCTATCCACTTCGAGAAGTAGTCGATTGCCACGACTAAGAATTTGAACTGGCCGGGAGCTGGTGGGAATGGCCCTAGTAAATCCATCCTCCACATTGAGAAAGGGATAGGACTTGATAGGGAAGTGAGTGGAGCTTGTGGGAGGCGACGGATGTTGGAGTACTTCTGACAAGAGCTGCATTGCCGAACGTGCAGTTCGGCGTCTTGTAGGAGAGTGGGCCAGAAATATCTATAATTCAACACTTTGCGGGCTAGGGATTTGGACCCTGAATGTGCCCCGCCGATGCCTTCGTGAAGTTCTTGCAGGGCATAGTCGGCTTGTTCTGGGGAGAGGCATCTCAAATAAGGCCTGCCGTCTACTTGTGTGAAGGAGCGCTTGTATAGGATGCCCTCGATAAGCGTGTATCGCTCTGCTCAGGTTCTCACTCAGTGAGCTTCCTTAGGATCTTCGGGGAGGAGCCCATCCCTCAGGAACTCAACGAGGGGTTTCATCCAGTTATCTTGAAGAAGGACAGGTAGAAACTCCATAGAATCGGATGTTTCGTCTTCTATACTTGGCTTCAGGAGTACCTCAATCAAGACGGTCTGCTCGAGACCTTGGAGGGAGGAGGAGGCTAGCTTGGAGAGGGCATCGGCCTGGGAATTCTCTTCTTGGGGGATTCGCTGGATGAGGGCTTCTTCAAATAGGGTCATGGGATTCCTGAATTTGGCTAGGTACTTAACCATTCGGTCATCTCGTGCCTCATACTCGCCCAGGACCTAGTTTACGACCAGCTGAGAGTCGCTAAAGATCCGGAGGCACTGCGCCCCTGCATTGCGAGCCATTCCGAGGCCGGCTATGAGTGCTTCATATTCTGCTTCATTGTTCGAGGGCTTGAAGTTGATACGGAGGAAGTATTGGAGGATGAAATCATCTGGGCCGGCTAGAATGACCTCGACTCCGCTTCCCTCGTTACAAGAGGACCCATCCACATAAATCGACCAGACAGGTGGTCCCTTCATTGCTTGGCTGAACTCGGGGATGGTACTTTCAACTATGAACTCAGCTAAGTCCTGAGCCTTAATCGCGGTCCGAGGCTGATACGTTATATCATGCTGGCTCAGCTCGATAGACCACTTCATAAGGCGACCGGAGGTCTCTGGCTTGTGGAGAACTTGCTTCAGCGGTTGATTGGTAAGAATGACTACCGAATGGGACTGAAAATATGGACGAAGCTTTCTTGCGGCCATCACTAGGGCATATGCCATCTTCTCTATCCTGGAGTAGCGGAGCTCGGCATCCCGAAGTACCTTGCTCACGTAATAGATGGGCTTTTGGGTCTTATCTTCTTCCCTCACGAGAACGACACTGAGGGTCTGCTCGGAGGCTGCTAGGTAGAGGTAGAGGGGTTCACCAGGAATTAGTTTGCTGAGGAGAGGAGGATTGACAAGGTAAGCCTTGAGTTGGTCGAATGAATCTTGTTGCTGCTGACCCCACTCGAAACCTTTAGCCCCCTGAGTGCCTTGAAGAAGGGGAGGCACTTCTCCCCTGACTTGGAGAGGAAATGCCCTATGGCTGCCAGGCGACCCGTTAGCTTCTGAATCTCTTTGACATTCTTCGGAGGAGCCATGTCTAATATGGCCTTGATCTTCTCGGGGTTGGCCTCGATTTCTCTCTGGCTGACCATAAAGCCCAGGAATTTTCCCGACGAGACTCCGAACACACATTTGTTCGGATTGAGCCTCATATTGTGTTTCCTGAGTACGTCGAATGCCTCCTGCAGATCGACCACATGATCAGCCCCATGGATGCTCTTTACAAGCATGTCGTCAACATATACCTCCATATTCCGACCGATTTGTGCTTGAAAAACTTTGTTGACGAGGCATTGATAGGTGGCACCTTCATTCTTTAAACCGAAGGGCATTACCCTGTAGTAGTAGAGGCCCTGATCGGTTATGAAGGAGGTCTTCGGGACATCCGGGGAAAACATTCGAATCTGATTGTAGCCTGAGAAGCCGTCCATGAAGCTGAGGAGTTCATGGCCCGAAGTGGCGTCAATTAAAGTATCAATACTTGGAAGAGGAAAGGGGTCTTTGGGGCAAGCCTTGTTGAGATCAGTAAAATCGATACAAATCCTCCAGGTCCCATTGGACTTCTTCACCATTACTACATTCGAGAGCCATTCGGGATAGTTTACCTCCTGTATGAACTGGGCCTTCAAAAGCTTGTCCACCTCCTTTTTTATAGCTAGCTGGCGCTCGGGGGCGAATTTGCGCCTCTTCTGTTGGACCGGTTTGGACCCCGGAGCAACACTGAGGTGGTGGACCAAGAGCTCTTCGGAAATTTCGGGTATGTCTGCAGCTGACCAAGCAAAGAGGTCTCGGTTCCTTTGGATGCACTGGACTATGTCGGAGCATAGGGCGGATGGGAGGGTCTTGCTAACAAAGAACTTTCGGCTTGGATCCTGCTCAGAGAAGAGCACTTCCTCTAACTCATCCACCGGCTCGGACGTTGGTCGGGCAACATCTTGGGGGATTTCCAGAGTTTCGAGGGAGAGGACTGGATCGGGGGTAGAGGTCATGTAGCACTTGCGGGCCGTTTCCTGATTGCCTTTTACTTCCCCTACTCCTGCCCGGGTGAGGAATTTCATCTTGAGGTGATAGGCGGAAGGGACGGCTTCAAGGGCGGCTAGGCCGGGCCGACCCAAAATGACATTGTAAGCTGCAGGGACATCCACGACCATCAAGTCCATCGACTCCGTTCGGGTAGTAGGAGTTTTGCCAGTGGTTACGTCGAGGGTGATCACCCCTTCAATAGTCACTGGCACTCCCGTGAACCCATGGAGTGTATAGCCGGCGGGCTTGAGTCTGTCCCGGGATAGTTTGAAGCCCTTGAAAGCGGCGAGGAAGAGGATGTTAACGGACCTGCCATTGTCCACTAGGATCCTTTCCACTTTAAAGTTCGCCATATGGAGGCTGATGACGAGTGCATCACAATGGGGCGTTCGGACACCCTCAAGGTCTTCATCTGAGAATGTGACGGGCACTCCGAGGCCTTTTGGAGGAGGTGTGGCACGGACCGAATTAACTTCCCTAATAAATGCCTTTCGAGAGGGGTTGGAGGAGCCCCCCATTGGGCCCCCATGAATGAGGTGTAGGACACGCTCCTCTTCGAAGTCGGGCGTTTCATCGCATTCAGGATGCTTGTTAGCCCCCCGAGGCGGCGGAGGAGGATCGGTTCATTCCTTTCTAACGAACCTGTTTAGCTGACCCCTCTGGATGAGGGCTTCTATCTCGTTCTTCAGGGCTCGACAATCATTGGTGTCATAACCATGGTCCCGGTGATAACAGCACCACTTCTCTTTGTCCCTCTTCTTGCCGGGGGTGTTCATTTTTGGTGCAGGAGGTATCACCCCCTCCTTTTCAACTTCCATAAGAATTGTGGAGATGTTGGCATTAAGGGGAGTAAATTTTTCAAATCTGGGAGGAGGTCGGCGCTAGCTGCCATTATCCTTCTGGAGCTTCTTGGCCCCTTCCTCTTCTGTTCCCTTTCTCTTAGACCCGGAGGAAGATCCCTCCAAGTTGTGGCGGTGTTTAGCTTCTTCGGCCCGAATATACTTTTCGCTACGGAGGAGGAGGTCAGAGAAGTTCTGTGAGGGCTTCTTGGCGAGGGAGGAGCGGAGGCTGGAGTTGAAGACATTGGATTGAAACGCTGCTGCAGCGACCGATTGGTCGAGGGATGCTATGGACCTGGCTTCCACTGTGAACCTTTTCACATAGTCTCTGAGCTTCTCACCCTTCTTCTGGTTGAGGTAGAGTAGCAAAATGCTGGTCTTCTCAGTTCGACAGCTACTCATGAAGTGGGTGACGAAGAGGGTCTCAAATTGCTCGAAGGAGAATATTGAGGACGGGGCAAGGCGAGAGTACCATTCTCGAGCCGGACCCTTGAGAGTTGCGGGGAAGGTCTTGCATAGCAGAGCATCGGAAGCTTGATGTATGAGCATGAAGGTCTTGAAGCTTTCGATGTGATCGACGGGGTCAGTCTCCCCGGAATAAGTCTCGAATTGAGGAGGTTTAAAGCCAATTGGTACGGGCGCCTCCATTATGGTTCGGGAGAAAGGAGGACAACTAAGGCGAATGGTCCTTCCTCTAAGCTCTTCTTCTCGGTCTAACTGACCCAACCGCCTCTCCATTTCGTGGAGACGGCGGTAGACAGTGTCATCCCTTCGACGGTAATCAACCGAGCCTCTAGACTCATCTTCGTACGAGGGTGAGCGGGGGCTACGATGACGGTAGCTCCTAGAGCAGCGAGGACTAGGAATGTGTCGGGGGTTGCTAGGAGCTCGATGAGGAGTTAGGGACCGTCGGCGAGGACTTCGGACCGGAGGAGGAGTGGGAATCCTTGGAGCATTGGTGTTGTTGGGACGGAGATTGAGTGCTTGTAGGATGGTTGCTTGGAACTGCTGGAACTCAGCACGGGTGATGGGTGCCTCATCATTCCTTGGATGTTGCCGACCGGCAGGAGAATGGGGTCTTCTCCTGTGATGCTCGGGGGACTCTCTCCGCCCCCTTCGGGTAGGGGACCTTCTGTAGTCTCGGTGGTGAGGAGATCGCTCATCCGGACGTTGTTGGCGGGAGGCTCCCTCTCGAGCCTGCTTTTCATCCAGACGGTGGCGAAGATCCTCATCCTTCTGCCGATTGAGGATGGTGTTGCGAAGGTCGGAAGCTCGGGGATTGTGGGAGGCCATAGAATCCGAAGAGGCATTGTGGATGGAGACGTGGTCCTGATGGAGAGGTTGTTTCTGCGGGTTGGGCCGCGAGACCCCTGCACCGGCATTTTGAGGACCGGAGGGACCCTTAGGAGGTTGTTGATTCTGAGGAGGAGGCTGGTCCTGTTGAAGAGGGTCCTCTGCTTGAGGAGAAAGTTGCCCCTGCTGCTAAGCGGGTTGGATGGGGACTTCCTGTTGCTGATCGGGGTTGGGTCCACGGTTGGACCCTCTGGATCTTACTTTCCTAGGAGGCATGGCTGGAGAAGATCTAACCAACGGGAAGAGGGGAGGCAGCTATTCGTTTGTTCCCACAGACAGTGCCAATCTGTTACCGCTGAATTTGGTGTGAGGACAAACAGATAGTACTTGTGGATTCTTGAAAAACTTTGAATAGCAAACCTGTTACCTATTCCACCGGAGTTTGACCGTTGACTCCCGCCGTTCACCTGCAAAAAGTGCGAGACACCGGGATTGATCCCGGCGACGCACCCTCCGACGCTCAAGTCAGTAACCAGAAGTGATTATGAAAGAGCGTAAACAGGCAAAAGATTGATTACCTCTTAATGGAGATGGATGGGGGGTATTTATAGGCGCCGCTTGTAACACCCCTGCCCCGGGCTCGGACAATTTATACAATTTATAAGACAAATTAGATACTATGTAGTACAACTGCCCACCACAGACTGCCTCTCAAAAGGTGGTTAACCGAATTGGTGACTCTTGATCCTTGGCATTTATTATTTATATAATATTTTATTCTTTGAAAGCATCGATGTGGGATTAAATCCCTTCATAATTCCCGTTTTTAATCCAAACCAACCATTCAAATCCTTTTTTCAAAGGAACCGGCCCCACCATTCATTTCTCTCCACGTCACACATGGGAGAAACCAACTTTGAACAATCTAGCACATTTTAATGTGCTGTTTCATTCAATCTCAAACCGGTGGGCCCCATATATTTCAAATCAAACATTTTATATAAATCCCTTCCTATAGAGCAATTCTATAGGACCAAGTCAAATTCTTTTTCATTATATATATTTCAAACCATATATATATTTCAGAAATACGGGGTATTACACCGCTGGGGTCAGATTAGGAATGTAATCCCTGTGGTTAGATAAGGAATGTAATCCCTAATCCCCAGTGAAATGATAGATATGAATCAGGACCGTTGATTAGGATTAATCAGAAACCCTAATTCTATCCTTTCTGGACCGGGTTTGTTGCGGGTTGAAACCCGCATCCAGTTGAGGTGGATCCGTTCGCGGATTAGTGGGTCTTCGAAGGGGAGAACCAGTACCCGCTTCAGACCCATTGGTAGGTGAAATTACCGTTTTACCCCTGGGCTTCAAGATTCATTCCTGATTTGGACGGTTCCGATTTAACCCCATTTTTAGCCATATCAATAGTTATAAGCAATCTGCATGTGCGATGCATGCCCTAAGAATTTAATTTTTTTAAGTAAATACTGCGATGTAGTCTGTCATTGAATCTGAGAACTCTTTTACCCATCTCAAACCCTTACCATACTCTTTACAATTACCCCTAGTGGCACTAACTTTTATTTTATATAAGTGTCACTTTTGTAAATAATTATGTCGTAAATAAATTTGAACTTTGAGGATATTATGGTAACTGACAACAGTTGACTAAATGGATGGTTAACATAACTTCCACTTAAAAATAAGTGGTTAAGATTAGATGGTTGATTATCTACAAATTGCAATTTGTTACTTTGTTTGCAAATGACACAACCCGCACTCTCCCATTATAATTTAGACTAGTATAATGTATGTGCGGTGCACGTCTAAAAAAAGTAAAGTCATCAAATTAAATAAATATATATTGAATAAGAAAAAAAATAGTTTATATTTATTTGGGCTACACGTGCGATGCACATTTATATTTGTTGGATATAATTTGGACGTGTATTATACGTGTTTATATACTTACAAAGTTAGGGTTCGTTTGTTAAAAACCCGAACTCTCTCATTAAAATAGTAGATATTAGAAATAGATTATATATATATATTATTTATTTATTTAATATATATATATATATATATATATATATATATATATATATATATATATATATAGACCAGCTCCAGGGGCTTACAACATGAACTTTTTCCTAATCGGACTTTGAGGATAAATGTACTGTAATTTAGTCCCACATCGGAAGTTATGCAGCTACTCACCCTCGAGGCTTCATTTTCCAAGCAACTGCGTGGTGAGCATAAAGCAAACTATTCTTTCGCCTTTTACTAAAGAATACCGTGCACTCACCACACTAAGAGCATCCACAATGGCGTTTCTCATATTTGAGAAAATGGCACAAATAGAAATAGAAAATAAGGGTGATCTCTACAGTGGTTGTTTGCTAAAAAATTCTCAAAAAATAACAAGACGAAACAACATGAATCGTCTAGCACTTTGAGTAAAAAAAATATTTAAAAATGTTAAGTTAATAATGTTTAAGTTAATTAACTATTGATTAGATATTAAAATAGTTAAATTAAATATTAAATTAACACCTAAATCCACTAATCTACGAATTTTTCCCCAAACTGTCCCACTTTTTGAAAGTTTTCCCCAAACTACCCTACTTATTTAAAAATCCCAAAATGCCCTACTCACTTTCCGAAAAAGCGAGTTTGGGTAAAGCCTCATTGCTTTTTCAGAAAGCGAGTGTGAGACTTTGATTAGGGTTTTGGGGTTAGAAGAGGAGGAGGAAGATAGAGAGAAAGAGTAAGTGAGATCTGATTTTCTGAAAACCAAAGCCTGACACTCACTTTCTGAAAAAGTGATGTGGTTTTACCCAAACTTGCTTTTTCGGAAAGCGAGTAGGGTGTTTTGGAAATTTTAAAAAAAAGTAGGGCAGTTTGGAAAAAAACTTTCAATAAGTGGGACAGTTTGGGGAAAAAATTCCTAATCTACATGAATTAACACCTAAGCTATTGGACTAAACACCATATGGCTGGACAGGACAACATGTCCCGTCCAAGCCTCCCGTCCAAGCCATTTTGGCTTCAAACGGGACAACATGTCCCGTTTGACGAATTTTCGTTTTTTTTTCTTCATATGGTACATGTTGTACCTTTTGATTATTTTATTTTATTTTTTTTAAAAAAAAGGTCAGGCGAAACAACTTGTTTCGTTTGATCACATTAAAAAATAAATAAATAAATAAACGGGACGGAACAAGAAGTTTCATCCCCTATAATTTGAGAATCGTCAGTTCGTTTATCAAATATGAGAAGCAACTGTAGCGATTTTACTAAAATATGACAAAATAGTAAACGACTGCAGGTCATCGTTTCTCAAAATATGAGAAAATGGCAAATATAGCAAACCAACTGTGGATGCTCTAAAGCAGCATTCTCCTATTTTTTTAGGGTGGTTCTATATTTTGAAAGAGTCCCCAACAAATCATAAATTTAAATTTTATGTATACACCTTGTTTAGTTCTTTTTGCTTATTCGATTGTTTTTTTTTTAGGTTATGCTTATTCGATTGTTTGCTGCTATTAAAAGCTTGATAAACTATAAAATAGAGCTTGAAAACGAACGCTCTATCTTTTGAAAGAGTCCCCAACATATCATCAATTTAAATTTAATGCATATACCCTGTTTAGTTCTTTTTGCTTATTCTATTGTTTGTTGCTGGTAAAAGCCTGATAAACTATAAAATAGAGCTTGAAAATGAACAGAAGATATGCTGAACATTGTAAGCTATTCGTTCGACAACCGAGGTACACGAAGTTTTTTAGTTACTATATTAAATTTCATGTCAGACTCTGAAGTTTTTTTCCTAGCTAAAACGTGTGGGTTGGATGTGTGTGACACTGAGCGTAATGCATTACTACTCAATAAAATAAGGGGTTGGGAAACTGAAAGGGTTAAGACTAGTTTTGAGAACGCCCTAGGATCTAGCGCCGGGTCGACTGACATCCCCGAGGATGAAGTCGGCCCCACTCCCACAACAACGGTCATCCCTGACACAGTCTCCCAATGAATACACTTTTCTGGAATGTTAGGGAGCTAGGGGATAGGGGGAAGAGGGATATGGTTAGGAACGTCATTAGCAACTCTAAGGCAGAAGTGGTAGGGTTGCAGGAGACCAAACTTCAGCACGAGTTCAAACCCAAAAGAATTGGGGGCAACAGAATTAAGGAATGGGTATTACGCCCGTCAACAGGAGCCTCAGGAGGGATAGCTATTGGATTCAACTCGGATATTCTCACTTGCACCAAGGTATACAGTGGAACGTTCTCCCTGACCACCCGACTGAAACGACGGTCTGATGATTGGGTGCAGACGGTCACTGTCGTTTACGGGCCGAATGTGGCTACAGATCGAGATGACTTTTGGCAAGAGTTGGTTGATATTCGACATCGGTGGTCGGGAGCTTGGATTGTTGGGAGGATTTCAATATCACCAGATTCGCTTTCGAGCACAAGGGAAGAGGCTCCAGCGACAGACACAGAGAGGAGTTTAATAGGGTGATAACGGAACTAGAGCTGATCAATATTCCAATTAATGACAGACTATTCACATGGTCTAACATGCAAGCGGCTCCGGTGATGGCCAAATTGGACAGGATTCTAGTATCGATGGATTGGGAAGCTAATTTTCCGTTAGCAACCGCTAGATCGATTCCTAGACCCACGTCAGATCACACTCCGGTCCTTCTCGATGTGGGGGTACACAGGGCTCAGAGGCCAAGGAAATTCAGATTTGAGAAGGCCTGGCTGGAAATTCAGGGATTCCACCACATGGTGATGGAAAATTGGGTGCTCCCAACTGCTGGTACGGACGCTGCATCCCGATGGTGTGAAAAAATTCGCAGATTGAGAAAGCGGCTACGCGATGGAATCGATCTAGATTTTCGACCAGCTGGGTGCAAAAGATTCCTTTTTGGAAGGAATTGATGGGCTAGAAAGGATGGAAGAGTCGCGAATCTTGTCACAAGAAGAAAGAAACAGTCTACTCGAGCACCGGGAAAATATTGCCAATCTTTATAAATTGGAAGAGATCAATGGCAACAAAGGTCAAGGATTTCGTGGCTCAAAGAGGGAGACGCGAATACGGCCTACTTCCACCAGGTGGCAAGCGCAAGACGTAGATCCAATCTCGTCCTGTCAATACAGACGGATACGGGAGCTTCACAAGACAAAAAGGTGATTTCCACGACATTTCAAAATTACTACAAGGGCCTCTTTGGGAGGAAGAAAGATTTCAGGATCCCAATGAGGGATGATTACTGGCAGGCATACCAGAACGATTCAGTGCAAAATTTTTCCACCTTGGAAGCACCTTTCTCGGAAATGGAAGTGAAAAAGGCCATCAACCAAATGGGAGCAGATAAGTCACCTGGGCCAGACGGCTTTCCAATGATGTTCTTCCAAGTATTTTGGGAAGAAGTTAAAGGGGACATTATGGCACTGATGGAGGAATTTTTCTACAATAATCTCAGATTGGACATGTTCAATTTTGCGGAAGTTGTCCTCATACCCAAACGGGAAGAGTCTAAGCGTGTGGGGGATTTCCGACCGATTAGCCTTATAAACTACTCGGTTAAGATCATCACAAAGCTCCTGGCCATCTGCCTGGGAAGCATTACGGACAGTATAATCAGCAAAACCCAGACAGGCTTCATCAAGGGCAGATGTATCCTAGACTGTGTGGCCACTGCTGAACAAGTGATCCACCACGGCCATACGAGCAATTCCAAGAACTTACTCCTAAAGTTGGATTTTGAGAAGGCATACGACTCCGTCGACTGGGAGTGTTTGCTGGAAGCTCTCAGAGGGAGAGGATTTTGGGATAAATGGGTAAGATGGATCAAACAGTGTTTACAGACTAGTAAAACGGCAATATCGGTGAATGGGCGGCCAGGTCCGTCGTTTCCTTGCAAGAAGGGACTCCGGCAAGGGGATCCGTTATCCCCACTTCTATTCACTATTGTAGCAGATGTGCTGAGGGGTATGCTAGAAAATTGTCGGAGAAAAGGTTGGATTACGCCCGTGGCCTGTAGCACCTCTAATCAAGGGTGCACGATTCTCCAGTATGCTGATGACACCCTACATTTTGGGAATTGTACCAGATCAAAAAAAATCTGCTTTAAAGGGGTCCTCTACTATTTTGAAGCCTGGTCAGGTCTCAGGATAAATTTCCACAAGAGTGCACTGATTCCCATTACACTCTTTGATGAAGAAGCTCGGGAACATGCCACTATACTAAACTGTATGACAAATGAGTTCCCAATCAGATACTTAGGGCTCCCACTCAGACCAGGGAAACTCACTAAGTCGGACTGACTGCCGATAATAGATAGGGTGGAGGACAGACTGTCTGGCTGGAAAGGAAAATCGCTGTCGCTTGGAGGCAGAGTGATACTCATTAACTCAGTATTATCTAATCTGCCCATTTACTACATGTCTTTCTTTGAGCTTCCAAAGTGGGTTATCCAATGGATTGGCCGAATCCGAAAAAGATTTCTTTGGAAAGGGGCAGATTCGAATAGGGGAGGTTACCACCTGATCAAATGGAGTATTGCTTGCATGAAGAAGAAGCATGGAGGGCTAGGCATCGTCGACCTTAGAGATATGAACCTTGCCCTTTTGGAAAAATGGTGGTGGAAGGTTTTTCACCACGGTGGGGAAGGATGGCAGGATTTCATTCAACCATACCTTCGGGGAAAAGGTACGAGAAGCCTAGGCTTTCGAGTAGGGGCTAAGGTCTTGCGATTCTGGAAAGGAATTACCAAAGCATGCGGACCGTTCAATCAGCAGTTACGTCGACTATCGGTAATGGACGGTCCACCAGATTTTGGTGGAATAAGTGGTGTGGTGCTCATACACTGAAGGAAACTTTCCCAGAGCTATATGCCAAAACGAATCGACCTAATATCTCTGTGGCCGAGACTTGGAAGAGGGGAAATTGGAGGCCGTCGTTCCGAGGAAGTCTTACCCCAGGATTACATCAGCAACTGCTTGAATTGCAAACACACATCACACAGACCGGGATGATGTGCGCCCAAGGCCCAGTGCAGATGCGATGGGGACTCGAGACCAAGGGAGCTTTCACGGTCAGATCCCTGTACCATCGAATTCACTTCCGGGGATGCAGACCCAGCTGGGCACAGGTGTTATGGAAGGCAAAAACACCACTGAAAGTCAGAGTCTTCCTCTAGCTACTGCTCAATAATGCAATCCTCACAAGAGAGAACCTGGCCAAAAGACAACCCCAGATTGCGACTGACTGTGGGTTCTGTAATATACATACGGAGACTCTGAATCACCTTTTTATTCACTGCCCAAGAAGTAAGGCGACTATGGTAGAGATTTTAAGAGCCCTAGGAACAAGTGACTACCCCTGCAAATATGAGAATTTGTGGATTGGCCCCAAATTCGCCTCGATTCGCCACGAAATGAAGGATGCGTGGTACATTGCTATTGCGGCAACTACATGGGTGTTATGGCTAGACAGAAACAACTTTTATTTTCGTGCTTTATGTAATAGTATTTCTGGTAACCTTACTCATATCATGTATCTTATTTCTTTTTGGGCTACAGCTGCCGCTACAGGAGCGAGAGGGAGGATTGCCAGAGTCTTCCAGGTAGAGGATTTTTATGATGAGGAGGTAGAGTTTGGGCCGACACTAGACTGAGGGATCGGCGCCATCCATACTCATCAGAGTCTCAATAGCTGCAGTCTCTGCTAGTTTGTATTTGGCCTACTGTACTTTTGGTTGTTTGATGCATGGAGGATTAGACCCACCCCCCAGGGTTTTGTTAGGGGTTTATGTTTTATTTCCTGCACTGTACTTTTGTATTTCTCCCGGTACACCAGGGTTGTTTTATTAATTTCTTATTAATGAAACAGGGTGGCATTATGTAGCGCCCCGAATTTTTAATATGATATCTTAGAAAATACGTGACACAATCCCAGCATCAACTTCAATGTAATAGTACACATAGCCCAAAAACACAAATAATTTTATTTCTAAACATTTATTACAACCATCTCTTTCAAACACAGCGGAATTACAACACCTTGAATTACAACTTTCTTTTACAACACTTCTCTTTACAAAATTTACACAAGGCTCTATTACATCACTTATAATCTCCAAAGCTAACTCAAGCATCCAAACCCCCAAACTCTAAGCAACAACCTGCAACACATGAGGCTAGAGATGATCCCTAACTCCCAAACTAAAGGGGTCAGCCATAAATGGTGTGAGTGATATAAAACATACAACATAATTAAGTCATAACAACATAAAGTCGTCAACAGCATATATTAACAACAAGGATAAATGGGAAATAACAAAGATATAAAGCGTGAAAACATCATGGAATGAAAATGTAACACCTCGAAATTTTAAAATATCGAAAATGTCTGTTTTTATATGTTTTGAATGGTGAAAATTATTTTTGGTATATTTTATTTAAATATTGATATCGGTATGGATATTTATGGTAGATTGGTATTATTGCTATATATTGAAGCCATGAGTTGAGATTTTATGTGAATAAATATTGATTATTTTATTTTATAATTTTGAAGGATTATTGCGAGATAATTGCAATGTATTTTGTATTGTTGGTGCTATTAAAAAAAAGAGTTGGGGTTTACTTGAAATATTTTGGAGGTCTAGGGGTCTATCTGTAAATATCCATTTATAAAAATATTATTATTATTATAATTTTATCTCTACTACTATAATGGGAGAACACCTTAGTGTAATTTGTCCTCAACCCAAATATTTTCGAAAATGAACCAGTTATGGACTAACTTTGGGTAAATATTTTCGAAAGTGGATCAGTTTGGTAAATATTTTCCATAGTGGATCAGTTCGGAAATTATTTTCTTATAAAAAAAAAAACCATTCTTCTTCTTCTTCTCGGTTCTTTTCTCTCCCGATCGAAGCCAGCCGAACCCACCATTCGGCCTCTCTCGCTCTCTCCTTAAATCCACTTCGTTCCTTCGCAAAATCCAAATTAAATTGGGGAATAGGCTAATTGAAGGGTTCTCTACAACGTGGTAGCATCGGATTTCCGAAAGGATTCCAAAAAAGGTATACCCTATTTTATTTATTTGTATAAAATTTATTGTGGTTAGTTTTATTGAGTAGGATTATGATGGTAGAGAGATTTAGAAGTGTTGGAAGTGGTAGATTTGGGAAATTAGTGGGTTGTTAGAGAAATTGCAATTTGTTAGTAAATGAGGGTTTTGGGTTTGTAAAATAGAGAGATGTATATATAAGAATTATCTCTGGTATGGTGGTAAAAATTATAGTGAGTCATTAGAATAAAATGGGGAGTAGTGATTTTGGTATAGACTTGAATTATAGAGTTTATGAAATCGGGTAGAAAACTCGATCCAAATAATTAAAGAAAATGCATATGAGGGTGTAGAGTATTACGCAAGGATTAATATAAATTTAGGATGATTTTTATAGGCTTCCAGCTCAATTAAATTGAGTGAAATAAATTATAGGCGAAAAGTGCACGCCGGGTGTTCGGTGAAATGCCCGCGCGATATAGAGGTGAGAATTTGATGAGTTCGGAGGTGTAGTTGAGTCTCATTATTATTATTAATCCTAATATATGAGATTAGGAAAAAGAGGATTAAAGAAATTAGAAAATACGAATTTTTCTTATTAGAAAGCCTCCGATCAATAAGGGAATGTTTGTATGGGGACCCAAATTCGAAATCCATCGATGTAACTCGGCTACTTAGGTCATTTGTAACGTGTGGGTGAAGACGGATTCAAATTTGGAGGTCCGTAGGTCGAGTTTTGAGCTTTAAACTAATCGGTTCTATAATTTTTCAATTAGGAGGAAAAAGTCGAACTTCGACTGGCTACAGGACGGACGTGGGACATCGTTTGCTCGAGCCGTCAGGTGAGTACGTTGTGTTTATGAATATTTTATATTGTGGCCAAATTTCGTGGCCTTTTGATATGTTTTGTGGGTGTTATGCCAAAAATGAATTTTCGTTGAAAATACGGATTTTTAAGGATCCAAAATGGGTTTTTGAGACATGTGATGAAATTAACTATTTTAAGTATATAAAACCTATATTATGGGTTAATGTGACGTGTTGAAGTATAAAAACTAAATATATTAAATTATTTATGCGTATTTTTATCCCGTGCATGTTTTGTGCATGTTTTTGGGGTATATAGGCCGACATAGGCAATCGGGTATATGCGGAGCCTGGTGTATGGGCTAGCATATCATGGATGGATGTTATAAGATGTGGTTAGACGAATTTAGTGATTGTGATCATGTTTCGAAGATCTGTGTAATTATAGTACACGTTTGTGCATGCTTTGGGGCATATAAGCCCTTATAAGTGATTTTACTTATATGAAACAGGATGTATGAGCTAGTATGCTATAATTAGATATTATAAGACTTTATTAGAGGAAATAAGTGGTTTTGGCCCCTTATGATGGGAAACCCGCATGTGTGATGTTCATTTGTAATATATATAGAGATGATCATGATGCGTGATGCAATAATTGACGAAATTAAATAAGTGGGTGCATGTTTACATTTTAATTATGTTTGAAATGAATTAATGGGCAGTAATATGATGTGTTGGTTTATATGATAAATGACTTGGTGTATGTTTATATGGGATTTAATGAAGTAGCGAATAGCATGGTATTCATAATGGGTGATGTTATGGTAAATTAAATAACATGATGGTTCCTATGTTAAATGACATGGGGTATGCATATATATATGATACAACGAGATGATAATCAATATTGTGGATATCAGTTGTGCCTCAAATGCAAGATAAAAGGTGAGATGATAAGTGTTAATAAAATGTGTTTTTATTCACATGATTAAAGTCAAGAATGTGGCTATTGTGCAAATAAAAGCTGTGATGCTTTGTGTTTATTTAATAAGATGAAAAGATGATATAACAAATGGCTTTGTTGACCAGTACCTACAGCAATCCTGGGGGTTTGGGCTAGACCTCCTAATACCCAAGGACCGGCTTGGGGTAAGTGGACCCAAACTATGTTTGGGGTAAGTGGATTTTATCGCCCAAGCTATCGGCTTGAGGCCCGGCTTTCCCTCGATGACAGCTGTCGCGAGGAAGTACCCAGTTTATCTGGGGTAAGTGGTTTTTCCCTCTTGGCTTCGGCTGGGAGGAAGTACCCAGTTTATCTGGGGTAAGTGGTTTTTTCCTCGATGACAGCCGTCGCGAGGAAGTACCCAGGTTACCTGGGGTCAGTGGCTTTTTCCCTCTTGGCTTCGGCCGGGAGGAAGTACCCAAGTTCTACTTGGGGTAAGTGGTTCCCTCGCTAGTTCGGCTAGGAGGAAGACGTAGCCTCGGACGAGTAAGACTCTGTGTGAGCATCGGGCCGCGTGTTTACTGGGCTGTCGGCTTTCAGTATGTTGGGATACTGTGGCTCACTGGTCGACAAACTAATAAAATAAATAAGTGTTAATAATAAATGTGGTAGTAAAGAAAGTGGTAAGTGGAATGTGAATTGTGTGTGGAAGAGAAAGTGGATAGTGAAATGAGAACTGTGTGTGGGATAGAGAGTTGTTGTGAATGAAGTAAATGTGAAAGTGAACGTGCTATGAGTTAGTGTATGAAAAGAAGTGATAAATGCAGCTTGTGATTAATTTAAGATGAAAATAATAAAAGAGATGTGTTATCATGAATAATACCAAGTAATTGCATTATGGGTGTGATCATTAAAGTAAAATACAGTTGATATGAGTTGTACCTTGGAATTGTGTCAAGGAACTACCCGCCCGCAATTTGTGTGGAAATTGTGGGAACTTCCTGCCTTGGCATAATTCGCAGGGTGAGTGGATATAATAGTGGTAATGATTGATAGAAATGAGAAATAAAGTGAAGTGAAGATGATAAGTGATTGAAGTGAAATGAATAATCAAGCTATCGGCTTGAGATGTGATGTGATATTACCCAAACTGTGTGTTTGAGGTACAGTGATGATTACCCAAGCTATCGGCTATGGGACGTGATATGTGGTGGCCCCAGAGTGTGTTTGGGGATTAAATGAAAATGATAATAAGATTTATTGTTATAAGAAAAAGTAATTACTAAAGTGATATAATATGATGTGAATGAGCTATAAAACATGGTTTTGATGCAATGAGTATAAGAATTCGAATTAATGAGGTGTTAATGATGTGATGAAATGGGAGTAAATCGCATGGGCAATGAGATGTGGTAATTATGTCATGAGAAATGAAGGAATATGGTAGTATGAGAATAGATGCATATGTTTATGATGTGATACTTTTATAACATAATAAAATAAATACCTGTTTTATGAAATTGGATATGACAATGGTTATTAAAGAAAGTATGTTGTGTTATGAGTTTGTGTACTTTGGAAGTGTGTCGGGGAACTACTCGCCTGCTATTTCCGTGGAAATGGTGGGAACTACCTGCCTCGGCACAACTTCTGAATGTGTGTGTTGATGACATAATATAAGTAAATGAAACGCATGGCTAAATAGAGTTGGAGAAATGATGTAATAACATCATGTAGTTATGTTAATATAAATAGTGAAATGCTGATATGATGATAAGTGTGGAAAGATGAATATTCGTATTATGCGAATGTAAGATAAGTATATTTATATATCCATACGAGGTTGATGTGAAGTGTATTATGAAATGTGGGAAGTATGGATAATTAAATAATTGAATGCAGGATTGGCAAAGTATGTGATTTATCACTGTATTGACGATGTTGTTGTGTTCAGGATTCAGGTGGCATTATTTTAATTCGGTAATTGTAAGTTTAAGTATTTTCTTTATACCATTTTAATTTGTCGTTAGATTAGTAATTATACTCACACCAGAAATGGCTAACCCCTTAGTGTTTTGGGGGGTTAGGGGAGTCTGAGGACTACCCTAGATCCCCCACTGTTGCAGGTTCTTATCAGTGCAGAGGTGAGGCGTGGAGTGGTAGTATAGCTTTTTATTTAAAAATTTGTATTACTTAGTTATAGGAATAGTGAAATTTATGATTTAAATTGTATTACGAGTGTATAAGCTTGTATATGACGATGATGAGTATAGTGTGAGGTGGTGTGGTATGTTGGTGACCCGTACCCGTCCCGTCGTGGAGTACCAGGCTCTGTGGTAAGTTTTACAATGATTTTTCTAAGATTTTACTTCGTTTTTCAAAGAAATTCATAGTTTTTAATTGATATTTGATAATCCGTTATGAGTTTGGCCCCCAGAGCATTATATTATATTGCCTGTGTGTATCTGCTCATTTTGGCCTGGGGAGCCCGTGAAAATATTATGTGGTTTGTGAGCTACGGAATTTTGAGCAGAATTCCGTAAGCTTTTTGTGTTTCGGGGCAAAATTTACAGGGGGGACTCTGTCAAAAATTTTCCTGGAATATAACTTTCTTAGTTATGATTAAAGTGATATAGAAATTAAAAGAATTGAATTTGGAGACTTAGTTTTCAAAAAAAAAAAAAAAAAATTTGGGGTGTTACAGTTTGGTATCAGAGCCTAGGTTAACTAGGAAATTGTTAATCCTAGTGATCTTACCATGTGAGTATGGGTTCATTATCGCTTAGTTGGAGATAGAGAGTGTATTTTATGTGGGTGTTTTGTTGAAGAATAGATTTTATTGTGGAATGGTGTGATCCACATTAGACTTTTGTCTGACTTTGAGTCAGCATTTCCTTTCTTGACCCTGCATATGGGTTGACCTCTGTAGAAATCCCGGTGTGAATTTGCGCACTATTGGAGTATTCTATTATATTGATTGCTATGTGCCGTAAGAGGCTATCCCCAGGAGATCTGGTGTAGGTCCTATGGACGTATGTTCTATAGGTGTATATTTTATAGATTGAGGAGTGATGTGTGGTTATGGTTTTATCCCATATTCGGGGAGATTGATTGGTTGTAGAAGGTTATGTAGGTCATCTGCGTAGTTGGGGTATGGTGCAGGGAGGATTCGGGTGAGACAGCCCGATGAAACCCAGTTTTGATTATTTATAATGCCTTGGACGATGAAGATTATGCCCGTTGGGTTTGGTGGAAACATTTAAGTCAAAGATTGAGATTGTTGATGGGGTTTGCAAAGTTTTTGATATATTTGAAGAAGTTTTTAGTCCCCCACCTTAGCGAACTTTGGAGTTCAAGATAGATTTGATATTTGGTATGACTCCAATTTTTATATCAGCTTGTGTTATAGCACTTAAGGAATGGAAAAAGATGAAAGAGAATTTGAGGGGATGTTTTTGATAAAGGGTATCGGTTCAAGTGATACGTCGTAGGGCGCTTCTGCAGTATTGTAACAAAGTTGACAGTTCACCGAGAAGGTGTACTAAGTAAGGGGATTATTAAGTGTTTATTGTTGAGAATAGATAATTGGTTGGATTAGTTGCGGGGAGTGTCATTAATCTCCCGATTAGAGTTGCACACCGAGTACCATCAGATAATCCCGAGAGAGGGAAAACATCTCAGGAATTGTTTTTCGTACTCGGTATGAATTGTATGAGTTCTTAGTGATATCTTTCGGGCTGGCGAATGTCCCTGCAGTTTTTATGAAATTGACGAATTGGGCCTTTCACCCTTATATTAACAGGGTATAATTGTATATGTGAATGATATTTGGTGTATAATTGTTGTATGGTGGAGCACTGATCGATAGGTTGGGGCCAAAAGTGGTATGCTATGTTTGTAAATTGCCAATTATGGGGGTGAGAAGCATGACTTTTGGGACACATTGTGTCTATTGAAAGCGTATTTGTGGATCCGAAGAGAATTTCAAAAGGTGAAAAGACGGGAAATAACCCCCGGATGTGTTGGAAATTCAAAGTTTCTTGGTTTTAAGTGGCTATTATCGGAGGTTTATTCCTCGGTTTTCTCTTATTGTTGTATCGATAACTCATTTTATCATAAAGAATGAGCCGTTGGTATGACCTGAACAGCGTTGGAAGACCTTTTCAAGAGTTAAAGGGAGAATTAGGAGAAATTAACGATAGCTTGTGTTTTGATTACTCCGAAAAGGGAGTATCTCTCCGAGTAGATGCGGGTGTATGTGGTACAGGATCAGGTGCAGTTTGATGCATGAAGGCAAGTTGTGGCTCGTATACTGAGGCAGTTGTGGTTATACGGGGTGCGTGAGTTACGCAAATTTGAAATTAGTGATAGTAAGGTATGTATTGAAGGTGTTGAGAAATTAGTTTTTCGGAAATTAGATTTAGCTTTTTCTGTAATTGTAAGAGTTTGAACACTCGTTCTTGCAATGATTTTAGCAGGAGGCAATAAACGTGGCTTGAATACTATGGTAGCTTGGTATGGAAATAATATACCACCCGGGGAAGAAATAAAGGGATGAATGCTATAAATGAAAAGAAGATTTTGTCTTAATAACGTCCCAGGAGTGGACGGTGTTCATTTCAATAGATCAATTTGATTTTATTTCAGTAGTAGAGGTTGATCCGACCCTATATATCGGTAGTTTATCAATACAGTTGTCTATCCTACAGTTGACCAGTCAAACTGGAATTCAAAATTTCTGTTTGTGACAGAAGATGTATGGTCGAGTTCTGGATGAGATTAGTGAATGTACTGCAGATTGGTCAGTAGGCAGTAGGGAAAATCTTTGTTATTACCGTAGATTTGATGTTCTTGATTAGGATGGTTTGTGGTAGCGGGTGAGGAAGAATGTTCCTTATATTCAGTATATTGTCTATCCCGGTAGCATAAAGATGTATTAAGATTCTAGGAGAATATTTTAATGGACCGAAACGAGGAAGAATATTAATTATCAGGTAAGTATGGATAAACCTCTTTTGAGGTGTGTAGTTGACAAAAGAAAAGATGACGCCCATCAGCGGCGAAAGCCTCTTGATGTTAGAAATTGAAGATATTGGGTATTCTTGATGAATTTCTTGTTCTACGTCGAGAAAGGTGTGAAAGACCTATTAAGTGGTGGAGCCGTGGTAGATTAAAGTCTAGTTGGAGGTGGCATTGGATGTGATATATCCTATCAAACTAGTAGTTATTGTAAAGCCATAGTGCAGTTAACCCGACGACCAGCTGGGTAGTTGTAAATGGTGCAATGAAGGTTTGATGTTGATAATGTACCTAGAAATCCTAGGTAAGGGTGTGGAGGAAGTATCTTGACTTTGTTCGATGAGTTTTCTTAACTCCATAGCTCGAGGACGAGCTTCTTTTGAGGTGTGTAGAATGTAACACCTCGAAATTTTAAAATATCGAAAATGTCTGTTTTTATATGTTTTGAATGGTGAAAATTATTTTTGGTATATTTTATTTAAATATTGATATCGGTATGGATATTTATGGTAGATTGGTATTATTGCTATATATTGAAGCCATGAGTTGAGATTTTATGTGAATAAATATTGATTATTTTATTTTATAATTTTGAAGGATTATTGCGAGATAATTGCAATGTATTTTGTATTGTTGGTGCTATTAAAGAAAAGAGTTGGGGTTTACTTGAAATATTTTGGAGGTCTAGGGGTCTATCTGTAAATATCCATTTATAAAAATATTATTATTATTATAATTTTATCTCTACTACTATAATGGGAGAACACCTTAGGGGGCGTTTGGTACGCGGTAATGTATAAGGGAATCTAAGATTACCCTCTTGATTACCTGGTTTGGTAAGACATAGGTATAGTTTTGTAAATAATTTTAAATTCCCAGGGTTATCAAAATAATTAGTTTGGAAGGATAAACATTCCCCTTGAAAATGGTGGGATTTGTGGATTCCTCCACATAAAAATGAGTGAGAATATTGCATACCCAAAACACCCTCATTTCTCACTCCTCGCCAATGAATCCTGCCGTCAACCCCCTTCGTCGACACCCCCAGTCGACGCCGGCGCCACCCGGAACTCCCCCCCCTGCCGACCTCTTCCCGGTTCCCGACAAACACCAGTCAAAACCCCAAATCCCAATTCTCCCTCCTCCCGGTCCCGTCGCGCCTCCACCGCGAAGTCGCCGTCGCCCAGCCCGTCGTTGACCCTGCCGTCGTGCCGCCGTCTTAGACGCCAGCGTCGCCGCCCCCCTGGCTACTATTGCTGAGAATATTGATTGTCATGATGATTGCTTTTTCTGACACCTTTTGTTTGAGAAGGCATTTCAAGCTCTTTAATGAGCAGAGTAGCAAATATCTGAATCTGAACCCTTTTTCTTTTCATCCCTTTCTTCGAACACATGCGTGAGTATTTTAGGGTTGAAGTCACTTTTAGTCATCAATATCAGCCAGTCATTTGTGGCTAATTCATAGTCGTCCATATCTAATTCTTCAGGCAGTGCTTTGTCATTAGAGTAAACTTCAGTTTTTGAATCTTTCTGTACAAGGTAGGACGGTTAAAGAACAAGCCAGAGTTTCAAATTAACACACTTCAAAATAACACTGCCAGTGTTTTGATTGTTTAGGCAATTTTGTTATATCATACATGTCATGTGGAAGTAATAGTGTTTGGGTTGTGATGGGCAATGCTTTTTCTGACACCTCTTGTTTGAGGAGGGCTATATTAAAAGCCCTTTGATGAGCAAAGTAGCAAAATTCTGAACCCTATTCATTTTGCTGCTTCCATTGCTTTAAAATTGACAATAAATTTTTTATTACTGTTGCTTCTTCATTACAAAGGTTTCAATTTAGTATGTGTACTTTGATATTTTGGATAAAAATGTTTAGTATGGTTTCATGAATGATAATGTGTGACAACAAATGCACTCTTTTGGCACTGTGGAGAATATATACAATTTTAATGAACCCTTGAAGGTAGGATGATGGCTATTGTTCTTGCCCTTCTGCGATCATTAGGATTAATATGTGCTGTTTTTTAGTTTGATAAATTGTTTTGATCAGCTGTATGTTTCTAGCAAATATCAAATCCTTCATTTTATTTGTTCTTACAAAATGCATGATTTTGGCAGATACGATCCTTCCACTGGAATTTATGGTATGGACTTCTATGTTGTATTGGAACGCCCTGGTTACTGTGTTGGCCGCCACCGTCGCTGCAAGTCCCGTGTGGGGATTCAGCACAGGGTCACTAAGGATGATGCCATGAAGTGGTTCCAAGTTAAATATGAGGGAGTCATTCTCAACAAGGCACAGAACATCACTGGATAAAATAGCTGGATATTCACCAATAGAGCTAGGGTTCCTAAAGTCGTCCCTGTTTTTTCAGCTTTTTTGTTGAATTTGTTAAATGTTGCACTTTTGTCTCACCTAGAATGAGCTTTGATGTGGTACAATTTTTCTTAGTGAAAGACCTGGATTTGATAAGTTTCTTTGTTATTTGCTTTTGTTTGCTTTTAGTTTTTGCTATTTCATGAGACATGCAAAATTAAATAACTCCCTATGATTGTCTATTTCTGGCCTAAAAGATGTTGTGTTCTTAATGACAGGGTTGCAAATTATGCTGTGCGACAGCGTCTTAGTGTCGGTTATTTTTTTTGTTGTTCCCGTGTTGCTAAACGATCGACTATAATGCTGTTGAAATAGTCGTCTAAGTTTTAATTGCACAGGCTGCTATATACTTGACCTTAAAATATTATTCTGTTGTGTTGATTCTGTATGTAAATTGAGCACTGGTGGTTCTGGACCTTCTAGTGAGTGATATTTCAAGACAGTGAAATCAAATATGTTTGTGAAGAGCCCATTTCTAATCTCACATATGATGTATGCCCTTTTCTTTTAAAGATCATGTTGTTTGCAAATTGTCTCCAGTGTCATCATTTATGAGTAATGGTTTTATAAATAATTATGCTGCTGATAAATTTGAACTTTAAGAATGTTATGGTAACTGGTAACAATTGGATAAGTAGATAGTTAATATAACTCTCACTTAAAATTGTGTGGTTGAGCTTAGAATAATTAAGTTTGTTTGTCTATAAATTACACAACTTCAATTTTTTACAATATAACTCCCACTTAAAGAAGTAACGATAGAGATTGATTCTTATACGAGGGATTTGTTGAAATTCAGTCCTATTGTTCACATTCCAAATGTGATTCTCAGTCTGAATAAACCCTCATTCTATCGAGCAATGTTATTTGTACTATTGCATTTGTACCCCCCAAACTCGAACCATGGGGATGGAGGGAGGGCGTTTGGTGATGTGTATTTGGATTGCAACTGCAAGTTGGAATGAATTTCACATGCTAGCTAGATTAGTAATACCAAATCAGTAATAGGCTTTTAACTGTACTGATGGAATGAATTGTTCTATACCAAACAGTAATAGGCTTTTAACTAAATTAGATAACTTTTATATTTATTTATTTTCAAATAAAGCCAAAAGGGTATTTTCGGTAATGCCTACTATAGAGATGGATTGATGGGAATGAACTGTTCTTTACCAAACACAGTAATAAAGTATTCCCAGACATGTAATGTCGTATACCAAACACAGTATTGCAACATTTCCGGGAATCTTCATTCCCATCCTCATATTCCTGGGAATCCACTAATTCCTGGGAATTCTCCAATCCGCGTACCAAACGCCCCCTTAGTGTAACTAGCAAGTGACCCCGCGCATGCGCGGGCGGGGACACTAAACCATAATCTAACATTAAACTTTACCAGCAATTCAAAGGCTGTTTGAACATCCTCATACTACTTTTATTGTTCTACATTTACTCAGTATATTTGGCATCTCCATTTTTGACCAATCGAATTCATTCATCAGGAAAAGAAGCATATAAAACTACCAATTTATGTTCAAATGTTCAAATCTAACCCAAAAAAAAGTGGATGAACAGCCCAGACCGAATTGCACACAAGCGACTGCGGATGCTCTTACCACTGATCCTTCATGTAGAAGTGGAATCTTAAGTAAACAAAAAGAGATCTCATAATCCAAAAAATCCAATGTATACATAATATATTCCTAAGCATATAACTGGAGATATAAAAAAAACTATGCAGAAATCAAAGAAACACAAATTAAAGAGTTTGCATGAGAACTTGCCCCAAATTATAACTTCATATTAGCAATTCAATATCATATATTATTGATGTTTCATAACATAATTAGACTTTTCCTTCTTCTCAAAGCAGGCTCAGATTGGATATGAAACATCAATATCCAATCTGGGCACAGATTTGATCCACACCCCAGTCCCCGCCTGACTTTTCCTTCTTCTCAAAGCTGCTTCCATCAGCATCATCTTCATCTTCATCTTCATCTTCTCCTCCTGCTCTGCCAGCTATCCAATCTGAGCCTGTGAAATCCTCATCAGACCAAAAGGTTTCTTCATCATCTGCTGTTACAAGCCAGCGGATTAGGAACCTAGAATGGACAGTGAAAAGTAGAAGCAAGCCCAAGAAGAAAAACAAATGAAGAGAATGTTAAAGGTACTACAACTAATAATGGGGTGTTATTTAAGTGACAGCATGGGATGAACAAATCAAGTTTCTGATTGTTTGTATTATGCAAATGCTTAAAGGTGGGCAAGTAATATCATTAGGTGTTATATTTATAACGATTTTGTTGGCCGAATGAGAATGTCATTCATTTTTGCCAAATAAATTACACCAGTTTTGACATGTACAGCGGAATGTATTTGTTAGTGATAAGTGATAACACCACAACTCTATTCTTCTGTAATGGTATAAATTTGCTAGCAATCGTGTGTATGGCTTATAACTATTGGATGGCAGTCAGGCTCAGATTGGATATTGATGTTTCATAACATCAAATCTGTGCCAAAATATACTTTTCGAACTTAAACTGAAATATTCATACACATACGAAAATGTACATAACATTGGACAATGTACGAAATCCTCGAAAGGAGGAGATACGAAAAAAATTATCTGTTCCATTTGCAGCCTCTGATGTGAAAAGCATCAGAAAAGGAAAGGGGGACTCTGAGCATCTTCAAACATCTCCAATTCCAAACCCTGCAACAAAAAAATATAAACTTCTTTAGGGTTTCTGAGACTAACTGATAGTAAAGGTTTTCTACATTGTTATTAAAGTGCAAATTATGTATAGATTATGTACAAACAAATGTTCCTATTGGCTCCAGATCTTACCTATCCATATCATGTTGCAACCCAATTACCAATTATCACAGATATATCGATAAACATTTGGATTTTCTGAAATTTAGCGATAGATCCAAAAGTCAAATATACATAAAACCATTTGACACAACCCATCCGCTTCAGCTTCAGTGGCCCCCAATGCGACCTACTACAATAAAATTTTGCAGTTAATCCACACATTTTATCTAACATAATGAGTGCAGAAAGTAAAAGTAGGATAGAAAATTACCTTAAGAGCCAGCTTCCTTCTAAACCAGGGAAAGAATTTAGGGGGGCATGTGTTACTGTCTCCACACACAAAAAAAACATTACAAAGGAAATAAACTGTACCAGTAAAGGAGTGGTATACTATGAAAGAGGTTTTGTTGCAATTAGCGATACAATTATGCATACAAATTTGCCTCTCTTCCTTTAACAATTTATACCCAATCATTTTTTCTGAGTGTATGAGATCCACAATAAATAACAACATATTAAAAAGAATCAAATTCAATAAAGTCCAGATTCATAGCAAGTATATATAAGAGATTCTTCAAACAAATGAAGAACACTGTTGAGTTTAATACGAAGCATATCACATGCTAGAACATCTGCATTAGTAAACTAAAGATAGAATATACACATGACTGCTGAGTTTCTGCGTTTTTCCTGAGTTTTGTACCTCGATGGTAAGTGTAGGACATGCTATATCGAGTAATACAACTTTAGCGAACACAAAATAGAATATGTACATTATTATGAGTCCTGTACCATGATGATAACCTTAACCTCCTTGTCGTTAACCTACTCTATATGTTCAGATATATTAAGTATCTACTCTATATGTTCAGATATATTAAGTATCTATGTATAACCTTAACCTCCTTGTCCTGCATTGGGCCTTTGCAGGATGTATTTGCTTCATCTATTAGTTAGTTCTCAGACTGGGTGTTCTTAAATGTGTCTGTACTTACGGATTTTCTCAACTTCAGATATGTTTCATTATTTTCGGTGTATCCTTTGCCTGGGGTTTCTCCCCATTCCTATTAGTAATAAAATAAAATAAAATGTTTAGTTTGAATTTATATTGTCATAGTTTGGTTATTACAATTGTATGTTCAATCCCATGACAATTACTGCAACTCCACATATTTCCATTATATCAGATTAAAATGTATACAGAATTCTTCTCCCTCAAAAATTTCCTCCGGCTTGCTGTGTGTGTGAATCCAAGTTACTCCCATCTGATCTTGGCCATATTTACATTGAAAATACCCAAACTTTTATTTGTAATGAATCAGATATGGGTCTGAACCTGTACACCACCCAACCAGAGCCCAATCCCATAATTCGAAATGATGTAATAATGTAATATTTTACTTCGGCTTATTTTCGACTCCCGTACTTTACTTTTGGTGGGAGGAATGTGACTGTTTTTTTAACAGATAACTTTCGAGAAAATCATTACAGTTCTCTCGCCGTTTATTACATAAATTTGGTTAATTGCTGTCTAGTTATTTCATGTGGTGGGTTTCTAATATAAGTTTCACATTCCTTAACTACTTGCTTCTGTCGTCTTTTTTTTTTCTTAAATATCAATGTGTCTTCTGGCGATTTACCACTTAAGCTAACCCTTGCCTTGCCCTCCCTTCGCATATTTTCATACTCTGTTGTCTTCAAATTAAACAAACCTTAAATCAACTGAAACTAAGCTGATTCGAGCATACAGTATACACTTAATTAAGAGAAAACAGAATAAACAGTTTTATAAAACCAGAGCAGAAGCATTGTCATTCGTAATAATGTCAAAATCGTAGAAATAACAGTATAAATTCACCACATCTTCTTCTTCTTCTTCTTCTTCTTCTTCTTCTTCTTCTTCTATTTTTTGTTGTTGTTGTCATTTTCGTGAATTCTGTTTTGACTTTATTTACAGATTCATTTCATGATTTAATTTATAGAATAAAGATGACATCATCATCGCCTCATTAATGAAAGATTAACAAAACAAAGTAGAACATATTACATTGCAGCTAAACGAAACCCAAACACAAATCAAAACGACAAATACATACTAATACATCAATGACTGAAATGAAGATGCAGATAAAGCATTATCATCATCAATGAATATGATACTTAATTGTATTCGAAGTCAACAATGGATATGATACATAGGGATCATTAAGGGATACTGACCTAATTTAGTTAGGGATTAAGCGTAGGTGCAAACAGGAGAAGTCAACAATGTTTCAGTTAAAATCTCAATCAACATGATCTTGTGCAAATTAATAAATCATGGAAGTAAACTAATTAAAGGGATGCTAATTGAAGCCTAAATGAGTTGAAAGAAGTTTAGACTTTAAACCTGAATTCAGACAGGAAAAAGTTACAGAAAATGAGTTAAAGTTTCATTGAACAAAGAACTCTGTCACAAAATAGCTTAGCAGTAATAATAAACTAAGAACACCGACATCCTTATCTGTCTAGATTTCATAAGGTATGAAGATAAGTATCAATTAAGTCTTATCCCGAAACTGGTTAGAAGTATGGAAACTACAAACTATAAATCTCAGTATTACGATGTATATTTTTACGATTTGAATGCAACTCGGAGAAGTGGTATCGTTAGTTGTTTAAAGAAAAGGCTTGCAAGAATTTGTCAACAATAAGTTTATGCAGAAAGGTATCCAGTCAATACTATTGCTGTAGCCTATATAGCAAGAAAAGGAGGATATTGTAAACTAAAACAAATCAAGAAAGCTACGTTGAATAGGAACATTAGCTTAATTTATTGACACTGGTTCAACACAGAGATAATGGGTTTCAACCAGAATTATTGGATCATACTAATCCTCGTATGTGAATTTTTATCAATCCAATTTGCATCTATTAATATAAAGTGACAACCACAACAAATAAATCCGAATATATATCATAGTTATAAAGGAATGCACTTCAGGATATCTGAATCAATATCATAAGTCTAAGCACATCTCAAAAGGGATGAATTATAAATACTCCCCGAACAATTTTGGTTAGTAACCAGTTTTACACTAAATGGAAAAAAGTAAATGAGAGTGTGCAATACTTACTTTAAGAGATGCTTGAAGCTATGTTTATCCAGAACATATAGATCTTAACATAAAGATTTTATCTGAAGCATAAGCAAGAAATTATAAATGGAATATGATTTTTTTTTTTTTGGGGGGGGGGGGGGGGGGGGGGGGTTAGCAACAGTGATAATGTAATTATAGTATGTACCTCCTCATTTGTCAATACATGACCTTTGATAGGTAAACATGATTCATCCTCAAAAGATAATTGATTAACAGAACCCAGAAACTCCAGTGGTGTGTACCAGACCTCACAAAATCTGAAACTAATCCAACCTTCCATAGGGTGGTGACTCCATCCTCGTACCTGTGTCAATAAAAACGAAAGGCTTATTATTTATTACAGACAGGAAACAACAACAAATACTAAAACTGGAAATAGCATTCAGCCTCCTGAATTATGGAAGAAAAGAAGATAAACAATTAGCTTCTATATTAACCAGAAAGTTAAGGTCCTTGAGATTCCATAGGGTGGTGACTCCATCCTCATACCCGTGTCAATAAAAACGAAAGGCTTATTATTTATTACAGACAGGAAACATCAACAAATACTAAAACTGGAAATAGCATTCAGCCTCCTGAATTATGAAAGAAAAGAAACTAAACAATTAGCTTCTATATTCACCCAAAAGTTAATGTCATTGAGATTTAAGACAGCAAGTAATTTAAAAGTTAAGGTCCTTGATATAATGCAAAATGTATGTTGATAGTCTAATTATTTTTTTTCCCCATAGTTGTGCACAATAGTATGTACAAATTGAAAAAACCATGTACATTTAAATACCAACTTACCGTTTTTAAAGTTTTCAAGTAGATGTAACAGTTTTTTTCCCATTGGATCTGCTTAGAGATTTGAGGACTCCCATTTGGCAATCTTGTGAAATACATGTTATGCAATTGTCAAAAAGAAAAAACAAAAAAACAAAAAAAGGCACAAACGAAGAAAAAAAAAAGTCTGCTTCCTTCCTGTGCAAAAAAAATGACCTCTTATAGCGAATCTAGGAAAGTAATCTATTTTAATATCTAGGCAAGTTTTATGTTTCAAGAACAATTGATCTTTAAAACAGCTACTACAATCTATGTGTTAATGAATATCAGAGAAAGAGAACAACTCCCTTTTAAGGAAAAGTCAAAATTAGTACCTGACCAAGAATAAACAGTAGATATTTATATATACATGACATGCATTTATTATAGCATGAGTAAGGGAGAAAAAGAAACAATTTTTATAAAGAAAGACAATAAATTTATAAACTTTCTTATAGAAATATAACTAATTGTTCCCCAACTAAAGCACCACATGAAACCTAAGTTTCTTCCTTCTACTAACAATAAAGTTAACCCTGTGAAACAAAATGGCAATGTCTACAAAGTCCCTCAATTCACCAAACCTCTGAAAAATACAGTTCCTATATAGATTAGAGGGACAACTTCATACCGATGGGCAGTGGCTTGACTCTCCAGCGTGTACATGGAGGTGGAGGGAGAAGGGAGCGAGTATTTTTGTCTTGAATCTCATGCGGAGCTTCACCTGCCATTAAATTTATCGGTTCAAATCAATCATTAATAGAATCAACCAACAATTTGGGGAAAAAAACTAAAAAAATAGAAACCCTTCATAATAATAACTTGAAAGAATAAGAAAAAACCAAACCCAAACCTGAACCAGGCAATTATTAAGTGACCGTGAAAAAGCACTCACAAAAGATGAATGTGTATTCAAACTTTTCTGTAGCTACTATTGCAACCTGCAATGATGCATTGATGCGTCCGCACAACGTGGACAACAACTCTATAGCCAAGGAAAAGACAACCATCAATACATGGATTTGGCTTACCCCATACGTTCACCCCCAGAGCCCATTTAACTTTTCTCTAAAGAAAGCTTATTTAACTGTCACAATCATCACCCTTTTCTTCTTGGTTCCTTCCTCAAATTCACAATACCAATTGGATCGACATCTAACAGTTTTTCAAGCTTATTTAATTGTCACAATCATCACCCTTTTCTTCTTGGTTCCTTCCTCAAATTCACAATACCAATTGGATCGACATCTAACAGTTACGAAAAACTGATATCAAACATAGTTATTTGTTATATTATACGAATAAGTTTTTTATATGAAAAAGTGGTCTATCGTTTGGTACTCGGCCGTGGTTGCTTCAGATGAAAAAGTATCAATCTAAGTTATCTAGCTACAAATTCCTATAATTATTGTGAGTAAAAGATTAAGATCCTCTCTGATCTGCTTTTGAGAGAGTTAAATATATACATGATGCAGCAATAAAAATGCATTAATGAAAAAAGAAAACAAAAAACACCAAGTACCCTACCCACAAATATGTAGCAAACACCAATCCATAATCACCGATGATGGATCCTCTACTTAAACACAAAAGAAATGTTATTTTCTGAACAAACTGGGAAAGAGAAATGTTGTTTTTCCAACATATCTAAAATATAATCTCCTTCTCTCCAATCTTCCAATATATTGAACTCCATGACAACCGATCTTTCATCCTCCACCCCGATCCTTATCATATCATAGAGAGCAAAATCCAACTGAAATTGTGTCAAGCACATAATTTCTCATTGTGCGTGTCATTAGAGAACAAAGTGGCCACATCTTTTCTTAATCAGAGTCTTCTCGCTCCATGGGAAGTATATATGTTGATAATATACGTTCAAATTCTATACCAATTCTACTAGTAGTATAACAAAATAAAAAAAGCAATTATAATTTACAAATAGATTTTAAAATGGTGAAGATTGGGCTTAAACAAACCTGCATTCTATCATCCACATTCTTTGAGCTTTTTATTTATAAGCACTTTAGTTTCTCCTCCTCATCGGTTATCTTGTTCAATATTAAATCCTATGAAACCAAACAATATTAAGCATAAGAACTTGCAATTGTAAATCTCCTCAATCAGTTACTTTAAAAATAGAAATTAATTAAATCCTCTTTTATCTATAAAAAAATTCCATATAGGTTTAGTTTACATTTACGGATCTCTCATGGTAAGAAAAATTAAAATATTAGGTAGTTTTTTAATTGCTACCTTGACTTTCTCCTGAAGATTCGATAATT
Organism: Hemerocallis citrina; assembly: GCA_017893485.1. Taxonomy (NCBI): domain Eukaryota; kingdom Viridiplantae; phylum Streptophyta; class Magnoliopsida; order Asparagales; family Asphodelaceae; genus Hemerocallis; species Hemerocallis citrina. The sequence continues at coordinate 76,411,777 of CM030361.1, read as the reverse complement.
GACACTCGAACAGACTCTTCATAGTCATGGGTATGCAAGTCGATTTACAATCTCCCACCTACTTAAGCCTTTGCAAATATAACTTCGCAAATTGCACACCAGTCAAACAAATAAATAAATAGAAGAATATACCAAGATATATAAGAAGAAATACAAAAGAAGAAACTTCACCATTGTTGATGGTGCAGCCTACAAGAGCCTCCATCGTCATTCCGTTTCTTAGGTCTCTTATTTCCATGCTTCTTCTTCTTCCTTTTTGTTTACTCTCTCCCACTCTATCATTTTTTGATAAAAATAACTTTAGTCTTGATCATATAAACTATATACTATAAAAAAGCGAATTTACAAAACACCATGACATTGGAATTAAATGCATATCTATAAATCTCTACACTTTAAGATCCAACTATTCAAAAAAAAAATTTGTTTTTACATTAAAGTTCAATCAGTAAAGATAGTGCAATAGAAAGCAAGTTATGCCAAAAAAAAATCAACTTACTTAGATTTTAGACTTTTAACCTTCCTCCGAAGTATGCATCAAAGACCATTTATTATCAGTTTCAACCATAGGAAGAGCAACATCTGAAAGTGTAACACATATTCATTCATTCATTCCAAGAACAACAATATAATACATTTGTTGAGTTTATGTAGTAATAATTACTTCATACATCTATTATTTGAACCACTAGTGCCCTTACAAAGAGATGCCCCACCAACAAAAGAGTGAATCCAAACCCCAAATTCGAGAACCGAAACCCTAAACCCATATGAAATTGAAAAAGAGGAAAATTATAACCTTTCTATTTTAGACGATGGTTTAGGATAGGTGGAGGTGGAGGACTCACGACAGATCGAGCACCGTCGGAGCTCCAGGCGAAGGCTAACCCAGTGGCCGTCTGATTGAAAAATCGGAATGAGAGGAAATGAGAGAGGGGCAGCGGTTTTGGGGAAGGGGATGAATTGATACATTCACCCTTAACAATCCTAACTTATTAGAGTGACAAAACCCAGCAGCAGAGAGAGCGCGACTGTAAAAGGGAGGGTGTGAATATTGCTATGGGAATCGGTAGACGATCTGGACCGTTAATTCTGGATCAAACGGAGCAGAAGTGATGGCAGTTTTGTAAATTTTCCAAAAACCCAGGGTTAGTGTCGGGATCGAAAGAGGGCTAAAATTCCAGTTCCTACCGCCTTTTAGTATAGATATAGAAGTATAGAGTATAGATATAGATATAGATATAGATATAGATAGATATTCAATATACAGTCCAGCTACCTTCAAGCCATTAGTAATTCTCATCAATTTCGAATACAGTCCAGTCCAGTTACCTTCATCTGAACATGTATATTCAATATATAGTAATACAATTACTCATTACACAAAAATATGTCCTTCAACAGAAAAATCATTTGAAGATAAATATGTGCTAAATAGGAGAAGGAAAATTTTTTTTAAAAAAATACAATGAGTCCAGTTACACAACTCAAGAACTTGATTTTTTAATACAGAAGGAACCTAAATAAAATGCATGTATTCACAATAACAATTCTCAAATAGTTCCATTTTTGCAAATTGTTCCATATTTGATACAAACTCAAACCGAAGTTACTAAACCTTGAGAAATTTGATCATATCATTCCTTCTAATTCTGAAATAATAGGAGACCATATTCACTAGAAATAGACTACATCAGAGAAAGAGAGAAAGAAAATCAGAATAATGAGAGACTCGGTTTGGGCTCAAATAAAGATTCAAAATCAAACAGAAGAAAACAAAGACTCAAATCTAGGCTCAAAATCAGAAGGAGAAAAAGAAGAGAAAAAACACTCAAACTCTTCAAACCCCATCAAAACCCATAAACCCTATTTATTGAAATTGGTTAAAATATAGGTAGAAGGAAATGGGGATATCGAACCTGACTTCGCCGGAGTGGGGAGCCTTTTTCGTCGCCTTCGCCGTCTCCGTCGCCGGAGTGGGAAGCCCTTGTCGTCGATCTCCAAAACCCTAGACGCCGGAGTGGGAAGCTGCGAGCCTGCGACAAAATCCCCAAAAAATAACAGTGACAGAAATGGGTGGACTCATTTCTGGACATAAACAAAGAGATAGAGAGAGCGCGCGATTTAGGTCCCTCTTCGCGCAAAGAGGAAAGATAAGGGGGGGAATAACTTACTGATGATGAGGGAAAGGTGGAGGTGGACATCAGAGTTGCCGGCGAAGGCGTACCCAGTGGTTGTCGGAGCTGATGCAGGGGGTCGGAGCGATGAGGCAGCGGTGAAGGTAGGGTTTTTTTTTTGGGTTCAGAGAAAGAGTGGTAAACAACAAAGATAGATAGAGGGAGAGAGAGAGAGTGCGATCTGGAGAGGGAGAGATAGAGCAGAAGTGATGGCAGTTTTGTAAATTTTCCAAAAACCCAGGGTTAGTGTCGGGATCGAAAGAGGGCTAAAATTCCAGTTCCTACCGCCTTTTAGTATAGATATAGATTTGTCCTCAACCCAAATATTTTCGAAAATGGACCAGCTATGGACTAACTTTGGGTAAATATTTTCGAAAGTGGACCAATTTGGTAAATATTTTCCATAGTGGATCAGTTCGGAAATTATTTTCTTATAAAAAAAAAACCATTCTTCTTCTTCTTCTCGGTTCTTTTCTCTCCCGATCGAAGCCAGCCGAACCCACCATTCGGCCTCTCTCTCTCTCTCCTTAAATCCACTTCGTTCCTTCGCAAAATCCAAATTAAATTGGGAAATAGGCTAATTGAAGGGTTCTCTACAACGTGGTAACATCGGATTTCCGAAAGGATTCCAAAAAAGGTATACCCTATTTTATTTATTTGTATAAAATTTATTGTGGTTAGTTTTATTGAGTAGGATTATGATGGTAGAGAGATTTAGAAGTGTTGGAAGTGGTAGATTTGGGAAATTAGTGGGTTGTTAGAGAAATTGCAATTTGTTAGTAAATGAGGGTTTTGGGTTTGTAAAATAGAGAGATGTATATATAAGAATTATCTCTGGTATGGTGGTAAAAATTGTAGTGAGTCATTAGAATAAAATGGGGAGTAGTGATTTTGGTATAGACTTGAATTATAGAGTTTATGAAATTGGGTAGAAAACTCGATCCAAATAATTAAAGAAAATGCATATGAGGGTGTAGAGTATTACGCAAGGATTAATATAAATTTAGGATGATTTTTATAGGCTTCCAGCTCAATTAAATTGAGTGAAATAAATTATAGGCGAAAAGTGCACGCCGGGTGTTCGGTGAAATGCCCGCGCGATATAGAGGTGAGAATTTGATGAGTTCGGAGGTGTAGTTGAGTCTCATTATTATTATTAATCCTAATATATGAGATTAGGAAAAAGAGGATTAAAGAAATTAGAAAATACGAATTTTTCTTATTAGAAAGCCTCCGATCAATAAGGGAATGTTTGTATGGGGACCCAAATTCGAAATCCATCGATGTAACTCGGCTACTTAGGTCATTTGTAACGTGTGGGTGAAGACGGATTCAAATTTGGAGGTCCGTAGGTCGAGTTTTGAGCTTTAAACTAATCGGTTCTATAATTTTTCAATTAGGAGGAAAAAGTCGAACTTCGACTGGCTACAGGACGGACGTGGGACATCGTTTGCTCGAGCCGTCAGGTGAGTACGTTGTGTTTATGAATATTTTATATTGTGGCCAAATTTCGTGGCCTTTTGATATGTTTTGTGGGTGTTATGCCAAAAATGAATTTTCGTTGAAAATACGGATTTTTAAGGATCCAAAATGGGTTTTTGAGACATGTGATGAAATTAACTATTTTAAGTATATAAAACCTATATTATGGGTTAATGTGACGTGTTGAAGTATAAAAACTAAATATATTAAATTATTTATGCGTATTTTTATCCCGTGCATGTTTTGTGCATGTTTTTGGGGTATATAGGCCGACATAGGCAATCGGGTATATGCGGAGCCTGGTGTATGGGCTAGCATATCATGGATGGATGTTATAAGATGTGGTTAGACGAATTTAGTGATTGTGATCATGTTTCGAAGATCTGTGTAATTATAGTACACGTTTGTGCATGCTTTGGGGCATATAAGCCCTTATAAGTGATTTTACTTATATGAAACAGGATGTATGAGCTAGTATGCTATAATTAGATATTATAAGACTTTATTAGAGGAAATAAGTGGTTTTGGCCCCTTATGATGGGAAACCCGCATGTGTGATGTTCATTTGTAATATATATAGAGATGATCATGATGCGTGATGCAATAATTGACGAAATTAAATAAGTGGGTGCATGTTTACATTTTAATTATGTTTGAAATGAATTAATGGGCAGTAATATGATGTGTTGGTTTATATGATAAATGACTTGGTGTATGTTTATATGGGATTTAATGAAGTAGCGAATAGCATGGTATTCATAATGGGTGATGTTATGGTAAATTAAATAACATGATGGTTCCTATGTTAAATGACATGGGGTATGCATATATATATGATACAACGAGATGATAATCAATATTGTGGATATCAGTTGTGCCTCAAATGCAAGATAAAAGGTGAGATGATAAGTGTTAATAAAATGTGTTTTTATTCACATGATTAAAGTCAAGAATGTGGCTATTGTGCAAATAAAAGCTGTGATGCTTTGTGTTTATTTAATAAGATGAAAAGATGATATAACAAATGGCTTTGTTGACCAGTACCTACAGCAATCCTGGGGGTTTGGGCTAGACCTCCTAATACCCAAGGACCGGCTTGGGGTAAGTGGACCCAAACTATGTTTGGGGTAAGTGGATTTTATCGCCCAAGCTATCGGCTTGAGGCCCGGCTTTCCCTCGATGACAGCTGTCGCGAGGAAGTACCCAGTTTATCTGGGGTAAGTGGTTTTTCCCTCTTGGCTTCGGCTGGGAGGAAGTACCCAGTTTATCTGGGGTAAGTGGTTTTTCCCTCGATGACAGCCGTCGCGAGGAAGTACCCAGGTTACCTGGGGTCAGTGGCTTTTTCCCTCTTGGCTTCGGCCGGGAGGAAGTACCCAAGTTCTACTTGGGGTAAGTGGTTCCCTCGCTAGTTCGGCTAGGAGGAAGACGTAGCCTCGGACGAGTAAGACTCTGTGTGAGCATCGGGCCGCGTGTTTACTGGGCTGTCGGCTTTCAGTATGTTGGGATACTGTGGCTCACTGGTCGACAAACTAATAAAATAAATAAGTGTTAATAATAAATGTGGTAGTAAAGAAAGTGGTAAGTGGAATGTGAATTGTGTGTGGAAGAGAAAGTGGATAGTGAAATGAGAACTGTGTGTGGGATAGAGAGTTGTTGTGAATGAAGTAAATGTGAAAGTGAACGTGCTATGAGTTAGTGTATGAAAAGAAGTGATAAATGCAGCTTGTGATTAATTTAAGATGAAAATAATAAAAGAGATGTGTTATCATGAATAATACCAAGTAATTGCATTATGGGTGTGATCATTAAAGTAAAATACAGTTGATATGAGTTGTACCTTGGAATTGTGTCAAGGAACTACCCGCCCGCAATTTGTGTGGAAATTGTGGGAACTTCCTGCCTTGGCATAATTCGCAGGGTGAGTAGATATAATAGTGGTAATGATTGATAGAAATGAGAAATAAAGTGAAGTGAAGATGATAAGTGATTGAAGTGAAATGAATAATCAAGCTATCGGCTTGAGATGTGATGTGATATTACCCAAACTGTGTGTTTGAGGTACAGTGATGATTACCCAAGCTATCGGCTATGGGACGTGATATGTGGTGGCCCCAGAGTGTGTTTGGGGATTAAATGAAAATGATAATAAGATTTATTGTTATAAGAAAAAGTAATTACTAAAGTGATATAATATGATGTGAATGAGCTATAAAACATGGTTTTGATGCAATGAGTATAAGAATTCGAATTAATGAGGTGTTAATGATGTGATGAAATGGGAGTAAATCGCATGGGCAATGAGATGTGGTAATTATGTCATGAGAAATGAAGGAATATGGTAGTATGAGAATAGATGCATATGTTTATGATGTGATACTTTTATAACATAATAAAATAAATACCTGTTTTATGAAATTGGATATGACAATGGTTATTAAAGAAAGTATGTTGTGTTATGAGTTTGTGTACTTTGGAAGTGTGTCGGGGAACTACTCGCCTGCTATTTCCGTGGAAATGGTGGGAACTACCTGCCTCGGCACAACTTCTGAATGTGTGTGTTGATGACATAATATAAGTAAATGAAACGCATGGCTAAATAGAGTTGGAGAAATGATGTAATAACATCATGTAGTTATGTTAATATAAATAGTGAAATACTGATATGATGATAAGTGTGGAAAGATGAATATTCGTATTATGCGAATGTAAGATAAGTATATTTATATATCCATACGAGGTTGATGTGAAGTGTATTATGAAATGTGGGAAGTATGGATAATTAAATAATTGAATGCAGGATTGGCAAAGTATGTGATTTATCACTGTATTGACGATGTTGTTGTGTTCAGGATTCAGGTGGCATTATTTTAATTCGGTAATTGTAAGTTTAAGTATTTTCTTTATACCATTTTAATTTGTCGTTAGATTAGTAATTATACTCACACCAGAAATGGCTAACCCCTTAGTGTTTTGGGGGGTTAGGGGAGTCTGAGGACTACCCTAGATCCCCCACTGTTGCAGGTTCTTATCAGTGCAGAGGTGAGGCGTGGAGTGGTAGTATAGCTTTTTATTTAAAAATTTGTATTACTTAGTTATAGGAATAGTGAAATTTATGATTTAAATTGTATTACGAGTGTATAAGCTTGTATATGACGATGATGAGTATAGTGTGAGGTGGTGTGGTATGTTGGTGACCCGTACCCGTCCCGTCGTGGAGTACCAGGCTCTGTGGTAAGTTTTACAATGATTTTTCTAAGATTTTACTTCGTTTTTCAAAGAAATTCATAGTTTTTAATTGATATTTGATAATCCGTTATGAGTTTGGCCCCCAGAGCATTATATTATATTGCCTGTGTGTATCTGCTCATTTTGGCCTGGGGAGCCCGTGAAAATATTATGTGGTTTGTGAGCTACGGAATTTTGAGCAGAATTCCGTAAGCTTTTTGTGTTTCGGGGCAAAATTTACAGGGGGGACTCTGTCAAAATTTTTCCTGGAATATAACTTTCTTAGTTATGATTAAAGTGATATAGAAATTAAAAGAATTGAATTTGGAGACTTAGTTTTCAAAAAAAAAAAAAAAAATTTGGGGTGTTACAGAAAACAACAAATGAAGCTAGACTGTGTCAAGTGTAGGAAAACTGGAAAACACAAGCATAAAACCAAGTCAAGAAAACACAATTCCATATGCAATTAACCCCACTACGGTGATGGGAAACAAGATTCAGAATACTCCGCGAATAAGCGTCACCGCCCTCGATGCGCAAGCATCATGTAAGATAACTCAATAACAACAACCGGAGAATCATCTCCCTGCTGTGTATCCCACGAGTAGGCTTGCAAAACCCTCGACGAGCAGATACACCCGATACATTCCGTGAATAGGTCTGCCGACCCTCGACACGCAAATGCATCCTGCATGCTCCGTAAATAGGTCCGTAGACCCTCGACACGCGAACACCTAAATATTATGTACCCCACGAATAGGCCTTCAAGACCCTCGACGTGCAAATACACCCGATACATTCCGTGAATAGGTCTGTCGACCCTCGACACGCAAATGCACCCTGCATGCTCTGTGAATAGGCCCGTAGACCCTCGACACGTGAACACCTAAATATTGTGTACCCCACGAATAGGCCTTCAAGATCCTCGACGTGCAGATACACCCGATACATTCCATGAATAGGTCTGTCGACCCTCGACATGCAAATGCACCCTGCATGCTCCATGAATAGGCCCGTAGACCCTCGACACGCGAACACCTAAATATTATGTACCCCACGAATAGGCCTTCAAGACCCTCGACGTGCAGATACACCCGATACATTCCGTGAATAGGTCTGTCGACCCTCGACACGCAAATGCACCCTGCATGCTCCGTGAATAGGCCCGTAGACCCTCGACACGCGAACACCTAAATATCCTCTAGTTGGACTAACAAATCATGAGTCTATACTTACGTCGATTATTATTAAATACACCAAAAATCCTTATCTCTAGAGTTAGTGTATTCTGCTGGTTCGCAGGACTCCCACTCAACTCCTAGAGACCTCAATGTGATCATAACTCACTATTCCATCGTCAAACGTTCAAAGGAGAAATCTCTCCACTCAACAAAACTCAAGTCTTTAATAGATTCCATAATCCAAATCCAACCATAATATATATTGAAGTGTATGTTCTGTAGAAGAATAATCTCTACTACTATAATGGGAGAACCCCTTAGTCAGTAACCGCATCAGTAACCCAACCCGTGCAACGCACGGATTGGGTTACTTTGGTAAATATTTTCGAAAGTGGACCTGTTTGGTAAATTTTTCGAAAGGTGGATCAGTTTAAAAATTATTTTCTTTTTAATTATGGACTGACTTGGGACAATATTTTCGAACGTAGACCTGTTTTGTAAATATTTTCGAAAGTGGATCGGTTTGGAAATTATTTTCTTCTTACCCTTTTCATGATCCTTCAATTTTTTCCACGTGCACGTGTGCACGTGTATAATACTAGTATTTATAAGGGTAGGTTATAGACCCAAAATATTTAAAGAAATAGTCGTTTAAAGAACATCAAAATACCTTAGAAAAGTATCAGTACCAGTCGACTGCAAAAGGTCACCAGTCGACTGTCCAGAGTGAAAACTAACATCTTTAAGAAGTAAGATCTAAGTGTCTAGAGTCGACTGCAAAACTCACCAGTCGACTGTCCAGAGGAAAATCCAGTAATTTTAAGAAAATAAGTTAAGTATTATAAGTTGACTTATAAAAGTCATAAGTTGACTTACCATAGAATATAAGTTGACTTATAAAAGTCATAAGTTGACTTAAAAGAGATTATAAGTCGACTTGCAAAAGTTATAAGTCAACTTACCAGAGAAAATCTACGATAACTTTGAAAAATAAATTCTAAATGTACCAGTCGATTGTCCAGAACGGATTTTCAAGAAAACTAAAGATCTAGCAGCCGGATCATACCAGTCGACTGAAAGGTCTGCCAGTCGACTGTCGGCCTACAGACTGTAAGGTTTTGGTTGTACATGATAATCAAAATTTGGGTTTTCCAAAAGTAATCTTTGTTTACTAAAATAATTTGTATTCAGGTAAAAACGACAATCTCAAATAATTCTCATTATAGATACAATTCCTCAAATCAACCAATATCTTAAAACTTAATTCTCATGTTCTTAATTCCTAATTCTTCCATTAGGATTCCTCAATACTGAATTTCTTCCACAACTCAAAACCAAATCTGATTTGTATTCACGAGGTCCAGATGTTCATTCATCCGATCCCTTATTATCATAACCATACTCAAATCTTAAACATGTTTTCAAGCAATAAAGAATTCATTAATCAAGATCTACTAAACGTTCATAGGTTTCACATACATAATACAACAATAACCATTGCATCGCTCACATACAAAGATACACTAAATAAACAAGCATGTCCAAACAAACAACAAAACAATCATTCACATAAATCAACAACAAAACAAAGTTCATATCACTCACCTTAGAAATAAAGAGATCCAACAAGAAAGCCCCTCTTTTGTGAGATCCAAAATCCTCCTCTTCAATGACCAAGAAAATATAAGATATAATAAAACTTGTGTTATGCAGAGTATGACGGCTGCACACCCTCTTTTATACAGGCCGGAATAAGGATATAGGGTTTTAGAAATACATTTGCAAAATAGTCCTTCCAAAATATAACTTTACATATATAACCTTTTCTTAGTTAAAATAGGTTAACTAAATCAAAACCAAATCAAATCTTCTTATCACTGAGTTGTCCAGAAATCCAGCAAAGCCCAGTAAATAAAAAAAATCCGGATTTACCACTCAGGGTGGCGATTTTGCACAAAAGCCCTCCCTTTTGTAATATTTGCAAACATATCATAAAATATTTATAAAAATCCAGAAAAATCAGAAATAATATCTAATAATACATATTATATTTTCCAATCAAAATATTTGAATTTTACTTTCCAGAAAAATATTTGCACAAGATTCTACATAAATTCCATATTTGCAAAAACACCCTTTTGTTTAAATCTTCACCAAATCGACTTTAAATAAAATCTAAATATATTTAAATTCAAATGATAACCATGGAGAACCAAAATATCAGTAAAAATAAATTTTCATAATTTATTTAAGATCCAAACGACTTTTACATAAAAGCCTCTCCCTTTCGAGGTATTTATAAAAAATAGTTTCTCTACTCAGAAAAATTCCAAAATTTAGAATATACTCCATTATAATTAGGAGAATTTACTAAAAATATAAAAATTGGTTATTCACACCAAAAATATTTGCACGTGTTTCGCACGTGTAAAAGGTAAATCTTTAGAAAATATTTATTACATCTCCAGAAAATCATTTTAATTCATTTTCAAATATTTAAAATAGTATTTTAAAATACGGGGTTCTACACATTATTCCACCTTTTACCTCAAAAAAAAAAAAAACAATGTAAGCTATTCCAATTACCCCCTCTTTCCAAACATGTATACAAACTTCTTTACCAAAAGCACATATATATAGAATTCTCTTATTTGTTTGCTCGAAAAGGTTTGGAAGATTATATATATCTCTAATACTATAATGCGAGAGTTGTGATTGTGTAATTTGTAAACAAACTGTAATTTATAAACAATCAACCATCTAATTTCAACTACTCATTTTTAAAGTGAGAGTTATATTAACCATCTATTTATTCAAATATTGTCAGTTACCATAATACCCTCAAAATTCAAATTTATTTACGACATTATTATTTACAAAAGCATCACTCATATAAAATAAAAAATTGGTGTCACTAAGAGTAATTTGCAAAGAGTATGGTAAGAGTTTGAGACGGTTAAAGATATGTCTCAGGTTCGAAGTCAGACTACGTCGTAGTATTTACTTTAAGAAAACAAAAATATTAGAACGTGCATCGCACATGCATATTCCAAGCATATATAAACCAAAAAGAAGACATCACTATATAAACTAGCTCATGTGAGCTTAGAAGATAATTTTTTCCCTAATCAGGATTAGAGGATATATGTATTGTAATTTAGTCCCAAATAGGAAGTTATGAAGCTACTCACCTGTGCAACCATGCTATATAATGCACTGCCTCGAGTCTTCATTTTCCAAGCAGCTGCGTGGTGAGCACAAAGCGAACTATTCTTTCGCCTTTTACTAAAGAATACCGTGCGCTTGCCACACTAAAGTAGCATACTCCTATTTTTTTTAGGGTGGCTCTATCTTTGAAAGAGTCCCCAAAAAATCATAAATTTAAATTTTATGCATATACATTGTTTAGTTCTTTTTGCTTATATGATTGTTTGTTGCAAATAAAAGCCTGATAAACTATAGAATAGAACTTGAAAATGAACCAAAGAGATGGTGAGCATTGTAAGCTCTTCTAATTACCTCGCCTTTCCAAACTTGAATAAGAACATCTTTGCCAAAGCATATATAGAATACTCTTATTTGTTTGCTCGGAAAGGTTTGAAAGACTATCTCACTCTATATATATACCAGAAAGAAAACATCACTATATATATAAACCAGCTCAAGTGGGCTTACAAGATAATTTTTTCCTAATCGGGATTAGAGGATAAATGTATAGTAATTTAGTCCCATATCGGAAATTATGAAGCTACTCACCTGTGCAACCATGCATTATAATGCATTGCCTCGAGTCTTCATTTTCCTTGCAGCTGCGTGGTGAGCACAAAGCGAACTATTCTTTCGCCTTTTACTAAAGAATACCGTGCGCTTACCAAACTAAAGCAGCATACTCCTAATTTTTTTAGGGTGGGCTCTATATTTTGAAAGAGTCCCCAACAAATCAGAAATTTAAATTTTATGCATACACCTTGCTTAGTTCTTTTTGCTTATTCGATTGTTTGTTGCTATTAAAGCCTGATAAACTATAAAATACAGCTTGAAAATGAACTGAAAAGATGCTAAGCATTGTAAAGCTTTTCCAATTACCTGCATTGTATAGAATTTTCTTATTTGTTTGCTCGAAAAGGTTTGAAAGAATATATATATATATATATATATATATATATATATATATATATATAGAGTAAGTCTATTAAGAGATGGAAAGCTGAGCTCCTTATCTGAGCTGGAAGTGATCAGCCGTCTGATCGAACTTGATCAAGATCGGACGGCTGATCTCCCCTCCGCTTTCTCTTCAGATTTTAAGAGGGGTAAAAGTGGTATACCCCTTATCTCAAAGTCAGATTGCGTATACCCTTCGATTCCTTATCCCGCTCTCTCTCTTCTCTCCCGCTCTCTCTCTCTCGTTCCAAACCCTAATCCCCCTCTCTCCCGCTCTCGAATCCCGCTCTCGATCTGTGTTTGCTCTCTTTGGATTCCTCTCTTCTCTTCTCACCCTATCTGAAGAGATCGGCACCTTCGAGCACCCTAATCGAAGGTCTCTTCGAAACCCTAATCGGCACCTTCGCTCCTCTCCCGCTATCTTTCTTCCTCACCTGTGACAAACCCTACCCCTACCACCGATCGAAGTACCTGTGCTTCGCTCATCTTCAGATCGATTTGTTGGGCTGTCGTGAGCTGCACCTTAACAGTGCACTTGAGAGTTCGTTCTCTTCTTCCTGACGGAGAACTCATACTGCGACAAGGGTTTCAATTTCTCACCTTGAATTCAAATTTTATTTCCTTTATAAATGCTTCTAGGTTGTTGTTATATTCTTAGCGCTTAAATTATGCTCTGTTAATATTCGCACTAGTATTCGGACTAGTACATATAGATTAGCAAATATTATTCGTACTGGTATATAGAATTTTTAGATGTGGTTAAAGATTAGAGCAAAATATAGAATTTATAGAATTTTTAAATTGAGTCCCAAATGTACTGGCGAAATTAGCAATCTAAGTATGCTGCTAGCATCCCCATTTTCTTTTTTTATTGTTAGTGAAGCTTATTTTCATGCATCTGATTGTCATCTTGGCATGTTTGACCAAAATGGGTTCACTGAGAACTGAGCATGCTATAGCTCTATGCCAAAATCCTCCGGCTATGTACAACAATTGGTTCACTCTGAAAAATATATGCTTACATACTGGACATTTTCATTTTTCTTTTACTGTTTCTTTTGTTTAGTATTATTATTATTATTATTATTATTATTATTATTATTATTATTATTATTATTATTATTATTATTATTATTATTATTATAAGATAAGTGATTATTAGTAGTCATGAACAGAATAGTTCATGAGTCATTAGATCTTCTTGTTACCGTAGTTACAGCAGGACGCACTCATTATTCGGTCGATTCCTCTTCATCAGCAAAATACCCTTTACCATCATCATCTCCTTGAACGGAAAGCCAAATACAGGGGAGACTATAGTCGATTTTTTTTTATGCTCGAACACCGGGTGTGAGATACAATACCACTAAGGTGGTTGTGATCATTTCCAGAAAAGGTCCTTTAGGGTTTGGTGAATAGAGTAGATTGTATTAAGATGTAGGTTTTTTTTGTACATTTTTTGGGGCCACAATTTCTCTATTTTACAGTTAAAGATTAGAGAGTTTATTTATTTTTAATTTTTGTTGTCTCATTCTCCTATGAAGGATGGAGATTGAAAATGAGGAATTACTAAACCAGGATGTTCAGTCCAGTTGGAGGGATGTTGATGATGCATCTAAACCACTTGTTGGTTTAGTATTTGCAACCTTAGAAGATGGATTTGAATTTTATAAAACATATGCAAAATTATGCGGTTTTTCAGTACGAAAGTCTGCAACGATGGTTGATACTGCCACAAAGGAGAGATATTCACAACAATTTGTTTGCTCAAAACAAGGCAAGCCGGTTGATACAACCGGTGATAATGAAGAATCTTCTTCAATTTTGATCAAGAGAAGGAAACGGGCAATAACAAAAGAAGACTGTATGGCTCAAATACGAATCCAAAGGGATGTTGACGAGAGATGGTCAATCCGTAGGTTTGTTGAGGAGCACAGTCATATTTGTGTCACACCTCGAAAGCAACAATTTCTAAGACAGAATAGAAATGTATCTGAAGCGCAAAAAAGCTTACTCAGTACTTTCAAAGAGGCTAATATACGAACTTCAGAGTTTATGTCCTTCATGGAAATAGAAAATGAAGGTTTCAGTAATATTAATTGTACTGAAGTGGAACTGGGACACACAGAAATTCTTCGAACCAAAGGTGACAAACTCAGAGTGCATGTGATACCTTCAATGTTTAAATAGTCACTCTTAAAGCTATACAATTAACAGTTTAACACTCAATTCTCTCTATCATTGTGGCAGAAACAAAAGTATCTTGTGCTTGCAGGTATAGGCCAAGTCATCAAAAGATGCATCACAATGTGATTGACAAAGCTTTCAAACAGCATAAGAAATAAAATGTAGTACCTTAGCAAAATCTTTTACTGAACCCCGACCTCGTATATAAACTCTGCAATGCGTTGTAGCCTCAACTCTTTTCAGGGAATTCCCTCTAGGTCCCAACAGACGGCCAGCAAAATTATACTGTATTCAAATTAACAGACTATCAATTACTTGTGAAAAATATTGGTCCAAGAACATAATAGTTAGTTTACATTCTACAAACATTTACATACATTGGGGAACTTGTCGACAGGAACAACCAGTCTCACAACCTTCTTAACAACGGGACTCATAGAAACTCAATTTCTCATAGTGAAACTTGAAAGAAGAAAACGAAATGTAATTTGAAACTGAGAATACCTGATAAGAATGATTGGGGGCTGCTAGGGTTTCTATTCGAATCGATGAGGAATCGAAACCCTAATCGGAAGCTGGGTTTGACGTCGAAGAGAGGGAGATAGGCCTCGCAACCCTAATTGCGATTGGGGTCTTCGATCTCAGAGAGAGAGAAAGAGACCACTGAGACTCGTTGGATTTGGGGGCTAGGGTTTCTCGTCGAAGAGAGTGAGAGAATCCAAGAGAGTAGAAATCGTAGAAGGAGAATGGGGGTTTCTCTCAGATCGATTAGGGTTTCATCGAAGAAGGAGAGCGCGGGAGTAATTCGAAGGAGAGCGCGGCTAGGGTTTCTTACGATCGAGAAGAGAGCGGGATTTGAGTTGGGAACCAGCATGCCAAAAGATAAGGAGAGGGGGCCAAATGACCATTTTACCCTCAACAAAGAGAGGCTCGAGACGGGATCAGATCTCAGCCATTCGATCTGAATCAAACCAGATCGGACGGCTGATCACTTCCAGCTCAGATAAGGAATTCAGCTTTCCATCTCTTAATAGACTTACTCTATATATATATATATATGGCTTAGAGAATAAATGTATTGTAATTTAGTCCCACATCGAAAGTTATGACGCTACTCACCTGTGCAACCTTGCTATATATGCATTGCCTCAAATCTACATTTCCCAAGCAGCTGCCTGGTGAGCACAAATCGAACTATTCTTTCGCCTTTTACTAAAGAATATCGTGCGCCGACTTTTACTAAAGAATATCGTGCGCCTGCCACACTGAAGCAACATACTCCTAATTTTTTTAGGGATACTCTATCTATTGAAAGTCGCCAACAAATCATAAATTTAAATTTAATACATATACCCTGTTTAGTTCTTTTTGCCTATTCTATTGTTTGTTGCCAGTAAAAGCCTGATAAACTATAAAATAGAGCTTGAAATGAACCGAAGAGATGCTGAGCATTGTAAGCTCTTCCAAATACCTCCTCTTTCCAAACATGAATACAAACTTTTTAGCCAAAGCATATATAGAATTCTCTTTTTTGTTTGCTCGAAAGGTTTGGAAGACTATGTATATATAAACCAAAAAGAAAACATCACTATATAAACCAGCTCAGGTGGGTTTACAAGATAATTTTTTCCTTAATCGGGCTTAGAGGATAAATGTTTTGTTATTTAGTCCCAAATCGGAAGTTATGAAGCTACTCACCGGTGCAACCATGCTATTTAATGCATTACCTCAGAGTCTTCATTTTCCAAGCAGCTGCGTGTGGTGAGCACAAAGCGAACTATTCTTTCTTCTTTCGCCTTTTACTAAAGAATATCGTACGCTCGCCACACTAAAGCTGCATACTCTTATGGTGGCTCTATCTTTGAAAGAGTCCCAAAGAAATCATACATTTAAATTTTATCCATATACGTACATTGTTTAGTTCTTTTCTTGTTTGATTGTTTGTTGCTAGTAAAAACCTGATAAACTATAAAATAGAGCTTGAAAATAAACCAGAGAGATGGTGAGCATTGTAAGCTCTTCCAATTACCTCATCTTTCCAAACTTGAATACAAACTTCTTTGCCAAAGCATATATAGAATACTCTTATTTGTTTGCTCAAAAAGGTTCATATATATATATATATATATATATATATATATATATATATATATATATATATATATATGAAAATCTTCCATTGAGCACTCCTTTCCATGAGCACTCCGTGAGTACTCGCCCTTCTAGCCATCGTATGGATGATCCAAACCGTTCACATTGATCAAAAGATCTCACCCGTTGGATCTCGATCCGATGGCTGAGATCTTTTCCGCTCAAACTCATGAAATTTGAATTTTAGGGGAGGGCATTTTGGGGATTTCGAAATCCCATCTCACGCTCATTCCTCTCTCACGCTCAGTTCTCTCTCGTTTCCCTCATCCCCGATCTTAATTTGAAAACCTCCAAATCCCCCCAAAACGAAAACCCTAGCTCCTTCCAACCTTCTTCTCTCACACTATTCCCGAATCGGAACCCTAGCCCCCAAATCGAAACCCTAATTCATCCCCCGACTCTCCTCCCTACTCGTCACCCTCGAACTCCCCCAAAACGAAGAACCCCAAATCAAACACTCCTGGTTTCGCTTGATGTCGCCGACGCTCGACGCCCTCGAACTCCCCTATACTCGCCCTCTGTCCTCGACGCCCAAGTCCACCCCCCTTTCACTTCCCTACCCCTTTCATTTCTAAACCCTACCCCAAATCGAACCCCCCCCCCCCAAACTCTCAGGTATTTAATCCTAACCCTCTTTTTATTGGGTTCATGTATTTTATTGTTTTGACATTACATTCTTAGAAAAGCATGTTAGGTTTAGCTTAAACAAAGATTAAAGAGTTGACAGATGAATTACTTTTGTGTAGTCATTACATTTTTAGAAGAGTTGGAAGGAACTACCAATTTATCAAAATACCTACACAATTATCAAATTTCATGATAAGAAAATATCGATAAGAATATGTGGGTTAAAATTAGGTATGTCAGTGTTATTTTTTTCAAGAATGCGGCATATCTTGATTACTTAAATTAATGATGAGTTTGATGAATCACCCTAATATTGATGTTTATAGGCACTTCTGTTTGGTATGATGGAAGCACTTCTGTTTTCTATGATGGATTTAAGAATGCACTATATTCTCAAATGCAGAAAGTGCTTTATATTCTCAAATACAGGAAGTGTTTGATTCTTACTCAGTCACCTTAAATTTATCCCTTGCATTTTATTGTTTGGCTTGATTCTACGCAGTGATGACAAGCACTATATATTATACTCTATGTCCCCCCCCCCCCCCCCCCCCCCCCCCCCCCGTGCCGCGTCCAGTTGTTTTTGTTTTGTATTGGTCTAGGCAACAATGGGCTGATTGAGCTCTGTTTATGTTGTTTATGAGAATTTTTTAGCTCAGTTTATGTTGTTTCCAGTCTGATTGAGCTTTGTTTATTTTGTTTCTGAGCATACAGTAGTTGTGTTTGTGTTGTTTCCAAGCATTTTGAGCTTCAAATGAATATATCATGATTAGGTCTATTATGAGATGATGAGAAGAGCTCCTTATCATGAGCTAGAGCTTCTTCTCACCCCTTTCTTGATACAACATAAACAAAGCTTAAAGATTAATTAGCTGATACTTCTTTTTTTAAAAGATTTTGTCTGCAATACAAGTATATTTGATTTGAACAAACAGTGATACAAGTGTGTTTTGAGCCTACAACTACTTTAATTCATGATTTTGTTGTTTATGAGCTACTTTGTAGTCTGTAGTGGTATTTCAGTTCATGAATACATGTTTACAATTGTTGTTTGAATTTTTTTCAAGAGCAACAACAGTAGCACAAGCAAGCAGCAGCAGATCTTCAAGTTTGAGCATTTTGAGCACAAGCAAGCAGCAGCAGCTCTGTAATACCCCGCAAAATAGCATATGACTATTTTACACTGTAATCCGTGCACAGTTGAGAATTGCACGCGATTATGTATTTTTCTAATAATAATTATTTTTAATTGAGAGATTTCAGATATATTAGTTATTCTGAACCCGACAATGTATATTCGGGGGATCTTCTCAATTAAATTGTGTGTATTGTCCCGATTATTTAAACGAGACAATCTTTGGGAAAATAATATTTTTTTAACATATATTCTTATATTTTATTTTACAAATAAATATTTTATTTGTATATGGAGGTACATATACATATATGGATGTATTTATACCTTGATTGGGTCGTATATGATATATATGTACGGATACTTGTATGCATTTTATATATATATGTATACGTATATATTTATATGTATACATACCTTTATGAATATGTAATTGAATTGTATTGAAGTGGATTGTACAAATACATACACATGTATAATTGGAGGGTGTATAAGATACACACCAAATCCAATAAAATCCCCCCACTCCCTTTCTCTTCCCCTATTCTCCACCGACCTCTTTCTCTCTCTTCCTTCCACTCCAATTTTGGCAGCAACCCCAACCCCAAATCTTCATAGCCAAGTTCATTTCTCCATCTCCAATCTCAATTTTTCACCCAAAAAACTCCCTATCCATCTTCTTCTACTTCATCTTCTTCCACCTCTCCCAATTCTCAAGAATGAAAAAAAAATAGGGTTTTTGATTTTATGGGTTCTTGGAGCTTTGGAGGTGAAGAAGAGATTGAGAGAAGGAGAAGGAGCTAGCTAAAGCTACTAGAGTCTTCTTGCAACAAGTGGGTGATTTCTCCTAACTCCAAAATTTTAGTTTTGATATGTATGTGAATTTTAGCATGTGAAAATAGTTAGAGAAATTTTGATTGTCATATGTGGTAGTGGCATGCTAAGAAAAGATAAGTGGCATGATATGAACAACTTTTCTTAAAGCTTTGTTAAGAAGCATGTTTGTGAGGGTATGTTTGAGAATTTCTTGCTCCCAAATGGCTTGGAATTACGAGGTCAAATTTTGAGAATTTTTTCTTCTATGTAGGTAGAGTATCCATGATATTTTTGGATGCAATTTAGTAGCCCAAACAATTCGTCCAAATCTGGACAGAGAGCAGCCGAAATTGCTGCTGTTGTGTGGATTTTGGCTGGGTCTTTCCGACCTTGTAACTTAGTGTAGGTTGGTAATTTTGAGATGAAAATTTTTGTGGACACTCTTGTATGTGTCTACAACTACAGTTTTAGATTTCGTAATTTTCTGAGGTCGTTTGATGCCCCGAAAAATTGGTAGAATGCAACTGATCTGGATGTGGCAGCTGAATCTGTCTGTGGTTTGGACTGAAGTTCAAAAGGCCATTACTAATTGTGTGTGTATGATCTTGCTATGGAATTTTGGGAGTATCTTATGGTAGGAGTCTAGTTGATGATTCTCAAATTTTAGAATTTTTAGAGGCCATTTGATGAGGTTTCAAATTATATTTAGTAAGGGGTAGTAAATACCCTACAGAAAGAGTAACTAAAATTGTATGCTACCTTTGAGGAGTCATAACTCATTGTGTGAGATAAATTTGAATGCAAATTTTGAACAAAATGGAATGGTATATGTGTGGATTAAGAATCTCAAATTTCAAGAGCATTGGACTTAAGATTGATTTATTATCGAATTTCAAAGTGAACTAGGTTCAGCTGAGTACAATTTGATTAGTCTGTGAAGATGAGAAGTTCTGGAATTACTTGTTAAGAATTTGGAAATTTAACCAACTAGAGATTTGTAGTTGGGAGTCATAGCTTTCTAACCCATCTGGAATTTTGTAATTCCAGTTTATGGGTTGAGAGTTATGATTTTCCAAAGATGGAACAGATCCAGTCTTAGTTAAGGTATTATTGGCTAAGTAAACCAGTTTCTCCCTGTTTGTACACCTAATGGAACTTAGTATTTTTGAGAACTCAAATGATTGAATCTGAGAGTGTGTTCAACTAGAAAGTTGTAGTAGACACTCCCATCTTTCT
This sequence comes from Hemerocallis citrina, assembly GCA_017893485.1. Classification (NCBI taxonomy): domain Eukaryota; kingdom Viridiplantae; phylum Streptophyta; class Magnoliopsida; order Asparagales; family Asphodelaceae; genus Hemerocallis; species Hemerocallis citrina. The sequence goes on along the minus strand of CM030361.1, from coordinate 76,391,399 downwards.
ATAGATACCGGAATCAAGTAATTCCGATAAATGAGCAAGTTTTTATGATATTGGAAAGGTGCAGCGAGTGCGTGAAGGAATATATTATTAAGAGTATATGAGGTTTTTATAGTATCAAGATGATTGAATTTGAGGAAATGGTTAACTGGAGAGTTGTAGACCAGGGTCTTAGCTTTCCAGAATGGGTGGTATCAAAGCAAATCTGAGCTGTGTGTTGGAAGTTGTGGTTGTTGCAAGTTTAGTAACCTGTTGTTGAGATTGACTTCAAGCTTAAGTTAGCTTGGGGACTTGAGCCCTTAAATATTTGAGGAAGTTGTCCATTAAGGGATTGCAGTGGACCTCTCTACCCTTCTAGAAGTCTAATTGTGTTGGATTTCGATGAGCGTAGCTTGGGTCACAGCTACTGCTATTTCTTGAATTATTTTATCGGACAATTAATGAGGAACCCTCTGCATACCGAAGGGGGTGATCATGAGCTATCGTATTTTTAATGATGTTTTTAGCATTTCTTTTGGAACTCAGACAAGTTTCTGTGCTTTGTACTCATGGTGGACGTGAGTGAGTTGTGCTATAGCTCTGGTCAGTTTGTGCTTGGTATCTCGATGCCTGAGTCTGTCAATGGTCAAGAACTGATGGTTATGTGAGTACTAACCTTCTTTGAATTGTTTTGCATCCTTTGGGGCACCGTTGGACCACTCGCTGAGGGTCACGGGCCGTGATTATTTGGTCGCTGACTTGTGAAGGTATTAGGAATCAGTGAATGTGATTCTCGTAATTATTGTTGTTTTGACAGACCGGACATGCTCGACATTGTTGATCGACACCGAGTGTGATTTGGGTAACAACTACATTAATTAGGTTTTCCTTTATTGTTTCGCTCAAAGATCGAATTGGTGTTAGGGGTGATTCTCTATAATCCAACTCGTTCTGAGAGTTAGCACTAGGTGGCGATACAATCGGGTTGTCTCTTCCTATCATTAGGGATACGTGCTGTTGTGCGTATCTTACACTGTTGATTCCTGAAGTATCATGGTAAGAACGTGATGTCGATTTCCTGGCCGTTAGGGGGTTTTAGACCTTCGAGGCCATCATGTTCTATGTTGGTGGACACGAATGGATCATAATGGATCTTCTGCGTAGTGGACATGCTGCGTGTATATCTGTAAGTTCGTCACAGCTTTCTAGGAGGGTCCGATGCAATAATTATTGGTGACAATGGGGTAGCGCCCCGGATTATTTCTTTTCTTTATACCTCCTCAACCATGTCATACTATCAGGAACAGAAAGTGGACCGAATTAGAATGCATTACATGGCGAGGGTTCAAATCCCTGAACTGGAGAAACAGCTTGATCTGGGACACATGTAGTATAGGATGCATGTGTATCCAGAGTCTTGCTTACATAAGATTAAGTACATCTGTTCTGTACTCTGTGTTTTGTATTAGACTTCAAGTCATAGCATACACGAACAATAGAAAATCAGGATACACGTTTCTTTTCCATTCAAGATGAATTGTGAGTGTGATAGTTGAAGTGTATAATGAGTGTGAAAGTGATGTATTGTAAGACGTGATGATATATGTTGTAAGAAATAAATGAATGCGATGTTATGTGATATGAGATTGGGGAAGAACATATTTATGAATGAAGATGAGTACAAAAGAATATAAGTCGTGAGTCTGTAAATGCAAATGAATGGTAAATAAGGTGCAGTTTATGTGAAAGTAGAATTATTTGTGAATGTAAAGCTTTATGGAAAAGTAAAGTTATAGGAATATTTGTATAAGCATGAAGCGATGGGCGTCAAACAACTAATTTGTGAATGATTTCCAAACTAAAGATAAGTATGTTATGAGCAGGTATGGATATACATATAGGTGATGACTCAGAGAGTATTTGATGTGAAATCCCATTTATGATGTTTACATGTTCAGATTTCAGGTAAAATTTGATTATCTTGGTATTCGTAAGTTCGTTCTGTTTTTACTTATAAAGTTTATTTTATTTGCTTAATTAGTAAATTATACTCACACCAGAAATGACTAACCTCTTAGTATTTGGGGGGTTAGGGAGTCCCTGGACTATCCTAGATCCCTACTGTTATAGGTCCTCAGCAGTGCAGAGGTGAGGTGTAGATTCTGTGGAATGGAGCTTTTATTTAAAAATTGTTGTTTAAGTTTAATTATGTGAATAGTGAAATTTATAATTTAAATTATATTTTAGATGTAAAAGTATGTGGATGATGATGATGAGTATAGTGTGGAGTGGCATGATATGTTTGTGACCCGTACCCATCTCGTTGTGGAGTACCAGGCCCTGTGGTATGTTTTATAAGTTATTTTCTAAAAACTTTACTACGTTTTCAAAGGTATTTATGGTTTTTAATTAATAATTGATATCCTATTATGAGTTTGGCCCCCAGAGAATGATATTTATATTGCCTGTGTGATTCTGCTCATTTTGGCTTGGGGAGCCAATGATATTATTGCCTGTGATGTGAGCTACGGAATTTAGAGTGGAATTCCGTAAGCTTTTTGTGTTTCGGGATAGAAATTTCAGGAAAAACTCTGCCAAAATTTTCTTTGAAATATAACTATCTTAGTTTATGTTTAAAGTAATATAGAAATTGAAAGAATTGAATTTGGAGTCAAAAAAAAGAAGGGGGCATTACAGTTTGATATGACAAATTATATTTGTAATTAATGATGTAATAATTCTGATGGCAATAAAAGTGTTTAAATTTTCGTGTTATTTACCGTGTTGAGATGCATTTGAAGGCAAAGATTTTGGTTGTGTCACGGATGTCTGATAACGTAGATTCGAAGCGCGACAAGCTCTGTTTATGTTGTTCCCATTATAATTGAGCTCTGTTTATGTTGTTTATGAGCAATGCAAATCTATGTTCATTTTGTTTCTATGCTGATTGAGCTCTCTTTATGTTGTTTTTGATATTTTGAGCTATGTTTATGTTGTTTCTGGGTCGTTTGAGCTGTGAGCTCTTTTTGTTGTTTCTGAGCTCATTTTATGTTGTTTATGAGCATTTTAAGATAAGTATATGTTGTTTCCGGGCTGATTAAGCTCTTTTTATGTTGTTTATGAGCATTTTGAGATAAGTATATGTTGTTTCCAGGATGATTAAGCTCTTTTTATGTTGTTTCAGCGCATTTTATGCTCTGTTTATGTTGTTTCCAGTCTGATTGAGCTCTTTTTATGCTGTTTATGAGCAGCAACGGCTCTGTTTATGTTGTTTCCATAATACTTGAGCTTTATTTATGTTGTTTATGCGCAATTTGAGCTATGTTCATTTTTGTTTCCAGGTTGACTGAGCTCTGTTCATTTTGTTCCCAGGCTGATTGAGCTATGTTTATTCTAGGCAAATGAATTTTAAATTACTTGAATTTAAATTTAGACGTGTAGATCAATGTGAACTGTTCGGATCGTCGATAAGAAAACCTGAAGACCGAGTACACACCATGACTAGTGCACAACAGGATGAGACCCATATATATGAATACATATCTCAAGTGGGCTTACAAGATAAATTTTTACCTAGTCGGGTTTAGAAGATAAATGTATTGTAATTTAGCCCCACATCGGAAATTATGAAGCTACTCACCCGTGCAACCATACTGTATAATGCATTGCCTCGAGTTCTCATTTCCCAAATAGCTGCATGGTGAGCACAAAGCGAACCATTCTTTCGCCTTTTACTAAAGAATACCGTGCGTTCGCCACATTATACTAGCACACTCCTATTTTTTTCGTGTGGCTCTATCTTTTGAAAGAGTCCCCAACAAATCATAAATTTAAATTTTATGCAAATACCTCGTTAACTTCTTTTTGCTTATTTGATTGTTTGTAGCTAGTAAAAGCCCAATAAACTATAAAATAGAGCTTGTATTTGTTTGCTGGAAAAGGTGTGCAAGACTATATCTATAATTTGTATCTATATAATGGGAGAGTTGGGGTTGTCATTTGTAGACAACCTGTAATTTGTAGACATTTAATCATTTAATCTCAACTATTAATTTTTAAGTGTGAATTATATTAATCATTCATTTACTCAACTGTTGTTAGTTACCATAATACCCTAAAAGTTCAAATTTATTTACGTTAAAATTATTTACAAAGTGACACTCATATAAAATAAAAGTTTGTGTCACTCGGAGTAATTTGTAAAGAGTATGTGATAAGTAATGGATCTGTCATGTTCGAGGCCTAATTACGTCTTATTATTACGATATACAAAAAAGACTAATTAGAACGTGCATCGCATGTGCAGATTACTATATCTATAATCTATTATAATCGGAGAGGTGGAGTTGTCATTTGTAAATCTGTCAACTTACGTGTATTGTTCGTGCATAACTAATTTAAAAGAGGTCTCAAATTCGAGGTCAGTCTACATCGAAATTTTTACTTTTAAAAAATATTTATTTATTAAAACGTGCATCGCACGTGTAAATTACTAGTATATATAAAGAGAAAAGTGAATTTCATATTTGTATGAGAAAATTTTATCATACAAAGTAATGTCAAAATATTATCAAAAAAAATGAGGCGTCAAAACAAGAACCCTTTGATTATAGGTTTGATCAAGAACATTTTGGTTCATATTGGTTGTTAAGATTCTCTACTGCAATTCACAAATGAGTCATTTGATCAAACATATAATCTAAGGATTCTTATTTTGACACATCATTTTGTATAAAAAAAAATTTCATGCAAATATGAGGCTCACTTTTCTCTATATATAAACCAAAAAGAAAACATTGCCATATATAAACCAGTTCAAGTGTGCTTACAAGATAAATTTTTTACTTAATCAGGCTTAGAGGATAAATGTTTTGTAATTTAGTCCCACATCGGAAGTTATGAAGCTACTCACCTGTCCAACCATGCTATATAATGCATTGCCTTGGATCTTCATTTCCCAAGCAGCTGCGTGGTGAGCACAAAGCGAACTATTCTTTCGCCTTTTACTAAAGAATACCGTGCACTCACCACACAAAAGCAGCATACTCCTAATTTTTTTAGGGCGGCTCTTTCTTTGGAAAGAGCCCCCAACAAATCATAAATTTGAATAATATTCATATATCTATTTTTCTAAGTTTTTGGAAGCGCCTTCACGCTAAATCCAGAGGGCTAGTTTGCTCTGTTGAGAATGGACTGCAAATCAGCAGCGTTTGACTGCTGGAAACTGAGATCAGCAACAACAACAGTGGGTAAACAGAAAACAGCCCATTGGGGGCAGCTGAGGAAGGGGTGGTCGACCACATTGGTACTAGGTTTTATTTGTAGGTATATCTGGGGATGTGTACTCGTACAAATATGTATCAACAAGTTCCTCCACACCGATGAAGTGCAATGCTTCTTTCAACAGTTGTATCTTTAAGCAATTTCCTCGAATCCAAGAACTTTTATCGTGCCTGTTTCATTATTTGCTTTTCCAGGAGTTTCTGGTTGCTATTAAAAAGCTTGAAATGACAAACTACGATATACAGCTTGGCAGCGCACCGAAGAGATGCACAACGTTGTAGTTCTCCCAATTTCCTCCTCTCTCCAAGACTCCAACCATGAATACGAACTTCTTTGTGGAAACACGTGTAAAATTCTCTTATTAGTTTGCTCCAAGAAGCAAGGCTGGCCCTGAGTTCCCGGGGAGCCCAAGGCGAAAAACTCAAATAATTATTTTTGGAGATCCCTAATTATAATACAAATTTTTTACGCGCAAAATCTGTATCTATATTTACAAGGAAAATACAAATTTGGAGTACTAAAATTGCAAAAAAAATTAGAGGTCTGAGGTGGCTGCCTCACCGGTCTCAAGGTGGGGGCCGGCCCTGCCAAGAAGGTTTGGAAGACTACTCCAAGCTTGAATTGTAGCCGAACTCCTTACCCCCCTTGTACCCATAGAAAGTTTAAAATAGTGTTCTTCCACCATTTCATGATCAACCAACGACGAAAAAAATTATTCAAAAAGAGAAAAAAAAAAGGGTCCATACTTCATCTATATGCGACTTACATAAATGTATAAATAAATAAATAAATAAATAAATAAAACATGACTAATTCAGGCTGACTATAACAGATTGAAAGTAAGCTTGGAGTGTTAAAACTCGAGCATCACATTCGTCTTAATCAAATTTGTTGCAGTTGATATAGCAACACTTGCAACCACCATATCCAGATTATATAAGGCATTTATTTGCCTTGCTTCATCATTTTTCAAGCAGCGGCGTGGTGCGCAAGCACAGACCAAACTATTCTTTTGATTTAGTACTTACTAAAGAATACCGTGTGCTTGCCACACCAAAGCCGACGCTAAAACAACATATTTGAGGGGACTGTCTCTTTTGAAAGAGCTCCTGATATGGGTCGGATGGCGTGGCCCCTCCTGAGCCACAGGATCCCCTCAGGAAGCATACGTCACCGGATCATCCAGATCCGCCACGTCAGCATCAGAAAACTGCCCGGACCTCTGCCACGTCAGCCTGGAAACCGCCCGGGTCTCTGCCACGTCAGTCTGGAAACCGTCCGGGCCTCTACCACATCAGCCCTATACCGCTCGGGTTTCCACCGCTTCAGGCCCACGGGCAACCGTGTCCAGACCCGGCCCCAAACGGGTCCAGACCCGGTCGACTTCTCCTATAAATACCAGACTCTCTTCCCCTTACTCAGGTAATCAATCTTTCCCACTCAAAACCCTAGTTACTGTTACTCTCTCTCAGTAGCTGACTAGATCGTCAGAGGGTCTGCCACCGGGACCAACCCCGGTGTTCCTAGACCGTCTGCAGGTACACGAGACCTCGGATCCGAGCCTCCCGATCCGAGCCGAGCATTCAGCCTCCACCTCACTCTCGCCTACATCCGTACCGTTTGCCTGGCTTAGGGTCGTCCGCACCGGAGCTTCCTCCACCAATACAAATCGAGTAAGAACTCACACCTGGTGCATCTATACGCCTCCCAAAAACACACCGCATCAGGTTGGTGCCGTCTGTGGGAAATGCCTAGTGCGTACGCCGACTTGAGTCCAGCCATCAACGGTACCCCGTCTGCCCGACCTCGCATGGCGCCCAAGGCCAAGAAAACTGTTACCTCTGTGCGTCGGCAGGACGCGCCCCCTCACGGTGCCGACGCCGACGCTCATGGATCCAACAACCCCGGAGCCAGTCACGGACACCAACCGGGGGCCTCCCGACCAGTCCAGCCCGACCTACGAGGGGTAATCCAGAACCGGCAGGCCAGCCGGTCTAGGAGGGGCCGCTTCCAACTCGGCCCCGAACCATCCCAAACCTCCGTCCCAAGGGCGAGGGCCAGCACTTAGCCGTGTCGGCCGGTGCCCACCGGCTCAAAAAAATCGGGCCGAGCGAGCCTCGGTCACCCACTAGGAGTTTCAAGACTTCCGAAAAGAAATCATGGAGGCCATCCGGGACCCCCCCCCCCCCCCGTCGATGACAGCGTCGCCGCTCTCGCTCCCGCTCGGATGCCGAGGCCAGCGTGTCTCGCGTCCCTACCGTCCAGCCGGAGTATGACGATGACATCTTGAAACGCCTCCAAGAAATGGAAGACCGTCTCGACCACTGATAAATCTGTTAATGTCCACATTTTGGATCAATAATCTGAACGCAATTAAACAATTAAATTCTCTATCTTTGGTAATTTATACTTCTTTTCTCTTTCCCATAGGAAACAACCTAAAAGTAACTAAATGAAGCGGATTCAAGATTTACTCAAGACTAATCCATCACTGTGAGGATGAACACTGGAATGAAGAACCTTAATTCTGCATCAAAACATTTGAGTTTCCAAAGTTCGCAGAACAGTCGACTGACTCCTTAACGACAGTCGACTGAACTGGCGTTCTAGTTCTGTGATACTATAGCAATTACTGAACATGCACAAGCTCCATGGAGACTGCACAAAAATCCTTCTTCACAGCACATCAAAACTACAAGCCAAGAAGGAGAGCAAAAAGAAAGAATTTGAACGGGAGCTAGAGATAAGCACAGTTGAGATACACCCTCATCCAAACCTGCAAAACAAATCAGAGTTAGCTGTCAAAATCCAGGAAACAAATATTGTAAAGCTGCAAATAACAACTTCCCAAAAATCAAGCTAGAGATCTGGTCTGGCAGTTAATGAAGAAGATTTGACTCAACCCATATCCGATATTTGAGGAGATTGAAATCTGGAACTTGAGATCTGCAGATGGGGGCAAAAGAAGTTATAAAAAGGGAGGAATACACAGTCAAGAAGAATAGACCGAAGGGGAGATCGAGTGCCAATTTGAAAACAAGGGGGAGATCGAACCAAGGAGGGGATTGCGATTGAACAAAACGAGAAGGAGGAGATCGAGACAACTTGAAAAGGAGGAGAGCAAATTGGTTTCAAAGCTGATCATCATACAAAATCAGTGTTACTTCTTCTTCTCTAATTTTTGTTCTTGAGTTGTTTAAATTATTAGAATCATGTATCCAAATTTGTTAGTCAATAAAAGTTGGATTATGTGTAACTAAATTCATTTTGGGCAGATTGAAACCTTAGTCATGTAATGTTTACAAATCTTCTAAAGCACTACTCCTATCACTTATTGATTAAACCTGGTAATTCTTGATCAAATTTATAATATGCAGTTTTTGATGTTTGACATTCTTACTATTCAAGTGTTGTTGACCCAACTTATTTATTGATGAACACTCTATATCACTCTATTTGTTGATGAACAGTCGACTGACTCCTTACAACAGTCGACTGAACTGGCGTTCTGGTTAACACAACCAAAGTTGAGTTATCGAGTTTGCTTATTATAAAATTGAATTTGTTACATAAGCAGGTTTAGATGATCGAGTCTAGTGCTCATGATTAGTAACACAAGAACTCATTTGGGTTCTACGGTTTAATCAACATAGAAGACTAGAATAGATACCATGTTCTAGTTCTTTATGTGCTTGTCAATTTCCATTGTCTGTTATGCTTTCTTAAAGTGCAACTTAGTAGATACCATGCTAAACACTTAAGGAGAGAAAGGAATTAGAGTAGATACCATGCCTAATTCTTAGCTTTGGAAAATCTTTAATTTAAAGAGTAGATACCATACTCTTAAATGAACAAGCATGAGTGATCAGAGGAGTTTAGAAGTTGATCTAGCATTCTTGACCATAGGTGGAAATCAAACCCAACTAATTCAATAGATATTTTTACCCAACTAAGAACTACTTGATTTAGATTTTAATCTCATTTCCCTTCAGACATACAGTTAAAAAACAAGCACTCTGTTTATTGATTAGTAAGTTATTTACTACAATCTCTGTGGGATCGACCCTTGCTTTTCACTACGCTTCTGTAAACGATTCGTACACTTGCGAGCTTTTAAATTTGTGTTCGGATTATCTATTCATTTAGATAACTGAATTATCAACAAGTTTTTGGCGCCGTTGCCGGGAATTGTTTAGTATTTTAACTTGAAAATCAATTTTAAATTTTTTTTTACTTATTTACCGAAAACTATGAATAATTTCTTTTAGGTACAATCCAATTCGAGGCTACATGACTTTGGTGTATGCACGGGAGACGATCACTTAATCCCAAGCTACAACCTATTGACCAAGAGATAGAGCACACTCTGCACAGACTAAAACAACAGCTAAGACCACGAACCATTCCCAAAGCAACAATGGGTGAGGAAGCACCAAATCGAGTACCAATGCAGGACAAATTCGCTCCTAAGAATATTGAGCAACCTTCTTGCATAGCTTATCAACCTAATGTCACATGAAATATGCACCTATCACCTCAATTACTCAGCATGGTTCCCCACTTTAGTGGCAAGCTAGACGAGGATCCTCATCTCCACTTGCAAGATTTCTTTGATCTTTGCAGAACGCAAAGCGTCCAAGGGCTTACCCCTGAACAAATCAGGTTAATTTTGTTTCCATTTTCATTAAAACTTAATGCTAAATTGTGGTATAATTCTTTGGAACCAGGATCAATTCAATCATGGGAGCAATTGGCAACAAAGTTCTTGAAGGAATTTTTTCCAGCTCAGAAAACCAAACAACTAAAAAAGAAAATTCAACTCTTCCAACAAAAAGATGACGATTTGTTCTTCGAGGCATGGAAGGACTTTAAGAACAAACTTCTCAAGTGTCCTACGCACAACATGCCTAAGGATGATCAGGTACAAGCATTCTATGAGGGTTTAAATGACAGTAACAAAGCAATTGTAGATTCAGCTTGCAATGAAATCTTGATGAGAAAGAGTGGTGAGGATGCCATCGAACTATTCGAAGAACTCAACGAGAACTCACAACAATTCTTAACAAGGGGAAGGGGTTTCTCAAAGAAACAGGGAGTTTACGAAATTTCTATTAGTAATAACATGCAATTAGAAATGGTAACCATGAACAAAAAAATTGATATACTTGTTAATGCAATTTCAACATTAGGTGGCGTAAAAAACCAAGCAAAAAAAATTTGTACAATTTGTTCTCATTCTGATCATACAACTGATGCATGTCCAATGTCTTCTTTCACAGATCAGGAGCACGCAAACTACATAGGACAGAGAGTGTATCCACCCAAGAACAACCCCTTCTCGAACACGTACAACCCAGGGTGGAGAAACTATCCAAATTTCTCATGGAACAATAATCAAAACAATCAAGGCACTTAAAATCGCACAAGGGCATGCGCGGCATTTCCAGATCGGGAATGGGTTTGATCGGCCAGTTCAAGAACAGAAGAAGTTGGATTTTGAATCCACTGTTCTTCAATTACTCCAACAGCAACATCAAATAAGCAACCAACAAGGGCAGGCCATTCAAAAATTGGAGACCCAAATTGGTCAAATCGCTAAGAAGTTAAGTGAAAGAAAGGCAGGAGAGCACCCATCACAAACCATACCAAACCCTAGAGGACAAGAACAAATCAAATCGGTGAAAACCCTAAGAAGTGGTAAGATAATTGACAGTAAGGTTGGAACAAACGCGAACGAATCAGACAAAATCAAAATCAAGGACACACAACTAGCAAAATCTTTGGGTTCCAACAAGGTAAGCGACAAAGAAAGGGTAGTATTGCCACCATTCCCTCAAAGGTTAGTCAAGCAAAAGAAAGAACAACATCTACTTGATATCTTTGAAACTCTCAGGAAGGTAGAAATCAATATTCCCCTACTTGATGCTATTAAACAAATTCCTTCTTATGCCAAATTTTTGAAAGAATGCTGTACTCACAAGAGAACGTTTCAGGTTCGGGAGAATGTGGCTCTAACAGAGGAAGTGAGTGCGTATTGTTGAGGAAATTACCTCCTAAGTTGGAGAATCCAGGTAGTTTTACCATTCCTTGTAAGGTTGGTGAGCATTTCTTTGAAAAGGCACTGTTAGATTTGGGGGTAAGCATAAATCTTCTTCCATACTCTGTTTACGAAGAACTAGGATTGGGGGAACTCAAACCAAGATCAATCACTTTGCAATTGGCGGACCGCAGCATCAAGAGACCTAGAGGTATTTTAGAAGATGTCTTAGTTCAGGTAAATGATTTCATTTTGCCTGCAGATTTTGTTATTTTGGATATGGAAGACTCTTCAATGCCATATTCTTTACCTATTATCTTAGGTAGACCCTTTATGAGTACTGCTGATATAAAAATTTGTGTCAAAAGGGCACTATAAGTATGAAAATAAATTGTAAAAAGATTGCGTTTAAAATGTTTGATGCACTAAAATTACCACACGATGATCATGAATGTTATAATATTGATGTGGTTCAGGAGATTGTTGACCAAACATTTCAGGTACATAGCGTCGATCCACTATAGGCCACAATTACACTCTCTAACACTATCTCGAGTTGAACAGGAACATGATGATACTGATTAGAGGATTACAGAGACAGTACATTACCTTGAAACTCCAAAGGACCGAGTCAATGGACTTCATGGTTGTCAACGTCAAGGCGGCTTACAATGCCATACTCGGCCGTCCCGGGCTATACTCTCTCCAGGCTATTCCTTCGGCCTACCACCAGAAGATGAAGTTCCCTACCAACACTGGTGTCGGAATTGTCTGAGGAAACCAAGAAGCTGCACGATCGTGCTACATGACGGCGATCGGGGGCGGGGTATTCCCCCTCGATGCCATCGAGCTGCAGCCCGAGAGAACCCAGCCGGAACCAGAATCGGCAAACAAGCTGGAAGAGGTCTTGTTCAAGACAGGCAACGCGTCAAGGTGTTTTCGAGTGAGCAGTTCCCTTGCTCCCGACCTCAAAGCCGCCATGATCAGCTGCATTCGCGCAATGTCGGCCTCTTCGCCTGGAGGCCCTCTGACATGCCCAGTATCTCCGAAGATCTCATCATGCACAAACTCAGCGTGATCCCCGATTCGAAGCCGGTCTTCCAGAAGCGACGTAAGTTCGCCCCGGAGCGACAGCAGGCGGTAAACGCAGAAGTAGACAAACTCTTGTCTGCTCGTTTCATACAAGAGGTCAGCTACCCGGAGTGGCTGGCGAACGTCGTCATGGTCAAAAAGGCGAGCGGAAGCTGGAGAATCTGCATAGATTTCACTGACCTCAATAAGGCGTGCCCCAAAGATCCGTTCCCTCTCTCCAGCATTGACGCCCTGATCGATGTCATATCAGGTCACAAGCTCATGTCCTTCATGGATGCCTTCTCCGGCTACAACCAGATCCGAATGTACCCTCCTGATATAGCCAAGATGTCCTTTGTTACAGACTAAGGGCTTTATTGTTACCGGGTCATGCCCTTCGGGCTGAAGAACGCCGGTGCCACTTATCAGAGACTCGTTAACCGAGTCTTCAAGAATCAAATTGGGCGCAACATGGAGGTGTACGTCGACGACATGCTCGTCAAAAGCCAGCAGGGACAGGATCACGTCGCCGATCTGGAAGAGGCCTTTGGGGTCCTTCGGACCCACAACATGAGGCTTAACCCAGCGAAGTGTGCATTCGGCGTCTCCTCGGGAAAGTTCCTCGGGTTCATCGTCAGCCGGCGCGGCATCGAGGCGAACCCCGAAAAAATCCAGGCCATAATCGACATGGCCCCTCCCAGGAACATCAAAGAAGTCCAAAGGCTGACGGAAAGACTGGCGGCCATCGGCCATTTCCTCTCCAAATACAGAGAGAAGTCCCTTCCGTTCTTTAAGGCACTGCGCGGAACCGGAGGGTTTGCATGGGGTACTCAGCAGCAAGAGGCGTTCACCCAATTGAAGGAGTACCTCGCCAACCCTCCTCACCTCAACAAGCCCGAACTAGAAGAGCCACTCTGGCTCTATCTGTCGGCTTCGGAGACCGTGCTCAACGTCGTCCTCGTTCGAGAGGTGGAAGGAGTCCAAAAGCCTTTGTACTATGTAAGCAAGGTCCTGCTCGATGCCAAGACCAGATATTCCAGGATGGAGAAAATAGCATACGCCCTGGTCATGGCCGCACGGAAGCTCCGCCCATATTTTCAGGCACATTCCGTTCAGGTGCTTACGGACCAACCCTTGAAGGCCATGCTACATCGGCTATCAACCGAGGACAGCCATAAAAGGGCAGGTCTTCGCCGAGTTTATCACAGAATGCACCATCTCCGAGCAACCAACAAGCAAGGAAGCCGACAAGACGTGGAAAGTTTATGTCGACGGTTCCTCTTGCGAAGCAGGGAGTGGTGCGGGCATTATTTTGCGGGGTCCAGATGGCTTCCTCCTTCAATACTACCTCTGCCTCAACTTTCCGGCCTCTAACAACGAGGCTGAGTACGAGGCCATGATCGCCGGGCTCACCCTGGCTCATCAGGCCGGTGCCAGACAGATCAGGGCCTTTAGTGACTCTCAGCTTGTGGTCAACCAGATCACGGGAGAGTACGAGGCCCGTGACGATCGGATGATCAAGTACCTGGCAGTGGTCCAACGGCTATTGGCGTCCTTCGACGTGTCGGCAGTCCTAAGGATCCCCAGGGAGCAGAACGCCCAGGCCGATGCCCTGTCAAAGCTAGCATCCTCATCCTTTGAGGGCCTCGACCGAACCGTCCTAATCGAAGTCCTATTGAAGCCAAGTACAGACTTCCCTGAGGCTCTCTGCATTGAAGACGGAGCTCCCCCCGACGACTGGACCACTCTTGTTAAGAAATTTCTAATCAAGGGAGAGTTCCCCGAAGACCGGGCCAAAGCGAGGCGGGTCAGGGTCCGTTCAGAAAGGTTCGCATAATCGACACGAACCTCTTCAAAAGGTCCTACACAACCACGGATGGCAGACCCTACCTCCGCTGCCTGACCCCTGATGAAGCAAAATATGCACTCAAGGAGCTACACGAGGGGATCGGCGGATGTCATATGGGAAGCCGCTCGCTAGCACGAAAAGCTTTGAATCACGGGTACTATTGGCCCATTATGCTGCAGCACGCCCTTGCCCTAGTGAAGAAGTGCGGCCCCTGTCAACGGTTCTCCCCCGTGAAGAGGGCTCCGCAAGCAAATCTCCGTTCCATGGCCAGTCCGACCCCCTTTGCAATGTGGGGGATGGATCTGGTAAATGGGCCAAAGAAAGTTTCTCATAGTGGCGATCGACTACTTCACGAAGTGGATCGAGGCAGAGCCATTAGCAACGATCACCGAGCAACAGACCCAACATTTTTTCTGGAAACACATCATCTGTCGGTTCGGGATCCCACAGGTGCTCATCACGGACAATGGGACTTAGTTTGCAGGTAAGCATTTCCAAAAGTTCAGCGAAGATCTCGGGATCCAGCAGCACTTCTCCTCGGTATGTCATCCCCAGTCAAACGGTCAGGCCGAGAACGCGAACCGCCAAACGACGGTCTCAAGAAACGACTCGATAACTCTGCCAAGGGGTTATGGGTCGATGAGCTGCCAAGCATTCTCTGGGCCACCGGACGACAAAGAGAATCCCCACGGAGGAGTCGCCATTCAATCTGACATACGGCGCAGAGGCCATCATTCCACTGGAAATCGGGATCCCTTCGCCCCGGATCATGGCTTTCGACGAAGCAAGCAACTCTGCTCAGTTGCGAGCCGACTTGGACCTCATAGACGAGGTCAGGGAGAAGTCCGCCATCAGAAGGAGCATCTATCAACAAAGGGTCAAAAAATTCTACAACAAGAAGGTGCGCCCCACCGACATCAAACTCAGAGATCTCGTCCTCCGGAAGTAGGCTGTATCCAGTCCTGGCCAGAAAAGAAAATTGGCCCTAAACTGGGAGGGCCTTTACAAAGTATCTGAGGTTGTGCGTCCGAAAACGTACCGCCTGACCAACTCAGAAGGCAAGGCTTTCAAGAGGTCCTAGAATGCGGAGCACCTCATCAAGTTCCTAGTGGGAGAGGACTAGCCTCCATCTCATGTAAATTATGAAGAATGTAATCGGCACGTCGTGCTTCGTTTTGTGTAAAGTTCAAATTTGTTGTAAATATGCCAGCTTTCTTAAAACAAGTTTGTGGCTTCGTATTGATTCCCATTAAAAAACATGTTTCGGGCTCAGCGCTCGGATAGCACCGCGAGTCAGAAAAGCTTCTCTTACAAGGTTACGGCTCGGAGCTCGGATAGCACCGCGAGCCAGAAAAGCTTCTCTTACAAGCTTACGGTTCGGTATTCGGATAACACCGCGAGCCAGAAAAGCTTCTCTTACAAGCTTACTTCTCGACGCTTGGATACCACCGCGAGCCAGAAAAGCTTCTCGTACAAGCTTACGGCTCGGTGCTCGGATAACACCGCGAGCCAGAAAAGCTTCTCTTACAAGCTTACGGCTCGGTGCTCTGATAGCACCGCGAGCCAGAAAAGCTTCTCTTACAAGCTTACGGCTCAGCGCTAAGATAGCACCGCGAGCCAGAAAAGCTTCCCTTACAAGCTTACGGCCCGGCGGTCGGGTACGTCCGTACCGCCTTCCTGAGAACAAGTGTGGGGGCTCGACGTCAACCCCGAGCACGGCCGAGGCTTTCTTCCACCTCGACCACCATGCTCGGCAACGACCTTCAGCCACCCCCATTACCGGCTTTTTCTCCGGTGTGGGGGCTCGGCATCTGCCCCTGGCATAGGTTGGGGCTTTCTTCAAGATGATCAACCCATGCGCACGGCGGCAACCACCAGCCACGCCCGTACCATCTTCCTGAGAACAAGTGTGGGGGCTCAACGTCGACCCCGAGCACGACCGAGGCTTTCTTCAAAGCACCTCGACCATCACGCTCGGCGGCGACCTTCAGCCACTCCCATTACTGGCTTTCTCCCCGGTGTGGGGGCTAGGCATCTGCCCCTGGCATAGGTTGGGGCTTCTTCAAGCTGATCAACCCATGCGCACGGCGACAACCACCAGCCACGCCCGTACCGTCTTCCTGAGAACAAGTGTGGGGCTCGACTTCGACCCCGAGCACGGCCGAGGCTTTCTTCAAAGCACCTCGACCATCACGCTCGGCGGTGACCTTCAGCCACGCTCATTACTGGCTTTCTCCCCGGTGTAGGGGCTCGGCATCTACCCCTGGCATAGGTTGGGGCTTCTTCAAGCTGATCAACCCATGCGCAGGGCGGCAACTGCTAGCCACGCCCGTACCGTCTTCCTGAGAACAAGTGTGGGGGCTCGACGTCGATCCCGAGCACGGTCGAGGCTTTCTTCAAAGCACCTCGACCATCACGCTCGGCTGCGACCTTCAGCCACGCCCATTACTAGCTTTCTCCCCGGTATGGGGGCTCAGCATCTGCCCCTGGCATATGTTGGGGCTTCTTCAAGCTGATCAATCCATGCGCACTGTGGCAACCGCCAGCCACGCCCATACCGTCTTCCTGAGAACAAGTGTGGGGGCTTGATGTCGACCCCGAGCACGGCTGAGGCTTTCTTCAAAGCACCTCGACCAGCACGCTCGGTGGCGACCTTCAGCCACACCCATTACTGGCTTTCTTCCCGGTGTGGGGGCTCGGCATCTGCCCCTGGCATAGGTTGGGGGTTCTTCAAGCTGGTCAACCCATACGCACGGTGGCAACCGCCAGCCACGCCCATACCGTCTTCCTGAGAACAAGTGTGGGGGCTCGTTGTTGACCCCGAGCAAGGACGAGGCTTTCTTCGAAGCACCTCAACCATTATGCTCGGCGATGACCTTCAGCCACAACTATTTCAGCAAAATTTTCATTAAGGTTTAGAGCGTCTGCCGACTTCGGCAGACGCCCCGAGCCTCAGGTCGATTGGTTGACCCTCCTCTCGCCCGCGAACAACTCGGGGTTTGCAGCTTTCACGAGCCAAAACTCCGAACTGTTCGAGGACGGTAGTGGAGCCACCGACCCTCGGCTCTCTCCTACCCTCCGAACCAATCGATCGGCCCACCACTCACCAACGAACAACCCGGGGTCTTACGGCCCTCAAGACCAAAACCCCGAAGTGTTCGAAGGTGATTGGTGAACCTCCAATCCGTAGCCCTCGGAGAAATTTTAGTTTTGGGGTGCCCACCTTCTGCAGGCACCCTAGTTGAGTTAGATTAGACACACTCACTTCTTGACAACCAGTAAAGAGGAGTGGGGGTTATATAGCCCCCTGAGGTGCGCAATTATTGCGTTTAGGAATGCCAAACGGCGAAAGGCGAAATGTCACCATAAATACTCACGGGGAGGCAAAACATCGCCATTAATGACTTATCGAAAGATGAAACGCCGCTGCGTATGCGCCCATTGCAGCAAGTCACCTCGGTGGCCCTCCTGCGTGCCGAGCTCGGCAATCGTTCTCGCCCAATAAGACTCAAGGTTCAGGAAATCGAATGCTCTTATTATTTCTCATTGCTAATAACTCAATGAACGTCGGTACAAAGACAATGCACAGCTTACAACTCACTCACATCCGGCTTAAAATTCGAATTCGGCGCTCCCTTCGGGGCTCCTCTCACCCTCAGCCGGACCAACCAGGGAAGAGACCCCTGCCACCGAGCTTCCCACATCTTCTGGCTGGGCGCCCTCCAATAGAAATGTCGGAGACCGCCCCGGGGTCGAGTTGCTCGCCTCCTCGATCAAACCCGTGCCTAACACCAACTCCAGCCTGCGGATCTCCAACTCCTTCTCAACAACAGCCTCGCGAAGGAAAGACTCCGAAGCCGACAGCCCACTCGAGGCATCCGAGATGGACCAGTCCGTCTCGATCACCCACTAGTCCCGGTCGGCTATGGCTTTCTTCAGACAAGCCACCTCCAGACCGAGCTCCCTAAACTTGTTCATGAAATAGTTCACTGCGGCGGCTCGGTCCCGAGCCTGTTTTCGCTGGCGAGCCAGAGCTGCCTCCATTGCCTCATTCCCTGCTCGGACTAGGGATCCCTCGACAGAAACAGGGTCGGTGCCCAAGACCTCGTGCGTCTATCAAAAGACGAGAACAAACATCACAAAGGAGAGCTAGAAAATGTGCAAGTTACGAAGCCTCGGTCAAAAAAGTATATTTCATTACTTTCAAAAATAGGGATACAAAATTGCGATGGCCAGTCCGCACGAGGCATGTACATTCAAAAAAGAGAAAGCCTAGTCTATGCTTGAGGGGGGGTGGCACCTCATCGTCAGCATGGGCGCCACCCATCTCCTCGCCACCGGAAGTCGGCGAAAGGTCCGGCTGCCAACCGTAGTGGAGGTGATCCACGTTCTGCTCCGGGTAGATCCTCTGGAAGTTCTCCTTGGCCTGGTCGTATGCTTCGTCCTGCGCCATGATCAGGGCCTCCGCCGACGCAGCCTCCATCCTCGCCAAGGCCTTCCGCCCCTTCTCTGCCTCCTCTTCGATCCTTTCCTTAAGGCGATCAACGTCCTTCTTGTGATGCTCGAAGATCGAGGCCATCTGAGCCTCGTGGACGACCGCCATGCTCTGAGCCTCCTTTAGCTCGTCGGTCACCTTGTTCAACTCGCAGAGATACTTCTCTGCGTTCCTCCTCTCCACAATGATCTCCCTCTCCAAGCACTTTTGGAAGTGCTGTCCGTGGAGCATCGCCCGTCCGATGGAGAAAAGGTCAGAAAAAATTCCACCAAGATCAAACCATATACAAATACAAAGTCTCAAGCACTTACCGAGACCGACGCCTGAGACCAGCACATGAAGGCCTGGTCAACCGTCTACGATGCCAGTGCCATCTGATCCCTCTCGGTAGCGGCTTTCGTGACGAACTCAACGACCACGGGACCCTCGAGCAGAGTGTCCCCCTGTACGATCGACCAGTCGGGAGCGAAGGGCCGCAGCCCCTGTTGCCCCACCATCTGCTCGGTAGTGGGACGAGGTGGGGGAAGCCTCTTCCCTGGGGCTTTGACAGTTTTGCCCGAACTGCCCCCCGCGTCCCGAGGCACCCTCGGCGTATGGGAGTGATCCTTCTTAGCCTTCTTCGTGGGAGAAGGCTCCTCGGCTACAGGGGCTGGTCCCTTGCCGGACCCCCCAGCTTGGGCGGCCAGCTTCTCTTGCTCCGCCTTCTTCCTCTTCTCTACTCTCGCCTACTCGGCGATGGCTAGCAAGGCACGCCTGTCATCCACCTGCTTGGAAGTCATCTCTGCAAAAATAAAAGAAGAGGAGCTAACGTTAACACGAAGGCAGAAAGATGCAAAAATTCAGAACGAAACATACTAGGGTCGGCTGGGCTTAGTCCGGCCTGGGCCAGGTGTAGCTCCGTCACTCGAGGCCACGCTATGCTGTGCCCCCCAACAATCTTCTCAACCCTCTTCCACTCCTTTTCCGTCAAGTCAATCTGCTTCGGAAGTTTGTGGTTCGGCTTGAAGAAATTTCACGAGGTCGGAATCCCCCAAGACTTCTCGCTCCGGACCACGAAATATTTCTCTTTCCACCCTTTAATGGAATTCGGATGGCCGTGCATCACCTTTTTGTGCGGCCTAGGCGAGAAGTAAAATATCCCCTCCGCATTGCCAAGCGAGCTGATCCCCAAGATGGCTCGGAAGTAGGTCAACCTCGGTGTCACACCCTTCTCTTGGCACTTCAGAATGAAACAGATCAGGTGCTTCCAAGAGTTTGGGCCATACTGCATCGGGCATAGCTTCGCCCAATTTAAAACCCTCTTGATGAAGGGATGCAACGACGGCCTCAGTCCCGAGACAAAGGCGTCCTCAGGAAAGATACAATAGCCCGGTGCAAGAGTTGTGGTGGGTCGAATACCGGGGCTCGGTATGAAGACTTCAAACTCCTGAGGAATGAAGTAGGCAGCCCTCAGGATATGAAGATAGTCCGCCCTCAAGATACACGGAATGCCATCCATCAGAATCTTCACACGGCTCTCCTCGCTCGGTACGGGAGGAACAGGGTCGATGTCCTTGATATCGTCGGGGTACATCCTGATCGACCCGAATTTTTAAAGGAGACCGGGGGAAACTCCAACCCCGGTCTAGGGGCATATTTATTTGGAGGAGGGGGATTGTCCGGAAGGCTCAACTTCCTCTACTTCCGACGAGGGCGAGCCTTCCTCTCGGGAGACGGCGTCGACAAAGGTGGCAGAGGCGGAAGATCATCTCCGACCTCGACTGCCCCCCTACTGAGCCTTTGCCAGCACCTTCTTGAGCGCCCTCCCCTTCTCCCTCATCCTCCTCATCACCCTCGACATCCTCGGCATCCTGATCCTCCTCATCACCCTCGACATCCTCGGCATCCTGATCCTCCTCATCACCCTCGGCATCCCGCTCATCCTCATCCTCCTCGTCATCGCCATCCTCCACATCCCCCTCTCCCTCTTCCACCTCCTCGCCCTCGTCCATGGGCTCCTTCCCCAGTCTTCGGGATCTCAGCGACGACACTACGAAGACTACATCGTCACCACCGTTCAACCCTGGGTCTGTCAGGACTTCCTACTTAACCTTATATTTACTAAGGGACGAAGACGTCTCTGACTCGGTTTCCTTCGCGAAGCAGCCCGACGAGCTAGCCTCAGATCCGGACTGAGAGCGCGACATTACTAAACAAAAATACTAACCTGAAGAGTATACCGTGCGATTACCGGAAAAGTTGCCAACGGCAAGTAAGATCCTGCTCTTGTAAAATTGGAAAGTGAGTAAAGAAATGAAGAAAAAAAATGGGGAGGGGGTGATTTATAAGGGGAAAGCGATTCCTCGATTTTCGCAATTTGATCTAGCCATTGGATCTTAATCATCAAGATCTAACGGCCGCTAGGATCTGAAGTCGCTTCGATTCTTGTGCTCATGACGTCAGCAATGGGCGCGAAATTACCCAACTACCCCCAGTCATTTTTTCAACAAACGAAATTTTTTGCAAGTCAAGAAAGCTCGACGCTCGGACGGCACCACGAGCCACAACTTCCTCTTCTATTCAACAAAGGGGTTGGAGCTCGGATGACACCGCGAGCCACAACTTCCTCTTCTATTCAACGGAAGGGTCGGAGCTCGGATGCCATCGCGAGCCACAACTTCCTCTTCTATTCAACGAAAAGGTCGGAGCTCGGATGCCATCGCGAGCCACAACTTCCTCTTCTATTCTGTAATACCCCGACTTTTCCTAAATACTTGAAGATTAATTCTCTTTTATAGTATGCTTGTGTAGCACGTGGCTATTACTCCATGATGAATAAATTATATTTTTCCCTATAAAATACTTGCTTTAAAGCCCAATGTTAATTTGTCTATTTTTCTTTTAATAAAATTTATTTTGGCCCAAAGTGATTTTAAGCCCATGAATTGTAAACCCTCTTATTATCTTCTATAACTTGTAATGTAACATTTTTTACTCTATTTTATTCCGGGTATACTTGTGTGTGACTTGTGATTACACGTGCACTCAATGTACACGTGTATTAGGCACAACTCCTTGGCCGGTTTTGGGAGGGAAGTGGCTAGGATCATGGGTAGTTATCCTGAGTTGTGGGTAGTTTTTACAACCCCCAAATCAATCTCAACCCTTAATCCTCCAACTCCCTAATAGATCTCAACCCTTCATCTTATTTATCTTCTAGTATAAATACCCCCTACTTTCCCTATCTCTTTTACACTTAAAATTTCCTGAGTTTATAGAGAGTATCTGTGAGTTGTGTGGGAGCTTTTCTGTGGAGGCAAGCAGCATTGCTGAGGAGCCGGTGTGGAACAAAGGAACAAGAAGTGCTGCGCTATATTGAAGGACTTGCGGGATTTCGTTATTTTTCTTCATAAAAGGTGGGTGTTTCTCAGGACTTCTAACGTAGGAATAATACTATGATTGTCATGATTGATACCATGTTACAAAAGAGAATTGAATGCGGTAGAAATTGCTTGAACATGCTATTAATTTGAGGCGAAGCTGTCGCTACAGTCGACTGCCATATGAGCCAGCCGACTGATACGAGACATTACTTTTTCATAATGTGCTGATAAAATGTGTGTGAATAGCCATGATGGTGTGATTATTAAATGTATGTTTTTCCCTATGACACATATGATGGAGGGAAGGTAAACAAATAAAAAGAACTAAGGTGATAAATATCTGAAGTTGTCGGCGCAGTCGACTGACTTGGTGTTAAGTCGACTGGTGCTTCGTTCTGAATGTAACTGTTTGATAGTTCCCTGAATAAAGATATTCTATTTATGTAGACCCATGATGATGACTTGAAATTTATATCTCCATTGTCGTAAGTAAGTATAAGCAATGTGTACGCATGTTTAGAGTAGTTTTCTCTAAAAGAACATGTTAATAACTGGGAAAATTATGCTATGAATGCCACTGAACAAGAGGAACTCTGTTAATGAAACATGAATTGATATATACTGTTAATTGATATCATGATGCAAGTACACGTAAGAACTGTAAATAAATTCCCAAATTAAAATGGATCTGTCCAGTCGACCGATGCATGTGGCAAGTCGACTGATCTGGACTTAGAAATTTTGCTGTTGAAATCTCCAAGACAGACGGCTGATTGATGAACAGTCGACTGTCACGAGAACAATATGGTGAATATGAAAAGTGCGGGACAGGCGACTGGTGGTGTACAACAGTCGACTATCCCGAGCAATATTGATGATACTGTGTGACTGTATAAGTCGACTGGTACCTTCCCAAGTCGACTGTACAGAGAGGACTTCGATAATTTGATTCATGTATTTTACTGTTGATAATGATGAACTTTATGCTTTCATTGATGGATTCTGATTTTGGCCATATGAATCATGTGAAAGGAATCATAGATGAGAATTGAGAATTTTATGAATAATTATGAAAGGCTAAATCATGATAAGAAAGTCTGTGAGACTCTAAAATGAATTATGAGCTGATGATGCTCCATTGGATATTGTGAATTTGAAATTGAACAAAGAGTAGCTAAGTCTCCCCGGCAGTGAATGAAATGATATTGAGAATAGACCAGGTTGGTCAAGTGAAATGAAATGATAAGTCCGGTTGATGGAGAGGCTAACTCTAGAGCTTGATTTTTATTCATGATTCTAATGTAACTTAAATACATAGTGTGGAGGTGATGAAGGTGAGAGAAAAACATGAGTATGAGAGCTAGGGTACGGTGCGGGTGTGTGAGCCGCAGAATGCATGCTTGACGAGTCAAGACATGGCGCGGGCACAACTCAGTAATGATCGGACTCTAGTCACGCTTATGGGATGTTTTGGTGACTGCAAGAGGAGTGTGTTCAGGGAGGAGGCTGAATTGTCGCAGAATGCATGCTTGACGAGTCAAGACATGGCGCAAAATTCTACTCCAGGGGCCAGGATACATGCTTGTACTCATAGATTCATCTAGGAAACTCATTGGAATTACAGAAGTAGAATAAGTCATGGCGGGGGATTGAACCCTACAAAAATGAAGATCGTTTAAGAGGCTTGCCCTCGAATCTATGTAGAATGGGATGCATAGAATTCGAACAAGTGCGCATTAGTGTCATGTTAATTGAGTAAATTGCATTAAGGGTTCAAGTGCACAATCACGACACGACATCATTAAAAGTTCCCTCCTATTTGCATGCTTATGTTGAACAAGTTTGTGATTTTGTAAGAAATGAGATTCATTATACTGTTTCTGGCATAGAGAGGATGGCCATGTATAATTATCGTCGGTTGAATAAACTGACGTACCCACAGTTTTTATGCAGGATATAATTACATGTAAGAGGAATGGATGCATAAAGAGTTCATTATGCTGTTGTTCATTTATGTAAATATTGTATATTTTGCTTCCGCTGTGTAAATTCAAATGTATTATGTTGTAAACTCTGATGTAAAAGAAAGGTTTTAAATTTCCTTGTAAAATTGTATGTGAAGGAAGCGAAAAGATCCTGTAGAACATCTCGAATTCAGTAATTTGGGATTCGGGGCGTTACAGAGTGGTATCAGAGCCACGTTTTCTATGCTTTCACACTTGTACAAATTTATAAGGAACGACACCCTAGATGTAGACATTAGAGTGTGTGTTTGAGTTTAGAGATTTAAATGTAAGTAACTTACATTTGTGTTGCTCTATGATTTATGCTTCTTCCTCTCTATTCTAAGATGGCTGATCACTTCGACCCTGCTGGAGGCGACGACTGGCACATTATTGAGGAAGAATACCATCCTGGACAGGCTGATTCTGAGGACGAGTATCACCCCGGGCAAGCTGATTCTGATGATGAGGAGTACCCTGAATCTCGAGAGATCACCCCACCGCCAAACTCACCTGATGATTCTTCTTCTTCCGATGAAGAAAAGGGACCAGCTCTGGGTAGCGCTGTGGCTTCTCTGCAGAGGCAAGTGGATACCTTGAAGTATAGAGTTGGAGTTTTGGAGGCTAAGATGGAGAAGCGGAATGCTGACTATTCTGTTCTCAGCCATCGGATTTGGGAACTTGAGAAGAAAAAGAACCTGACTGATGTGCTGAAGGATGAGGTGGATGAACTGCGGGATGAACTTCGAGCAGCGAAGAGGACCCGTAGAGATTAGATTGTCCTAGTTTCTATTTTTTCTTCTGTTCTGATGTTAAAATGTTTTTTTAAATTCGAATGTATAAACTTTGAAATTCAATGAAATGGAAGTTGGTTTAAATTCTTGTTTTATACTTCGAATTTAATGGATCTTTTGCATCAGAATATGGCGAGAAGGGGAGCCAGGAATGGTGAAGGTCTGGACCTGGAGGCCGAGTTTGCAAGGGTTTACCAGACGCTGAATGCAGTGGCTGCAAACCAAGGAAGGGGGCCGGTAAATCCAGTACCCGAGGCAATCAAGCTAGTGGAATCGTTCAAGAGAATGAAACCACCAGTGTTCGAGGGAAAGTCAGATCCGGATGCGGCCGATAACTGGATTCGGCAAGTGGAGACAATCTTCGAGGTGTTGGAAACACCGGAGGGCAGCAAGGTCAAGTTGGCGACTTTGCAGTTGGAGAAGGATGCGGCTGTTTGGTGGCAGTCGATGAAGAGGACTATGGGCGGCTTGTTGCTTGGCTGGGAGGAATTTCTGGAAGAATTCCGCAGCCATTATTTCCCCTCCGACGTCCAGGAGAAAAAGGCCATGGAGTTTCTGTCACTTCAACAAGGCAGCATGTCAGTAAGGGAGTATGAGACCAAGTTTACTCAGCTCTCCAGGTATGCTCCAGAACTGGTGATGGATGAGGCGAAGAAGGCTCGCAAGTTCGAGCATGGTCTGAGGCCGAGCTTGAGATCTCGTATGATACCCCTTGGTATCAGGAGATTCGATAAGCTGGTGAAGAGGGCGGCAGCAACGGAGGCGGATATGGGGCAGTTCCATGTTGCTCAGCACCAGAGGAGCAACTGGCAGTCTGGGAAGAGGCCCGCGCCATCGGGGAGTTTCAAGGGGCAACCATCTGCACAGAAGTTCAAACCGACAGGGGCGAATGCCGTCAGTGTAGCTGGGAGACCTGGAAACGATGCAGGGAGACCTTTTGCAGTCACTTGCTTTAACTGTGGTGAAGTGGGACATTACCAATCTCGATGTCTCAAACCACGGGCTGGCAATCACAATGTGCCAATACAGCAGACTGGGAAGAGGCCGTACCAGTCAGGGCGAGTATTTGCTTTGACAGAAGCTGATGCTGAGGAGGCGGATCAGGTCATCTCTGGTACGAGGGCTGATGTTTAGTGTGGTTTCTCTTTCATTTCTTCTTCCCGTTTATAGTGTGAAATTGTTATGTAATGATATATGTTATGTAACAGGAGAACTCTATATTAATGGAAAGGGAGCTGTGGTGTTGTTTGATACTGGATCCTCTCATACTTTTGTGTCTCCTAGATTTGCTAAAGTGTTGGGAGTTGAACCGAAGATTTTTCCAGGCAAGATCTTAGCAGTAGCTACGCCATCAGGGGAGACTTTGACCACTGATCGGTACTATGCTGATTGCGAGATAGTGATTGGGGATCGAATCTTTGGTATTGATCTGATCGAGCTGACCATCTTGGGAGTCGATGTTATCATTGGCATTGATTGGATGTCGGTGTACAGTGCAAGCATCGAGTGCAAGACCAAGACCGTCACAGTGAAGGCTCCAGGTGGACCTGAAGTCACTTTCCAAGGGAAGTTGAAGTGTTCTAAGCTGGTGGCAACTATCCGCAAGGAAGAGACTCCTGTGGAATTGCAAGGGATTCCTGTGACTCGGGACTATCCGACTGTGTTCTTGGAAGATTTTCCTGGGTTACCTCCGCATCGTGATGTAGAGTTCAGCATCACTGTTCAACCGGGAAGTGAACCCATTTCTAAGACACCTTATAGGATGGCTCCAGTGGAACAAGATGAGGTGAAACGGCAGATTGAGGAACTGTTGGGAAAAGGCTTTATTCAACCTAGTGCGTCACCTTGGGGAGCACCAGTGCTTTTGGTAAAGAAGAAGGATGGATCGATGAGGATGTGTATCGATTACCGGGAGCTGAATAAGGTCACTGTTCAGAATAAGTATCTGATTCCTCGAATTGATGACTTGTTCGATCGTCTACAAGGAGCAGCTGTATTCTCCAAAATAGATCTTCGATCAGGATATCACCAAGTGCGAGTGAAAGCTGAAGATGTGCATAAAACTGCATTTAGAACTCGGCATGGGCATTACAAATTCTTAGTTATGCCATTCGGAGTGACGAATGCACCCGCAATCTTCATGGACTTGATGAACAGAGTTCTGAGGCCGTTTATTGACTCTTTCGTCGTGGTGTTTATCGACGATATCCTCGTGTACTCCAAGTCTGAGGCGGAGCACACCGAGCATCTGGCAGCAGTTTTGCAGAAGTTGGAAGAGCAGGGGTTGTATGCCAAGTTATCCAAGTGTGATTTCTGGAAATCTGAAGTGGCATTCCTAGGTCACATCCTTTCTAAGGAGGGAGTGGCAACTGACCCTCAGAAGATAGAGGCAGTGAGGGATTGGGCTAGGCCTACTACAGTGAAGGAAGTCAGAAGTTTCCTTGGAATGACTGGGTACTACAGGAGATTCATTCAAGGTTATGCTCAGATAGCTGTGCCGTTTACCGAGTTGACCAAGAAGAATGTGAGCTTCAAGTGGACCGAGCAATGTGAGGCGAGTTTTCAGGAGTTGAAGGATAGACTGACTACTGCACCTATTTTGGCTTTGCCTAGAGCAGGAGTTGAGTATGATGTCTATAGCGATGCTTCACATCGGGGACTTGGTTGTGTCTTAATGCAAGAGGGTAAAGTAATCGCTTATGGGTCTAGGCAACTACGACCGCATGAGAAGAATTATCCGACTCATGATCTAGAGCTGGCTGCGATTATCTTCGCTTTGAAGCAATGGAGGCACTACGTGTATGGTGAGAAGCTGAACATGTATACGGATCATAAGAGCTTGAAGTATATCTACCAGCAGAGGGATCTCAATCTAAGACAGCGGAGATGGCTGGAAGTGCTCGAGGATATGCGACCTGAGATCAAGTATCATCCTGGAAAGGCTAATGTTGTTGCTGATGCACTTAGTCGCAAGAGCAGTTTGGCCAGTTTGATTACAACTCAGAGGCATCTGATTGAGGAGTTGGATCGAGCAGGTATTGAGGTTGTCTTGCAAGGATTGGGGGCATCTTTATCTCAGTTGAAGCTTTAGCCTACTTTGAATGCAAGGATCATTGCAAGTCAGGAAGTTGATGCTGATATCTTGGAGATGAAGGAGCAGGTTAGTGCTGGCAGGTTACCCGGATTTCAGACCAGGGATGGAGTGCTGTGGTTCGGAGATAGGTTGTGTGTTCCAGATCAGGCGGACCTGAAAGAGAGTATTCTTCAGGAGGCGCATGCTACTCTTTTGTCAGTACATCCTGGGAGTACTAAGATGTACAAAGACATCAAGCAGCATTTCTGGTGGTCAGGTTTGAAGCGGGATGTGGCCGAATTTGTCGCGAAGTGTGAGGTTTGTCAGCAAGTCAAAGCCGAAAATCAGAGACCCGGAGGTCTATTACAGCCGTTACCTATTCCGGAATGGAAGTGGGATAACATCAGTATGGATTTCATCACGGGATTGCCTAAGAGTTTTAAGGGCAATGATGCTATTTGGGTTATAGTCGATCGACTTACCAAGTCCGCTCACTTTTTGGCGATGAAACTCACGGCTTCGATGGACATGTTGGCTGAGTTGTATGTTGGTGAGATTGTCCGACTTCATGGCGTTCCTTCGACTATTGTGTCTGATCGAGATGCGCGGTTTACTTCGCATTTCTGGAGGAGTCTTCAGGCAGCTTTGGGTACCAAGACAGATTTCAGCACTGCTTTTCATCCACAGACCGATGGGCAGACCGAGAAAGTCAACCGTATTCTTGAGGATATGCTTCGGTGTTGTATACTAGACTTCGGAGGCAGTTGGGAAAGGCATTTACCCTTGGTGGAGTTTGCCTACAACAACAGTTTTCAGGCTAGCATCGGGATGGCGCCGTATGAAGCTTTGTATGGCAGGAAGTGCAGGACTCCTGTGTGTTGGTATGAGGTTGGGGAGCGTCAGTTGTTTGGTCCTGAGCTTGTGCAGCTGACTTCTGAGAAGATTGATCGGATCAGGAAGAGGTTGGTGGAAGCTCAGAGCAGGCAGAAAAGCTATGCAGACAACCGGAGAAGGGACCTTGAGTTTGAGGTTGGTGACTTCGTCTTTCTGAAGGTATCACCCAGCAAAGGTGTGGTTCGGTTTGGTAAAGGCGGGAAGTTAGCCCCGAGGTTTATAGGCCCATACAAGATATTGAAAAGGATCGGGAAAACTGCTTACCGGCTTGAATTACCGGAAGAGTTATCTCAGGTGCACAATGTCTTTCATGTGTCTATGCTAAGAGGTTATATTCCAGATCCGAGTCATCATTTGCCTGAAGTGCCGGAAGGTTTGCAGTTAGACCTGAATTACATCGAGACTCCTGTTGAGATTGTTGACCGTAGGGAGAAGGTCTTGAGGAATAAGACGATACCGATGGTCAAAGTAGTTTGGAGAAACCACTTGGTTGAAGAGGCTACTTGGAAATCTGAGGAGAAGATGTTGAAGGACTATCCTGAGCTTTTTGCTTGATCGTCTTGTTGGTTGTATTTTGTATTTTGTATCTTTATATTTTTGTACCTCTTGTTGTTGTGTTTTCTTTTCTCGCTCTTGATTGTAGTTCCGAGGACGGAACTATTCTAAGGAGGGAGTGATGTAATACCCCGACTTTTCCTAAATACTTGAAGATTAATTCTCTTTTATAGTATGCTTGTGTAGCACGTGGCTATTACTCCATGATGAATAAATTATATTTTTCCCTATAAAATACTTGCTTTAAAGCCCAATGTTAATTTGTCTATTTTTCTTTTAATAAAATTTATTTTGGCCCAAAGTGATTTTAAGCCCATGAATTGTAAACCCTCTTATTATCTTCTATAACTTGTAATGTAACATTTTTTACTCTATTTTATTCCGGGTATACTTGTGTGTGACTTGTGATTACACGTGCACTCAATGTACACGTGTATTAGGCACAACTCCTTGGCCGGTTTTGGGAGGGAAGTGGCTAGGATCATGGGTAGTTATCCTGAGTTGTGGGTAGTTTTTACAACCCCCAAATCAATCTCAGCCCTTAATCCTCCAACTCCCTAATAGATCTCAACCCTTCATCTTATTTATCTTCTAGTATAAATACCCCCTACTTTCCCTATCTCTTTTACACTTAAAATTTCCTGAGTTTATAGAGAGTATCTGTGAGTTGTGTGGGAGCTTTTCTGTGGAGGCAAGCAGCATTGCTGAGGAGCCGGTGTGGAACAAAGGAACAAGAAGTGCTGCGCTATATTGAAGGACTTGCGGGATTTCGTTATTTTTCTTCATAAAAGGTGGGTGTTTCTCAGGACTTCTAACGTAGGAATAATACTATGATTGTCATGATTGATACCATGTTACAAAAGAGAATTGAATGCGGTAGAAATTGCTTGAACATGCTATTAATTTGAGGCGAAGCTGTCGGTACAGTCGACTGCCATATGAGCCAGCCGACTGATACGAGACATTACTTTTTCATAATGTGCTGATAAAATGTGTGTGAATAGCCATGATGGTGTGATTATTAAATGTATGTTTTTCCCTATGACACATATGATGGAGGGAAGGTAAACAAATAAAAAGAACTAAGGTGATAAATATCTGAAGTTGTCGGCGCAGTCGACTGACTTGGTGTTAAGTCGACTGGTGCTTCGTTCTGAATGTAACTGTTTGATAGTTCCCTGAATAAAGATATTCTATTTATGTAGACCCATGATGATGACTTGAAATTTATATCTCCATTGTCGTAAGTAAGTATGAGCAATGTGGACGCATGTTTAGAGTAGTTTTCTCTAAAATAGCATGTTAATAACTGGGGAAATTGTGCTATGAATGCCACTGAACAAGAGGAACTCTGTTAATGAAACATGAATTGATATATACTGTTAATTGATATCATGATGCAAGTACACGTAAGAACTGTAAATAAATTCCCAAATTAAAATGGATCTGTCCAGTCGACCGATGCATGTGGCAAGTCGACTGATCTGGACTTAGAAATTTTGCTGTTGAAATCTCCAAGACAGACGGCTGATTGATGAACAGTCGACTGTCACGAGAACAATATGGTGAATATGAAAAGTGCGGGACAGGCGACTGGTGGTGTACAACAGTCGACTATCCCGAGCAATATTGATGATACTGTGTGACTGTATAAGTCGACTGGTACCTTCCCAAGTCGACTGTACAGAGAGGACTTCGATAATTTGATTCATGTATTTTACTGTTGATAATGATGAACTTTATGCTTTCATTGATGGATTCTGATTTTGGCCATATGAATCATGTGAAAGGAATCATAGATGAGAATTGAGAATTTTATGAATAATTATGAAAGGCTAAATCATGATAAGAAAGTCTGTGAGACTCTAAAATGAATTATGAGCTGATGATGCTCCATTGGATATTGTGAATTTGAAATTGAATAAAGAGTAGCTAAGTCTCCCCGACAGTGAATGAAATGATATTGAGAATTAGACCAGGTTGGTCAAGTGAAATGAAATGATAAGTCCGGTTGATGGAGAGGCTAACTCTAGAGCTTGATTTTTATTCATGATTCTAATGTAACTTAAATACATAGTGTGGAGGTGATGAAGGTGAGAGAAAAACATGAGTATGAGAGCTAGGGTACGGTGCGGGTGTGTGAGCCGCAGAATGCATGCTTGACGAGTCAAGACATGGCGCGGGCACAACTCAGTAATGATCGGACTCTAGTCACGCTTATGGGATGTTTTGGTGACTGCAAGAGGAGTGTGTTCAGGGAGGAGGCTGAATTGTCGCAGAATGCATGCTTGACGAGTCAAGACATGGCGCGAAATTCTACTCCAGGGGCCAGGATACATGCTTGTACTCATAGATTCATCTAGGAAACTCATTGGAATTACAGAAGTAGAATAAGTCATGGCGGGGGATTGAACCCTACAAAAATGAAGATCGTTTAAGAGGCTTGCCCTCGAATCTATGTAGAATGGGATGCATAGAATTCGAACAAGTGCGCATTAGTGTCATGTTAATTGAGTAAATTGCATTAAGGGTTCAAGTGCACAATCACGACACGACATCATTAAAAGTTCCCTCCTATTTGCATGCTTATGTTGAACAAGTTTGTGATTTTGTAAGAAATGAGATTCATTATACTGTTTCTGGCATAGAGAGGATGGCCATGTATAATTATCGTCGGTTGAATAAACTGACGTACCCACAGTTTTTATGCAGGATATAATTACATGTAAGAGGAATGGATGCATAAAGAGTTCATTATGCTGTTGTTCATTTATGTAAATATTGTATATTTTGCTTCCGCTGTGTAAATTCAAATGTATTATGTTGTAAACTCTGATGTAAAAGAAAGGTTTTAAATTTCCTTGTAAAATTGTATGTGAAGGAAGCGAAAAGATCCTGTAGAACATCTCGAATTCAGTAATTTGGGATTCGGGGCGTTACATATTCAACGGAAGGGTCGACGCTCGGATGGCACCGCGAGCCACAACTTCCTCTTCTATTCAACAGAAGGGTCGACGCTCGGATGGCACCGCAAGCCACAACTTCCTCTTCTATTCAACAGAAGGGTCGACGCTCGGATGGCACCGCGAGCCGCAACTTCCTCTTCTATTCAACAGAAGGGTCGGAGCTCGGATGGCATCGCGAGCAACAACTTTCTCTTCTATTCAACAGAAGGGTCAACGCTCGGATGGCACCGCAAGCCACAACTTCCTCTTTTATTCAACAGAAGGATCGACGCTCGGATGGCACCACGAGCCGCAACTTCCTCTTCTATTCAACAGAAGGGTCGACGCTCGGATGGCACCGCGAGCCACAACTTCCTCTTCTATTCAACAGAAGGGTCGACGCTCGGATGGCTTCGCGAGCCACAACTTCCTCTTCTACTCAACAGAAGGGTCGACGCTCGGATGCCACTGCGAGCCACAACTTCCTCTTCTATTCAACAGAAGGGTCGACGCTCGGATGGCATCGCGAGCCGCAAACAAGATCTCATTTTTCACAGAAGGCTCGTAGACCGGATCTCAATGCCAGCCGTCCAAACTTCTACCAAGTATAGGGGCTCGGACCTCGGACGAAAATGCGAGCACTAGAGCCATCCACCATTCGAAGGGGCTCGGAGCTCGGGCGGCACCGCGAGCCCACGGAGCCCTCCTCTATTCGCGGGGGTTTAGAGCTCGGATGACACCACGAGCCCCAAGCACCCTCTTCTATTCAAAGGGGCTCGGAGCTCGGATAACACCGCGAGCCCCAGAAGCTCTCCCCTATTCACAAGGGGCTCGAAGCTCGGATAACACCGTGAGCCCCAAGAGCCCTCCTCTATTCACAGGAGACTCTGAGCTCGGATGAAATCGCGAGCCCCAAAACCCTTCTCAAGCGAGGGGCTCGTCTACCGACCCACA
This sequence comes from Hemerocallis citrina, assembly GCA_017893485.1. Taxonomy (NCBI): domain Eukaryota; kingdom Viridiplantae; phylum Streptophyta; class Magnoliopsida; order Asparagales; family Asphodelaceae; genus Hemerocallis; species Hemerocallis citrina. The sequence goes on along the minus strand of CM030361.1, from coordinate 76,358,108 downwards.
ACGCTCGACAAACCGAGCTCCAAACCGACAAACCTCGACGTTCCCTCGCTCTTCCAACTAGCGAGAGGATCGTCTGCCGACCCTCGGAACTCGTCTGCTGACCGTAGGAGCTCGTCGGCCGACCCCAACGCTCGACAAACCGAGCTCCAAACCAACAAACCTCGACGTCCCCTCGCTCTTCCAACTAGCGAGAGGATCGTCTACCGAGCCCCAACCCGACAGACCTGGACGTCCCCTCGCTCTTCCAACTAGCGAGAGGATCGTCTGCCGACCCTTGGACCTCGTCTACCGACTCAAGACACCCTGCAAGCCGAGCCCCATCCCAACGTACCTCATCATCCCCTCGCTCTTCCAACTAGCGAGGGGGACCGTCGTACTGGGGGTCGGAAAGCAAGCGTCAAGGATCGGGGGATGAGCGTTGAGGCTCGCCTGCCGACCCTCAGAACTCGTCTGCTGACCATAGGAGCTTGTCTGCCGACCCCAACGCTCGACAAACCGAGCTCCAAACCAACAAACCTTGGCATCCCCTCGCTCTTCCAACTAGCGAGAGGATCGTCTACCGAGCCCCAACCCGACAGACCTCGACGTCCCCTCGCTCTTCCAACTAGCGAGAGGATCGTCTGCCGACCCTTGGACCTCGTCTACCGACCCAAGACACCCGGCAAGCCGAGCCCCATCCTGACGTACCTAGTCATCCCCTCGCTCTTCCAACTAGCGAGGGGGACCATCATACTGGGGGTCGGCAAGTGAGCGTCGAGGGTCGGGGGATGAGCGTTGAGGCTCGCCTGCCGACCCTAAAAACTCGGCAAACGTTACTCCGATTCTTCTACGCTTGGCACCCTGCGTGACTCTAATAAGGGATCCCTTCCTCCTACCCCCTGGTCTCTTCTGGAAGTAACTGATCCTATTTTTTCACCGCACACACCACCCTGCTCTTCCCACAGAGGCAAAGAACCACTCCTACACGACTAGACCACCCAGCCCTCCAGGAGTGGGGGGCTTGTGATATGGGTCGGATGGCGTGGCCCCTCCTGGGCCACAGGATCCCCTCAGGAAGCATACATCACCTGATCATCCAGATCCACCACGCCAGCATCAGAACACCGCTCGGGCCTCTACCACGTCAGCCTGGAAACCGCCCGGACCTCTGCCACGTCAACCTGGAAATCGCCCGGACCTCTGCCATGTCAGCCTGGAAACCGTCCGGGGCTCTTCCACGTCAGTCCTATACCGCTCGGGTTTCCACCGCTTCCGGCCTACGGGCAACCAGGTCCAGACCCGGCCCCAAACGGGTCCAGTCCCGGTTGATTTCTCCTATAAATACCAGACCCTCTCCCCCTTACTCAGGTAATCAATCTTTCCCACTCAAAATCCTAGTTACTGTTACTCTCTCTCAGTAGCTGACTAGATCGTCGGAGGGTCTGCCACCGGGACCAACCCTGGTGTTCCTAGACCGTCTGCAGGTATACGAGACCTCGAATCCGAACCTCCCGATCCGAGCCGAGCATCCAGCCTCTACCTCACTCTCACCTACTTTCGTACCGTTCGCCCGGCTTAGGGTCGTCCGCACCGGAGCTTCCTCCACCAATACAAATCGAGTAAGAACTCACACCTGGTGCATCCACACGCCTCTCAAAAACAAACCGCATCGGCTCCCAACAAATCTTAATTAAATTTAATTTTTATACATAAATGAGTTTTGAAGCAGAATTAATTTCCTTGTATTGGAGAACTTTAGTTGTTGTTCATTCTTTGCTTTGATAACATTCAATTGTTTGATTACTAGTAAAAGCTTGATAAAGTACTATATAATAGAGCTTGGAAATGCACTGAGGAGATGTAGAGCGTTGTAGCTCTTCCTATTTCCTCCCATTTCCAGCCATGCATATGAACTTCTTTGTGAAAGCATAAATAAATTTCTCTCAACAGTTTGCTCCAGAAGATCTGGAAAAGTGGTGGCGACACTCCACCTTTTCCCTCAAAAAGAAAAAGAAAAAAAAAAAAAAAACAGGTCAGGAAAACTTTTTGAAGCTTGAATTGCATCCAGAACTCCTTAATCCTTATCCTCTTTTTGTTCGCCACGAAAAGTTTAATATAGTGTTCTTCCAGCAATTCACCAGCAACCAAGACAAAACAAATGGTCATACTCCATCGATATATGGCTTAAAAAAAACAACAATCTATATAATAAATTACAAAGAAAGCTATCAAGTAGCTCACAATCAATCCCCCCAAAATCAAAGGCCCATATCAAATCTCACAAAACATATTTTTTCTCCAAAATTTCAAACCCCAAAACAAAATTTTTCCACCTAAAAAACTCATTACTTTATTACTATCTCTTTCTTCTCTCTTTACTTTTTCATATTTCTCTCTCTCTCTATCTCTCTCACCCATTCTTTCTTTATTTACTTAGAAATTTTGATTTTAAGATTTCGGTTTTGTAAAATTTCAAAATTTTTAATAGCAAATATCTCTTCAACAATTAAATTTCATTATTTTCCACACTTAAAGTTCTAAGAAGTTAGAATTTATACCCCATTTATAATTATTTTTCAACATAGACTTTTATTTATAACTAATTATTGTCATACTATTCAAACTTGAGCTACATAATTATTGTTTTACTGTTTACATGGTTTTTCGTATTTTGTATCGTTCCAAAGACGTACCGTAGGCACGTGCCCACGGGCAATCCTAGTATCCATCTATCTATATATAATGGGAGAGTTGGGGTTGTAATTTGTCAACATACAAATCCGTGCATTATACATGCAACTCAAATCCTCCCATTAATTACAACAAAAACAAACAAACAAACAAAATTTCACATATTCAAAATGCGTAACGCACGTGCAAAATAAATCTTCAATATTTTTAACACCAAACATACACATATGTTGCACGTATAACACAAATTCTACTTATAAATACGTGCATTGCACGTACAAATTGTAGTTTTTCTTCAAAATATTTTTCCCAATTACGTGCAACGCACATCCAACTCCAAAATTATTTCTTAACATATATATCGCACGTGAAAATCTTCCAACTCTTATCAAAGCGTGCATCGCACGTGAAAAATACTAGTATATATAATAAAACGCAAAGAAAGCTATCAAGGGGCTCTCATTCAGTAGGGTTGAAATCAATGGTCCAGATCTAACCTCACAAAACATATTTTCCCGCCCAAAAAGTTTTCCCCCAAAACTCAAATTCAAATCCCCCATGACAACTCCTTTATTTATTTATTTATTTATTTATTTACTTCTCTTTCTCTCTCTCACACACATTCTCTTTCTATTTACACAGAAATTTATTTTTTCAGATTTCAGGTTTGTAAATTTTCAGATTTTTGATGCATTTTTTTATTGCTCTTGTTACATTGAAAATAGCAAATATCTCATCAACAGTTAAATTTCATCATTTTCCACACTCAAAGTTCTAACAAGTTGGATTTCACACCCCATTTATAATTATTTTTCAACGTATATTAATGGAAACATTCCACTTTTCCTTCAAAAAAAAATATATATACTAATGGAAACATGGACTTTTAATTACAACTAATTATTATTTTACTATTCAAATTTGAGCTACATAATTGTTGTTTTACTGTTTACATAACTTTCATATGTTGTATCGTTTTGAAGACGTGCCGTAGGCACGTGCCCACGGGCAAATCTAGTAAATAAACAAAATGCGATTATTCTGGTGGATTAAAACAGTTTGAAACTAGGTGCAGAGTGCAAAAACTCTGACCCACTTTTTGAAAATATTGAGCAATCTGACCCACTTTCATAAATATTTACCCCACTGATCTATTTTTGGACACCTCAACATTAACTGCTTTCCTAATCTATTTTTGTGAACTGTTGTTGCTGTATCTAAGAACGACAACATTTATCTCATACCGTTGTTTGGAAGAACCATTGTGGAGGAAGAGTTTAATGAGTATTATGTCGTTATCTCCAATAACGGCATCAATAATACTAAAGACGTTCTTGGAAATAACGACATTATTTATAAGTTGTTTCAGCACTTGTGGTAGGGAAAAAATGACTTGGGGCGCAACCAGGGCCCAATACAACTCTCACTCAAAAATGGTAAAAAACAGCAATCTAGTTCGGCTTCGAGCCACTACAGGGTCGGCGCCGAGCCTCAAGTTCACCCCCACAGAACTGGTCTCCTCGTATCTGACGAGCCTCAATGGTCCTCGGCCTCCGATCCATGGCAGCCCCACGGACCATCCCCCCATCCTAGCGAGGCATGAGGATGACCTGGCACAGTCTAGGCCCTCTGATTCTCCCAAAGGCACAGGAGACCCATGATCAGCCATGTCAGCTCCAAATACCACTTAGGGCATTGCCACGTCAGCCCTATACCACTCTGGGTACTGCCACGTCCGCCCTAAACCCCTTGGGCCTCCTGCCACGTCAGGCCCATGGGCTTTCGGGTCCAGACCCGACCCCCAAGCGGATCCAAACCCGGTTGGAATTCTCTAAAAATACTAGACCCTCACCCACCTTTTCAGGTAACCAATCTTTTGCCACTTAAATTCACCTAGTTATTGCTACTCTCTCACAGAGACTGACTAGATCGTCGGAGGGTCCGCCACCAGGATAAACTCCGGTGTTTCAGGACCGTCTGCAGGTACACAAGACCTCGGATCCGAAGCCTCTGATCCGAGCCCAGACATCCACCTCATTCCGAGCCCGTCGCAGGTACCGCCCGGTCAACCGAGGGTCGACAGACAAGCAGCTTTCTCCTTCAATACAAATCGAGTCCGAACTCACAACTGGTGCATCCACACGTCTCCCAGAAACAAACCGCATCAGGTTGGCGCCGTCTGTGGGAACACTGCTTCAGAAGCCGACCCGAGCCCGACCATCAAGGGACCTCGACAGCCGAACTCTCATGGCCTCCAAGGGCAAGGGGGTTGCTTCCTCCATCAACCGACGGGACTCGCCCCCACCATCTGCCAACGCCGGGCCACGCATTTCGAAACACAGGGCTCCCCATCAGGGGTCCCAAAGGAGCATCACCCGTCAACTCCAGCCCGACCTACGGGGGATTATCGTCAACCGACAGGTTAGCCGCAGCAGGGGAAGGGCCGCTTCCAACCCGGCCCCGAACCATCCAAGACCGCCGCCCGAGGGACGGAGGCCAGCGCTCAGCCGCGTCGGAAGGCAACCTTCGGACCGACCAAACAGGGTCGAGGGAGCCCCCGTCACTCACAAGGAGTTCCAGGACTTCCGAAGGGAAATTCTTGGAGCTCTCCGACGGGCCCCCAGGGAGGAAGCCCTCCATTCCCAAACCGGGTCGGACACCGAGGCCAGCGTGTCCCGCCCGTCAACAATCCAGCCAGAGGACGATGGCGTGCTCCTAAGGCACCTCCAAGAAATGGAGGATCGCCTCGATCACATAGGAGACGGCGACCAACGAGCGGCTCAGGGGTACAGACCTGTCCGTCCTCCCTTCACCGCCCCCATCCTCCAAACGGAAATACCCAGGAATTTCCGACCACCTCAATTCGAGACCTACGACGGCGAGGGAGATCCTGCTGATCACATGGAGGGTTTCAAAACCCTCATGATGATTCACAGCGCCTCGGATCCCCTGCTGTGCCGAGCCTTCCCTGCCACCCTTCGGGGTCCAGCTCGTGAATGGTTCTCGAAGCTCACCCCCGGCTCCATTTACTCCTTCGACCAACTAGAGGGCAATTTTCTCGCCCACTTTGTCACCAGCCGGAAGGCCGAAAGGACCAGCGCCTCTTTACTTGGGCTCAGGCAGATAGAGGGGGAGTCACTCAGAGTGTTCATCCAGAGGTTTACCACAGAGGCAAGGTCGGTCTCCTCCCTTGATCCAGGCGTCGCCTCCGCGGCATTTCGGCACAACGTCCGTCCTGGACAGCTGAAGGCTTCACTGGCGAAGAGACCCCCCGTCGACTTTCCCGACCTCCTCAACAGGGTCGAGAAATACATTAGGGCAGAAGAGGCCCTTAACCCCGAAGATGCCGGGGAGGCCACCGAGAAGGGAAAACGGACTCTAAGCCAGTCGTCCAAAAGAGGCGCAAAGTCGCCCCGGAGAGGCAACAAATGGTGAAGACAGAAGTGGACAAGCTCTTGTCCGCTCGATTCATTCAGGAAGTCAGCTACCCCGAGTGGTTGGCCAATGTCGTCATGGTGAAGAAGGCAACAGAGGGTTGGAGGATCTGCATCGACTTCACGGATCTTAATAAAGCATGTCCGAAAGATCCTTTCCCCCTCCCCCGCATCGACGCTTTAATCGACGCAACCTCGGGACATGAGCTACTGTCCTTCGTGAACGCATTCTCGGGGTATAATCAGATCCGGATGTTTCCACCGGACATCTCCAAGACCTCGTTCGTCACCGATCAGGGTCTTTATTGTTACCGCGTTATGCCCTTCGGGCTGAAAAATGTCGGAGCCACGTACCAGCGGCTCGTCAACAGAATCTTCAAAGATTTGATCGGCCGCAACGTGGAAGTCTACGTCGACGACATGCTCGTCAAGAGCCGGGCCGGGCCGGACCACGTCGCCGACCTCGAGGAAGCCTTCGGTGTCCTCCGACGTCACAACATGAGACTCAACCCGGCTAAATGCGCCTTCGGCATCTCCAACGGGAAATTCCTGGGGTTCATCGTCAGCCAACGCAGCATTGAGGCAAACCCCGAGAAAATCCAAGCCATTATTGACATGTCCCCGCCTCGGAATGTCAAGGAGGTTCAGAGGCTTACGGGCCGATTGGCGGCAATCGGCCGTTTCCTCTCCAAGTCAGGGGAGAAGTCTCTCCCCTTCTTCAAGGCCTTGCGCGGAAAAGGGGGCTTCGAGTGGGGTACCCATCAACAAGAAGCCTTCGAACAGCTGAAGCAATACCTCGCCAACCCGCCTCTCCTCAGCAAGCCCGAGCCAGGCGAACCACTTTGGCTCTACCTATCCGCCTCGGATAGCGCCCTCAGCGCCGTCCTCGTCCGAGAAGAGAAAGGAGTTCAAAGGCCATTGTATTATGTGAGCAAAGTACTACTCCCAGCCGAGACGAGGTATGCAAAGATAGAGAAGGTGGCCTATGCCTTGGTCATGGCAGCCCGGAAGCTTCGTCCTTACTTCCAGGCCCACTCCGTCCAAGTACTGACCGACCAGTCACTAAAGGCTGTCCTTCACAAGTCCGAAAACTCCGGCCGTCTAGTCAAGTGGTCAATTGAGCTGAGTCAGTTCGACATTAGCTATCAGCCGAGGGTGGCCATTAAAGGATAGGCCCTCGCCGAGTTTATAACTGAGTGCACCGTCTCCGAGCAGCCCAGCATCGAGGGTTCGGATCCGACCTGGGAGGTCTTTGTCGACGGCTCATCATGCGAAACGGGAAGTGGGGCTGGCATCATCCTTCGTGGCCCCGACCAATTCCTACTTCAATACTCCCTCCGCCTCAACTTTTCGGCCTCCAACAACGAGGCAGAATACGAGGCCATGATCGCCGGGTTGACCCTCGCCCACCGAGCCAGAGCCAAGCAAATCCAGGCCTTCAGCGATTCTCAGCTCGTGGTCAATCAGACCACCGGAGAATACGAAGCCCGCGATGATCGCATGGTGAGGTATTTGGCGGCAGTCCGACGACTCCTGGCGTCCTTCAGCTGCGCCACGGTTATCAGAGTCCCCAGGGAACAGAACGCTCAAGCAGACGCGTTGTCCAAACTCGCCTCTTCCTCCTTCGAGGGTCTCGATCAGACGGTGCTCATAGAAGTCCTCCTGAAACCAAGTATCAGTGACCCAGAGCCGGAGGCGATGTGTGTGCAAGGTGGTACCAGCCCAGACGACTGGACCACTCCCATCCGAAGATTCTTGATCAGTGCCGAGCTTCCTGAAGACAGGGCCGAGGCCAGACGAGTCAGAGTCCGAGCTGAAAGGTTTGTCGTGATTGATGACATCCTCTTCAAACACTCATACACCTTGGCCGACGGCAAACCATACCTCCGCTGTCTCACCAGCGACGAGGCCAGCTACGCCCTCAAAGACCTACATGAGGGGATCGGCGGATGCCACATGGGGAGCAGGACACTTGCTCGAAAAGCCCTGAATCAGGGGTACTATTGGCCGACCATGCTCCAAAACTCGCAAGACTTAGTCAAGAGGTGCGGCCCCTGCCAAAGATTCTCCCCTATCAAGAGGCTTCCTCAGGCCAATCTCCGATCCCTGATGAGCCCTGCGCCGTTCGCCATGTGGGGTATGGACCTTGTGGGGCCCTTCCCCCCAGCAGTAGGACAAAAGAAATTCCTGATAGTCGCCATCGACTACTTCACCAAGTGGATCGAAGCCGAACCACTGTCCAGCATCACCGAGCGCCAAGTACAACAGTTCTTTTGGAAGAACATCATTTGCCGTTTCGGAATCCCTCGGGTCCTCGTCACAGACAACGGAACCCAGTTCCAAGGTCAGAACTTCCAAACCTTCTGCGCGGACATCGGCATCCAGCAGCGTTTCTCCGCCATTTGCCACCCTCAGTCCAACGGCCAAGCGGAGAACGCGAACAGGCAAATCCTCGACGGCCTCAAGAAACGCCTCGACAGTTCCCCCAAAAGGCTGTGGGTCGAGGAACTGCCTAGCGTGCTATGGGCACACCGAACCACCAAGAGGATCCCCACGGGGGAGACGCCGTTCAGTCTGACCTATGGGACAGAGGCAGTCATCCCCGTCGAGGTTGGATTACCTTCTCCCCGGATCATAGCCTTCGATGAAGCGGACAACGCGTCCGGCCTGAGGGCCAACCTGGACCTCGTCGCCGAGGTGCGAGAGAAGTCTTCAATCCGGAGAAGCATCTACCAACAACGGATCGAGAGGTTTTACAACAAGAAGGTCTGCCCCACAAACATCAAGGCAGGGGACCTCGTATTACGAAAACTATCTGTCTCTGATCCAACCAAGAAGAGGAAATTGGCTCCCAACTGGGAAGGCTCGTACCGTGTAGTCGAGGCTGTACGCCCTGGTACATACCGACTGGCAGATATGGACGACCGGCCCATCAGCCGACCCTGGAATGCCGAGCACCTAATGAAGTTCCTGGAAGAGCGAACCTAGGTTCTAGCTTGGCTAAAAGGAATCTAAATCTTTTGTAAGCTTTCATGTGTAAAGGGCCACTTAAGCGACCCTCCCTATCTTGCATAAAAGAAGTCTCTTTTTGTCAAACTCCAAATGCCTCGGCAGCCCCGACCTAATACCGGACAATGGGATCAGCACCCGAGTTCACTCCGGTATCGTCCCCAAACGTCTCGGTAGGTTCGGCCCAGCTTCGGACCAGGGAATCTTCCTAATACCCCGCGTCGACCCCTCACGAATCGACGGAGCCAAACCTCGCCTCCGCCGCCATTCACTACACTACTAACCAGAGCAAAGAAGGAAAAGAATTCTTTATTCATACTCTTTTATTTTGTTCTGGAAAAACAAACAATGACCGTTACAAGACCACTCCACTCATCTCAAGCTGGAGGAACCACCACCTTAGGGCCCCTCGGGTCCGACGAAGGGCGGAGTCACTCCGACCGAACGACTTGGAGCTCTCTCTTTGTCATGATGGTCCTTCGGCTCAGCCACAGTCGACGCACCTGCCACGGAGCTCTGGGCATCAACGGGTCGCATATGCTCCATCAGCAGCAACGCAGAGGGAACCCCCTCCGCTCGCCGACCCCCCGAGGAAGATGTCGAGACGCCCAACATCGTCCTGTAACGGTGTATCTCCATGTCCTTCTCTACTATCACATCACGAAGTAGCTTCTCAGAGGAGGGCCTCTGCACCGAGGGACTAGACATAGTATATCCGAGACCGATGCCCCCGAGCTCCCGATCCACCATCGCCCTCCTCAGCCGGCTTGCCTCCTCACTAAGGACCTCAGACTTGTTCCTGTAATAATTGAAGGCCGCATCAGTGTCATGGGCCCCCTTACGGTACCGAACCAAAATGGCCTCTAGGGCCTCAACCTTGCTCCGGAGCCACGCCACGTCGGAACGACGGGGGTCCGCCTCAGGAGGGGGAACCATAACCTACAAAAGAACCAGCCCACTCAAAACATATAAGCAAGGAGGTTCGGAAATATCCGGGGTCAAAATACTTGGCCAGTCAAAACCCTCTTTTTTATAAATTTAGTTGCTCCGTACAAAAGATGCGGTGATCAGTCCGCGGAAGGCAAATACAATCGAGGGATGGAAAAAGAAGAACAAAATTATACAGCTTGTTTTCCCACCTCAGTGTCGGCCGGGTTCACAGGGGGGTCGGCAGCCGGGTCATCATCAGGCACTTGTTCGCCAGGGGTCTTCGGTGTCCCCTCGATCTCCATGTCAAACTCGAAGTTGGACAGGTCGACGGTCGGATAGAAGTGCCTCACATGGCTGAGGGCCTTTGCATAACAGTCGTCCTGGGCTTTGATCACCAGGAGCTGACACTCCTCCGTCAACTTATCCTTCTCCTTCGCAGACATCTTCTTCTGAGCCGCCATCGTCTTCGCCCATTCCTCCTTCTCCTTGTCGAAGGCCGTCTTCATCTCCGTCTCCCTCCTATGCGAGCCTTCGAGCTCTACCTTCAACTCCTTCACCTCCTGCACGGCCTTGTCAGCCCGGTCTCGCTCTCGCTGCAAAGCCGCCTCATAAAGGCCTCTCACGTGGGCCCCCTGCACGGTCGCCTGCAGTAGCCAGACACTACTAAGAAAGCCTTCTTTGCAACATAATCTCAAGACAAGTGGGTTCGGTTGACTTACCAGCACATTAGCCTGCGCAAGGCGCACGTACGCCTCGTCCAGGGTCTCGGCCTTCATCTCCGAGCGGTCCCGGGGGGTCGCCAGCTTATCTGCAACCTCCACGGCCTGGCGCCCTCGGGTCAGGCAGTCACCCTCGCAGATCGACCAATTCGGCACCCACGGTCGCCGAAGTCTCTCCTCTATCCCGGGATCCACCAGGGGACCCTTCCCCTTATCAAGGTCAGCAGCCTTGCCCTGATCCAAGCCCCCCTAAACCACCACGTCCCTGCCTGTCTCTGAGCGAGTCCTCTTGGCCCTCGGCTGAATTGGGGCCTCGGAGACCGCCTGGGACAACTCGGTCGTCTTCACCGCGTCCCCCTTCTTCTCGGCCTTCTTCTTCTTCATGGCGAGCCTCAGTGCCTTAATCGATTCTTCATCCATATCTGTAAAAAGATCCATTAAGAACAATGAGCAAGAAAGTACAAGAAGATCGAGAGAAAAGAAACAACTACATACTAAGCACGGCCGGGCTCAGTCCGACGCTCGGCAGATGGGCCTCTGTCACCTTCGTCCAATTGATGATGTACGACAGACGGAGGCGCTCAACAAACCTCCACTCCTCAGCCGTCAAGTCCCTCGGCCTCGGCGTTTTGTAGCTCGGCTTAGAGTGGTTCCATCGAGTAGGAATATCCCAAGGATCCTCACTCCGGATCACCAGATATTTCTTCTTCCAATCCTTGATAGAATCTGGGTGACCGTGGACCACCTTCCCCTTACCCCGAGGCGAGATGTAGTATACACCCTCTGCCGACGAGCTGATCATCAACATCGCTCGGAACACGTTCAGCCGAAGGGGTACCTTCTGCTCCTCGCACATCAGCACGAAGCAGATGATCTGCTTCCAGGAGTTCGGCCCAAACTGCATCGGCGCCAAGGACGCCCAATTCAGCACCTCCCGAACGAATGGGTGGACTGGCAGCCTCAGTCCAGAGATGAAGGCGTCCACAGGGAGGACGCAATACCTATCCGGCAGGGGGTCGGTCGGCCGAAGAGTAGAGCTCGACAGCATAAGCTCGTAGCTGGACCCTATGTGGTAGGCCAACTGCAAAGCCTCCAAGTCACCTGCCTCCAAAACGGTCGGGAGTGTGTCCATCTTCACCCTCTTCCGGCTTGGCGACGACGGCTGGACCCCAAAAAGCTCCTTATCGGAGAGATCGTTGGGGTATCGACGGAACGGCTTGGGTTGTACGGGCGACCCTGTCATCAAGTCACGATAAACAGGCGCCTGACTCGAGCCACCGGTCCTCGATCCCTTCTTCTTCGGAGCCCTCTTCTTCTTAGCTCGTTCCGGCGAGGGTGTAGATAATCGCCCCAGACCGGTCGGATTCCGAAGCCCTTCGGCCTCACCCCCTTCGGGACCACCCTCCTCTCCGGAAGCCAACCCTAGAATCTGGACTTCGTCTGACCTACCGCCCCCCTCCTCAGATTCGCTACTCTCCACCACAAAATGCCTCCGAGATCGCAACGGCTTCACATTGTGTACCACCTCCTCCTCGCCTGTCGGCTCCTCCCACGAAGTCGATTGGGAGGCGGGTTTCACTTCCCCCCAGACGTCGACGCTGACGAGCCGGACTGAGCCCTGTCCATCTGTGCCTAAGCTAAACAGACTTACCAACTAACCTGGAGCCGCGTCGGAAGAACGAGCTTGCTGCAACAAACTGAAGGGACGAGCGCTGAAGAGTTGGGAGATTTTTTGGAAAGTAAGAAGCGAGAAAGAAGTGAGCGATAGGAGGAGAGGGGGGAACATTTATAGAGGACGAAAACGACTCCTCGATTTCCGCAATTACTGTTCACCGATTGACGTGTAACTGCCGCCTGGAAAATCGCGCCACGTCCTCGAAACGTGGGCTGCTGACGTCATCCGGTGCCAGGCTGGCAGCCAGACACAGGGGTCGGTTCGAATGAAGCGCTCGGCGGAAAAATTTCTTTTTTAAAGATTTAAGGCTACAGGGCTCGGTCGGCTCCCTCTCACCCGCTAACAACTTGGGGCTTACAGCCTCGGCAGCCGAAATCCCAAATTGTTCCCGGGTGGCAGAAAAGCCACCATCGCCTGCGCCCCGGGCTCCAGGGCTCGGTCGGCTCCCCTCTCACCCGCGAACAACTCGGGGCTTACGGCCCCGTCAGCCGAAACCCCGAACTGTTCGAGGGTGGGAGGAAAGCCACCTTCGCCTAGAACCCTAACAGAGAGCGGATCGACCCGCATATCCGAGGCTCTTTAGCCTCAGTTCCGGAATACAGTGGGTGCCCCTCCCGTCCTGATCTCTCTCGGGCCAAACAACCGTGTGAGGGCCGTCTGACCCGAAAAAGGATCCGGATGGCAGAGTCACCACCAATCCGAGGCTCCTTATTCCCCGGTCCGGATTTCGGTCGTTATCCCTCTCGCCCTGATCTCTCCCAGATCTGACTACCGTATCGGGGCCATCAGATCCAAGAGAAGATCCGGGCGACAGTGTAACCACCTTTCCGTCACTCAGGGACAAAATTTTGCAAGAAAGAGACGTCTGCCGAAGCAGACACCTCTGGTGGCCAATGGACCACCCTTGCTGTGGTCAAATCCGCAGGGGAGAGTTAGGTATTTATAACCTCCACCATAGACCTGCCACTATGGCGTTGGGAATGCCAAACGACGGAAGCCCATGCGCCATGCATTTATTAGGCGGCACCATTAATGCCCCTAGGAAATTGGAACATCGCACAGATCCCGGAGCGCCTTCAATGCTCCGCAAAGACGGCGGGCCACTCCGCTCAAACCTTCTAAGGCACCAAGGCTCGCCATCACCCTTGCCGACCCATAATCCCTCGAAAGTTCGAGATTCGGTCTAGCACCAGGGTTGCCTTCTCAGAAAGGCTCAACGGCTCGCCATCACCCTTGCCGACTTGTAATCCCTCGAAAGCTCAAGGTTCGGTCTAGCTCCAGGGTAATCTTCTCCGGAAGACTCATCGGCTCGCCATCACCCTTGCCGACCCGTAATCCCTCTAAAGCTCGAGGTTCGGTCTAGCACCAGGGTAATCTTCTCCGGAAGACTCATCGGCTCGCCATCACCCTTGCCGATCCATAATCCCTCGAAAACTCGAGGTTCGGTCTAGCACCAGCGTTGTCTTCTCAGGAAGGCTCAACGGCTCGCCATCACCCTTGCCGACTTGTAATCCCTCGAAAGCTCGAGGTTCGGTCTAGCACCAGGGTTATCTTCTCCGGAAGACTCAACGGCTCGCCATCACCCTTGCCGATCCGTAATCCCTCGAAAGCTCGAGGTTCGGTCTAGCACCAGGGTTGTCTTCTCAGGAAGGCTCAACGGCTCGCCATCACCCTCGCCGGCTCGAGGACCGGTCTAGCACCAGGGTAGTCTTCTCCGGAAGACTCAACGGCTTGCCATCGTCCTTGCTGACCCGTAATCCCTCGAAAGCTCGAGGTCCGGTCTAGCACCAGGGTAATCTTTTCAGGAAGTTTCAACGGCTCGCCATCACCCTTGCTGACCCTTAAACTCTCGCCAGCTCGAGGCTCGCCCTAAACATCAGGGCAACCATCCCTCGCCGGCTCGAGGCTCGCTCTAACATCAGGACAATCAACCCTCGCCGGCTCGAGGCTCACTCCAACATCAAGGCAACCCCCTCATGAAGGCCCAAGTGATTTGCCATCCCATTTCTACAACCATAAACACTCCTCCACGGCTAGCTCCCGCACCCCCGCAGGAGTGGGGGGCTTGTGTGGTAGGGAAAAAATGACTTGGGGCCCAACCAGGCCCCAATACAACTCTCACTCAAAAATGGTAAAAAACAGCAATCTAGTTCGGCTTCGAGCCACTACAGGGTCGGCGCCGAGCCTCAAGTTCACCCCCACAGAACTGGTCTCCTCGTATCAGACGAGCCTCAATGGTCCTCGGCCTCCGATCCATGGCAGCCCCACGGACCATCCCCCCATCCTAGCGGGGCATAAGGATGACCTGGCACAGCCTAGGCCCTCCGATTCTCCCAAAGGCACAGGAGACCCATGATCAGCCATGTCAGCTCCAAATACCACTTAGGGCGTTGCCACGTCAGCCCTATACCACTCTGGACACTGCCACGTCCGCCCTAAACCCCTTGGGCCTCCTGCCACGTCAGGCCCATGGGCTTTCGGGTCCAGACCCGACCCCCAAGCGGATCCAAACCCGGTTGGAATTCTCTATAAATACTAGACCCTCGCCCACCTTTTCAGGTAACCAATCTTTTGCCACTTAAATTCACCTAGTTATTGCTACTCTCTCACATAGACTGACTAGATCGTCGGAGGGTCCGCCACCGGGATAAACCCCAGTGTTTCAGGACCGTCAGCAGGTACACAAGACCTCGGATCCGAAGCCTCTGATCCGAGCCCAGACATCCACCTCATTCCGAGCCCGTCGCAGGTACCGCCCGGTCAACCGAGGGTCGGCAGACAAGCAGCTTTCTCCTTCAATACAAATCGAGTCCGAACTCACACCTGGTGCATCCACACGTCTCCCAGAAACAAACCGCATCAGCACTTGAATTTTTTTCAAATAAAAATGTTCACTGTATAAGAAATGTACTAATACTGTTTTTCCAAATAGCAGCATGCTAAAGGAAATTTAAACTGATGCCGCTTTTTGGAAGAATGACATGGTAATAACCTATGCCGTTATTTTCAATAACCCTTAATGCTGATGTGTCCAAAACTGAGTTGGTTGAGTAAATATTTTCGAAAGTGGGTCAAGTAGCATAATATTTTTTTAAAATGAGCCAGTACGGGGGAAAAAAAAAAATCGCCTCTCTCGGAAGATCAGAGAGCCTGGAAAGCGGTAGACCGCCTTAAGCCACATGATAATTCATGAAAATAAACACATTTTTTGACATTTGATATGCGTTCGAAGGGCAGGAAGGAGGGTTCACATCAAATGTGCTATGACGCCTATGAGGACGTATTTTGATGAAGAAGAAAAAAAAGCAAGTTGCTGCTCATCAAGTACCAGAATTTTTGCAAGAAATTAGAGAGAACACAACACACCTATAATCACACAACTATTTGAAAGTAACCGAGGGAAATAATCTTATCATTACTTGTGTTTTTCCCCTTTTATGTGCTAAACAGAAATTGATTCAAAATGTTCAGATTCTGGACTCTTCACCATGGTTATCACTGCTTGTTGTTCCCTGCTGGTCTGCATTAATCATCGTAACCTGCAACAACACTACTGTTAAAGGACTGACGAATATATATTTTAAACCAATATATTTCTTATAAAGCACTTGGGGCATCCAAAAGAACTTCAAAACAGAATGAAAACAACCAAATTTCATATGTTATTTTAGCCAAATAAGGTATCCATCATATTCGTCTGAAAGGGCTCTTCCTCTTAATCATAGTTTAAACTTTAAAGTTGTACTATAAAAATTCAAATAAATGGCTCAAACCAATGAATAAAGTGTTTCTTTGACTCTTTGACTCCATTAATACTTATTTGCCTACAGTTGGGTAGAGCTTTGGACTTTAGGCTATGTTTGGGAACGGAGTTAAGTTATGATAACTAGAGTTCTCTCATAACTTTAGAAAACTCTACCTATCATAACTTTTGCTTGTTTGGAACTCGTTTTGGAGTAAAGATAACTATAGTTACCTCATCCCAGAAGATGAGAAAACCATAGTAATTCCACTCTTAATTAATTTTCCTGAACTTTGAAGATAACTTTAAGTTGGACGTAAAGGTAACCAAAGTTAGCATAGCTCATACCTCCAACATTAAGATAATTTTGTTCCCAAACAAGGACTGTAGCAGTAGAACTAGTGATGTTAATCTGATTGTGTCGGTTATAAAGAAATAGTATTATGAATCATCTGATTCCCATTCACTATCCCAAGTTACGTTCTTTCTCCGACTCTCCACTAAACAAGTTATTTCCTGTCTCACTTCTTAAGTCATTGCCATTGAACAATATGAAAGAATCCTAAAGAAAAATAAACTGACTTATATCAAGATTGATCAATTTACACAAAAACCTCAGAAATCCAACTTGATATTCCAGGTCATTGATGTAAACAAGCATTACAATAAAATGTAGTGTCAGTAACACCTGGTGGCTAACAATATGAAATACTATCACCATGACCTTTTAAATCCTAGTCAGTTCCAACAGTAGGTGGAGCGTCTGCCATTCAAAAATCACAGAAACCCAACTTGACATTCCAGATCACTAACGTAAACCAGTACTACAACAAAGATTACAACGAAATGGTGTCAATAACAAGTTAACAACCAGTAGCTAACAAAAAGGAAATACTAACACCATGACGGTTAAACCCCATTTAGTTCTCAAAGTAGATGAAGCCTGTGCCATTCAAACTTGGGCTACCTCCCTCCACCTCTAAAATCAACTCACTCTGTGAAATTTCCTAATTACTGTTTCAATGTTTCCCTAATTAGTGAAATTTCCCTTGATAAAAAACAAGCTAGGGAGGGGTTTAAATTAGTCAGAGGTATAGAGCAGTGTTAGCCTCTAACTCCCCGTATTATTGTTACAGTTCGAGCACTTTGTACTTAATTATTGTGCGACAATGACTCCATAAACACAAATTTATCTGAGTTTCCAGATTGCTACATATATTATCAGCCACTTCATCAAGATAATTAAGGAACGAGTATAAATAAAGCTATAATTCGTAAACTAAATATTCACAAAGTTGTAAACAAAGCATATAACCAAAGGAGGTCGGAAACGCCTTAATCTCATAGCATCTCGTAATGTTTAATGATGACAACACAACATCCTTTAACAACAGTTTAGGTATTATGTGCATCATCATAAAGTACATGAATATCTGGAGGCATTGAAATGATCTATGAGAAAAGAGTCAAACAAATTCCCTAATCACTCGTGAATGCATATCTAGAAGCACTCATAAACCCTTGTATGCATGAGATGATGAATTTCAATTCACGAAAACGATAAGGCATCATTATCGAAAAACCTATGAAACTGTGAGCATTATATAATGTTAAAATCATGGCCCCGGAATCTACATACCCAAAGAGAGGAGGTACCTATATAACTTTACATTCTATCCAAAAAAGGTGTGTATACATATGGTTGTGAGGCTATATGGACTATTTTGTGGATGTGTATATGGAGTTTTTTTTATATGGACTTTATTTAGATGTGTATTGTGCATGCTCATACATAGAATAGTTCATTCTCTTGTTTATCAATCACAAAATATCAACTTATGTATGTTTTCTACACGCAAATTTATAAAAAAAGGTTTTTTTTAATAACAAATCATTTCAAGAACATCATTATAATAATAGAATCTTACAAAAAAATGTATCAAATGACACCAATTTCAAGATGATCATCAATTAAAAAAGTAAGTGTGCGTGTAACAATATCATCGTCCACTGCGAAAATCAGTTCTTTTAAAGACATGAAAGAGAGAAAAAAAAAACATTAATTTTTTTTCTAAAACTAATAGTTTACCGAAGGATAATTTGAAGTCTGAACTTAGTCACTGATTAGCCTAAAAAAAGGAATAATAAGCACTAAGATAGTTCATAGAAATAGTATAAATAGTATAAATAGAAAGAAAACACACTGAGCTACAAGACCACTGTATAAATAATGTCTGAGTAAAGAACTACAAGAACATTGTATAAATGTCTTACGTAATGTTAAGGTTAAAAAAATACTTCTGTAAACATCAATGCAACTCACTCTATATTTTGAGTATTTAATACAAGATGATACTATTTGGATACACTAGAAAGTAGAGAAAGTTAAAGTTCTTGATCACTGTATTAATTCATTTTACAGAAGCATTTCCTTATGGAGGTCCTATATAACTTCGACACAAACATACATATATCGTTCACACGTCCAAGTAATTTAATTCAAGTTTGACAACAATATATATGAATCATTCCAAAAACTAGCACAATGAACATTCAAATTGAAGCTCTTTTTACATATAAAGTATATGAAAATTTGTCTTTCATCATCTAAGTCATCTCCCACATCAAGAAATGCACGGGTATAAGCACAAGGCTACATGAAAAAGATCACAAACATCATTGCTTGTCACTGTGAGACATCCATCTTCATCACCTAAGTCATTTCCCACCATAATACTGTCAGCCACTAGGTTGCCTGGTACACAAATCGCTTCGGTATGCGGAATAAAATTGGGACTGTAATACGCCACTAATGCTGGAATGGGTACAATGGGGGTAGCTTTCTTCGGATCACTCGGTCGGAATGAAATACTTTTAGTCGGAATGCAGACCATTTTTTAACGCGCTACATATATATATTTCTTAAACCTCTCAAATTTTCCTTTTTCTTTTGCATTTTCATTATTTGAAGAAAGGGTTTCACAAATTCCATGTTATTCCTTAATTTTTTCTTATAATTAATTAAAGTTTGTTACTTTCACATGGATTACAATCCTATCTATTCTTTTTTTTCAAATCCGGGTTGCTCGTTTTACCATTCCAAAACGCGGCCATACCACATTTTGAAACAAACGTTCCGAATTGGAAAACGTAGGGGTTTGAGCGAATTGCGTAACATAGGTCTGCCACAATCCTATAATTCTCATCCACAAAATTCACCTATGCCATGGGTAAACGTCTAAAAGAAGTGTGAAAACCATGTATTCACTTCGAGCACATATAAAGTCAAGAGAATACATTCCCGCACAGACAACGAAAACCAAAACAAAACACAAATGGCATTTATTATTAAACGAACAAAACTAACATTTCCTACGCTCGTATCTAATTCCCCACTCAAAGTTTCAATTCTTGAATCCAAACAAAGAACTAGCATGACACATCAATCTCCGTTTCTAATATCACAGTCACATTATTTCCAAGCGCAAATCCTAGCAGAATTACACAGAAACAGAAGCATTTTTATTCAAATTACCCCCCAAATCAACTGGCCATGGGATGATTAGCAATGTACTCGATGGCGACCCCGATCGAATCGATCTGATCAGCCTCCTTGTCCGGAATCTCGAGCTTAAACTCCTCCTCCAACGCCATCACGATCTCCACGCTGTCCAAGCTGTCCAAGCCCAGATCTTTCTGGAAGTGGACGTCCGGCGTCACCTACACCAATAATCAATAAGAGTAATTGAGTAATTGATTACTGGAATTAGGGTTAGGGTTTTGGGGGAGGAAGGGGGCGAACCTTGGAGGGATCGACTTTGGGGAAGCTCTTGACGACGTCGAGAACGCGGTCAACGACTTCTTCTTTGGTGAGGTGGTCGGCGTGGGAAGAGAAGGGGCGGAGGAGGATCGATGGGGATTTTAGGGTTAAGGGTCGAATTGGGAGGCGGATGTGGCGGAGGATCGCTGGTCTCAGTGAAGCCGCCATTGTTATGTTGTTTTTTTCTTTTTTCTTTTTTGGTTCGTTCTCAGACTGGGGTGGGGGAGTAGGGAATTTGTGGAAATTTTTCCCAAACTAAAGTCACTTTTTTGAACAAATTCCCAAATCAAACTACCTGCCAAATAAATTACCTGAGTAAACCACGAAATTTTTCCCAAAATGACCCACTTTTAGAATGTTTTACCCAAACTGACCCACTTTTAAAAAAAATCCAAATTGACCTACTCGGATATCTAGATGACGAGTTTAGAGATAGAAGCGTTATTAGGTTTGTGTTTTTTTTTAATTTCTCCTGGTCAGGACTTATTGTCTCAAAAAGAGTGAATTTTTACCAAACTCGTTTTTTAAGATAGCGAGTGTCGATTGAATATGTGTAGTCATCAAATTTGTTGTTTTGACCTCACTCTCTCTCTAAACTCTCTATTTCCGTCTTCCTCTTCTAACCCCAAAACCCTAACCCCCAAATTCGATCTCCTCTCGTCGATTAACCCAAAAACCTTCTCCTTCGCTGTTTCGATCTTCCACATCTCTCATCTACCATCTCTCCTCACACTCTCAGCCCCCTCTCTTCACACTCTCAAAATCCTAAACCCCAATATTCAAGAAAATCGTGAAATCGGGATTTTGGAAAAAAAAAAAAAAGTGCAGTTGAAGGAGCTACGTCGACATCGTATTCACTATCTACCTCTTCAATCACCAAACTTTAACGGTATATTTTTCAAACATTTGCATTTTTAATTACAGATTAATTTTGAGATATGTTGAGAAATTGTTAACGGTATATTTAGAAATTGTTAGCGATCTTGAATAGAGATGTTTTAAGAAATTTGGAATATAAATTTTGATAACATATGTAGGAACATAGTGTAGAAATTTTTGAAAAATATTGAATAGGAAATTTGATAATATATGTCCATATATAGTGTAAAATTTGTTGAGAAAATTTGCTATATAGTTTGTATGTAGTTATATATTTTTGTATAGTTAACAACATTTTTTTTAAGTTATAGTGTACTCTCGTTTATTATAAATGGCACGTACGCGGAGTAATGTGGAGGAAGGAACGAGTAGTAGACTTCCAAATACTCGAGGCGACGGACCACGTACTTCTTTTGGCCCAGCTCCTCGTGGTGAACATGGTCATGGTAGAACTGAGCGTACTAATGTAAGTGAATAATTATTTGTATTTGATCAGTTTGATTATCATACAATAAAATGTCATATCGGAGTAATGATTTTAAAAAAAATTGTAGGTCTCAACTAATCCTACCGCTTCACCAAATGAGGCGGGCCCTTCTTCATCAGCTCCTACCGCTTCACCAAACGAGGCGGGCCTTTCTTTATCAGCCCCTTCTTCATCAGCTTATGTTCCAACTGGAGGTCCAGGTCCTCTCGACCCTAGACTGCTTACTCTCCAATCGCAACACCGTTTAAAAGCCATGTGGGAAGGCAAATCTAAGGAGTGTACATTTAGGGGGCACAGTACATTGCCTATGCATCCACGGATTCACGAGATTCTACGAGACTGCGACTTATACGGAATTGGACTGATGAGCTCGATTAAGGCAGATCGGCCTCTTCTTACTGCACTTCTTGAGAGATGGCGGCCTGAAACCCATACTTTCCACTAGCCGGTCGGGGAGATGATTGTAACACTACAAGACGTTGCTGTACTCACAAGTCTTCTAGTCGATGGGCAGGTAGAAACCGGGATGATGGACTTCTATCCGGAATATTTTGTGCAACAATACCTCGGTGTAGAAGTCGAAACTGGGACAATAAATGGAAAGTTCATTCGCTTGAAGTGGTTGAGGGACACTTTGTAGCGCCCCGAATTTCTAATAAGATATCTTAGAAAATACGTGGCACAATCCCAGCAATCCACTTCAATATAATATTAAACACAACCAACACCACTAAAATTTTCAACTTTTATTACAACAAACTTTTACATAGCACAGCGGAATTCAAAACATCTCAACTCATAATTTTCTTTTTATTTACAACACAAAACTATCTCAAATCTACTTTTACAAATTTACACAAAACTCTTATGAATCAATTTATCCCAAAAACCAACTCAAGCATCCAACCTCCAACTCTAAGCAACAACCTGCAACATATGAGGCTAGAGATGATCACTAACCCCCAAAACTAAAGGGGTCAGCCATAAAAGGTGTGAGTGACATAAAATCAAACAAACAACATAAATGAACATTAAGCAAGGATTCATAAGTAACATATAGTGAACCAAAATACATAAAATATGAGATAGCAGGAAATGTAGCAACAAGTGATACTAAACCAAGTGTCAAGTGTAGAAAACCGGAAAACCACATGCATAAAACTAAGTCAAGAAAATACAAAGTCTATATGCGGACTCTCTAATGCATACTTGTCGAAGTCTATGCATCCCATTCTACATAGGTTCGGTGCAAGCCCTTAATGTCTTCACTTCATAGGGTTCAATCCCCCGCTATGCAACTAATCCTATCACAATGACTACTACGAGATAAAGATAAACTGTGAGAATTAGCCCATGCTTGATAATTCCGGAGATAGATCCCACATCTCAGGTAATTTTCCTGGATAATTCCGGAGATCATCCCACATCTAAACATTGACACATCATCACATGAATACCCCATGTGCGTCGCTTCGACTTTGATAATTCCAGAGATCAATCCCACATCTAAAGCCATACTGAGGTGCATAACTCATGTTCTCGTTCATCATATCACCACTAGTGCCTGTCCTTATTATCTTTGGGTTACTTAATTACTCAACGAATCTCCTAGAGTGGTGTACCCCACCGGCCTAAACTCAAAACTGAATAACTGAAATGCCTCAACGGGCCTCAACAAAATAACTCAACACCGGTATACTAGGGTCACACACCTCTAGAGACTCAAACTCAATGTCTAAATCAAATTCCACTAAATAAAGGTGGCTCAACTGAACATCTTAAATCAAATGGCTCAACTGAATATCTTAATATCAAATACTGAACTAAAGATCAAGTATAGACTGAATTATCTGAAAACCAATCATTTGAAATAATACTCAAGTTTACAAAGATCCTTCAGTACCAGACGACTTATGCCGTGGTAAGTCGGCTGTCCAGAGGACAATTATCCAAAATTTTACAAAAATAAACTAAGTCATAGCAGTCGACTTAAAAGAGAATCGGTCGACTTACCCGAGGTAATTTCCAAAAATTCTCAAGAAAATATTCTAAGTACATAAGTCGACTTAGAGAATTATAGGTCGACTGTCCCGAAGGGACTGAATAAATTTTACAAAATAATTTCTCAGCAGACCAGTCGACTGCCTAAGAGCTAAGTCGACTGTCCAGAACGACTTTTCAAGGAAACTAAAATATAGTAGCAGGTTCGTACCAGTCGACTGTACAATAGACTAGTCGACTGTCGGCCTACAGTTTTTCATAATTTAGATCTGAAATCAAAATCAACTGGAGTTTTCTAAAGATTCTTTGTTCATGAAAATAGTTCGTATTCAGGCAAAATAACAAATCTCAATTAAACTTCGTTATGGGTACATTACTCCATCATCCAATATCTCAAAACTCAAATTCTCATGTCCAAAATTACTAATCTTCCATTAGGGTTTCCCAAAACTGAAATTTCTTTCACAACTCTCAATCAAATCTGAAGTACAAATATAAGATCCAGATGCTCATCATCCGATCATAACCATACTCAAATCTTAACATGCATTTTAGCAATACAATTTCGTAAGTCAAGATCTACTCAAGATTCTTAGATTCCACAAACATGATACAAACAACGATCTTTGCATTATTCCCATGCAAAATACTAAATAATATTCATGTCAAACAAACAATCATAACAATCGATCACATCAATCAAACCACCACACAAAGTTCATATCATTCGTACAACAAGACAAAACAAAACAATTTCATATCACTCACAAAGCAAACAAAACAAAACAAAGTCACTCACCTTTGGATTGAGAAAATCCACGAAAAGCCTTCCTCCTTGCTAGATCCAAAAATTCTCCTTGCTCCTCCAAACAAATCTCAAAATCTGTATTTTCAGTAAATGACGGCTGGGAAAAATCTATTTAAACAATCCGAAAATAGGTTTTTAGGGTTTTACCCATTTTGCAAAATAGTCCTTTCCAAAATACAACTTCACATATATAGGTCTATTCTTGGAAATTCGACCAAAATTCATTTAAATTAGGATTTAAAGGAAAATGTAATTCTAAATCTCAACCAATACTGACCCAAACGTCCAGAAAATATATTTTGCACTTTAACCCTTAAAAAATGTGAGTTTTGCAAAAAAGGTCCTTCTTTTCTCAAAAATTGCAAATAGTTCCAATTAATTTCAGAAAAAATATGGAAAAATACTAAATAAATCCCAAATATTAAATAATGATTTTTCATAAGGAAAACTAAATTTTCAAACTTCACAAAAGTATTTGCACATGTTTTGCACGTGTAACAAGATAAATTTTCTGAAAATATTTATTAAATCCTCAAAATTTATTTAAATTTATTTTCAAATATTTAAAATAATATTTGAAAATATGGGGTTCTACACACTTTCAAGGATAGGTTGAATGAGGATTCGACTGAGTTCGAGGTTGAGTGCTATTGTAGGGCGTACATCATGACACTTATTGGAGGCATGATGTTTCCGAACTCGACTGGTCATTCGGTGTCGTTGATGTACTTGCCATTGATTGCTAATCTGCGAACAGTTGGAGTATGCAGTTGGGGTAGTGCGGCATTGGCCTCATTCTACAGGAGTTTGTGCAACTGCTATCTTGGTTCGGTGCAGATGAATGGACCAATGATTTTGCTTCAAGTGTGGAATTAGGAACATATTCATGTTGGTCGTCCTGTAGTGATTAGGCAATCACCTAATTAGTTGCATGTCCCCGAGCCCCAACACATGTTACCTCCTCAAGGTGTGTACTGGTCCGGGAATCTCACATGGAAGGCGAACCCAAACATATGCCTAGCATACTATCGAGATGAATTGGATAGATTGACAGATGATTGCGTCAAGTGGCAGCCCTATATGGAGGAGCGTTTGGGTCGACTACCACCTATTTGCTTGTTGAGGCATGAGCTGTGGCTGACAAAGGCACCTCTAATCAACTTTGGCACAATCGAATTCTACTTCGCTAATAAAGTGCTACATCTGTTTTGTCTGCAAATTATTCTTGTTATTGAACCATACAATGCCAAGATGCATTCTCTTATTGGAATGGGTCGACAACCCGGTCATGATTGAACCGCATGTTTGCTTACATATGTTGAAAGATGGAATGCGAACCGGTTCGACAAAATCATTGGAAACCTTCCTCCGTTCGATGCATCGTTGCATATGGCTTATATGTCTTGGTATGATAGGATGACTAGACGTTATATCTCTCCCACAGTGCAGACTCCAGCTGGTGTGGAAGTCCCGATTCGCCGACGAGCCGCTGAATCAGCAGATGACTATTCAATGCATTTGCCTATGTTCCAACCAAAGTCATCAACTATTCATAAACTCGTAAGTTCTGTGGTGTTATTTTATTATTTTGTTAAATTTAGGTTTACATATACATATGCACTTCACATAATACTGCAAATTCTCTTGTTGTGTAGAGACCCAGACTTGGATACAAGCGAAAGAATGCGCTGCTGTGTTGAGGATAATGTTGCCGAACTGATGAAGGACCTCGTACGTAAGATAATTACGTCATGTCGTGCACAAACTGATGTTGTGGGCGAAGGAGATACATTAGATGCTATATTAGCGTCTCCTGCATTCCCAATCAGTAAGCGTGGTGGTTGTGTTAAGAAGGTGATGTATAGGCCCCCATATAATCAGAGAATATTGGAGCCCGACTCTGAAGATGAACCGGGAGCTGATGAGGTACACGAAAATGTTTAAGGGACACAACCACACGAAGATGATCAAATTCCCTTATTTGGCGTCACTCAAGCTACTTCATCACGTGCTAAAAGGCAAAGGAGACCCCCAAAATTTTTTACACTCGATCCGTGAATGTATCCCTTCAAATCCACTTTTTTATAGTTTTTTAATGTGTTCATGTAGGTGAAGGTGAAGGAAGTGTATATATGTATTCATGTAGTTTTTGATATATCCATGGAGAGTATATATGTGCTTGTTTACTCACAGGGGCGGAGGGAGTAAGGGGCTAGGGGGGACAATTGGGACCCTAAAATTTTTGTAAAACCCCCTTATATAGACCAGAATTTTTATTTGCCCCCCATTTAAACTTTTTTTGGGACCCCCAAACCCAAACAACCTCTTAAAGGCTAAAATCGTGTTATGGGCTTTGGGCTAAAAATTAACAGTGATACTTATTATTTGATCTGTATGATCCTTAGATAAAATTATGAATAAGAAGTTAGTGTGTACACAAGTTACAAGTATATCTATTTTTTTGTGTCGTATCTCTTAGCTAGCCTATTGTATTATAACAGTGTAAATAGTACAATATGATTATTGATTATCATTACTCTTACCAAATTTAGAGTATAACTGTACAAGTGCCAAAAGTACATGATACTAAGAACATGAATTCGAATATTTACTTTGATTATAATTTTACTTTCATCCATTTACTATAATTTTTCAAAACAAAAATAATGTAAGAAATTTTTTGTAACAATCGTGTCGATGTCGGGAAAAAAATTAGGACCCCCATTTTGATTTGTCTGGCCCCGCCACTGTTTACTCATGAAGGTGAAGGAAGTGTATTTGTGAACTTATGAAATTTTTGAATGTATAAAGCAATGTTATTGAGTTCGGGGTGAGTGTGTGCATGTTTTTTGTGTTGATGTTTATTTGTTGAAAATTGGTAAATTGGTGATGAATTGTGTTGATGTTTATTTGTTGGAAATTTGTTGGAAATTGGTGAATTGGTGATGAATTGTTGGAAATTGGTGAATTGGTGATAGAATTTCGTTATGAGGGCAGACTGCAACTGGTTTTTTTACTCAGAATGCATCAGACCCAAGATTCGCTGTCTCAGAAAGCGAGTTTAGGCCAAACCCCTCGCTATCTGAGATAGAGACTGTGAGGTTCAGGAGATTTCCAGAATCTATTGTGTCTATGGATATCTCACTAAACTCATAGTCGCTATCTCAGAAAACGATGGGAAATGGCCTAAACTCGCTTTCCGAGATAGCGAGTTTAGGTTAAAACTTAGCATTTTCTGAGATAGCGACTGTGTGCTTAGTAAGACATCCAGAGACCAATTAGTCTCTGGAAATCTCCCAACACAAAACTCGCTATCTCATAAAGCGAGTTTAGGTCATTTTCCCTCGCTATCTGAGATAGCGATTGTGAGGTTAGTCAGATAT
The DNA here is from genome assembly GCA_017893485.1 of Hemerocallis citrina. Lineage (NCBI taxonomy): Eukaryota > Viridiplantae > Streptophyta > Magnoliopsida > Asparagales > Asphodelaceae > Hemerocallis > Hemerocallis citrina. The sequence continues at coordinate 76,330,551 of CM030361.1, read as the reverse complement.
CCAGAGACACACTAGTCTCTGGAAATCTCCCTAACCTCACAGTCGCTATCTCAGATAGCGAGGGGATTTGACCCAAACTCGCTTTCCGAGAAAGCGAGTCTTGGGTCTGATGCTTTTGCAAATAAGCAGCCTCCAAACTCGTTATCTCAGAAAGCGAGGAGGATTGAACCAAAGAAAACGAGTTTAGGCCAAACATTTGAAACTGCAATATGCACTTGCATACTCACCTTTACATTCATATATTATTATAGTTCAAAATGAAAAACATACAAACTACTAGAAAGTCCATATCACAAAATAAAACAAATACAAACTAATTAGCCGGCCACATATCAAAGACAAACACATTTATAATATTACATAGTTGAACTATTTTGAGATCCTCTAGTATGCAATCGCCGCTTATTGTGTCCATGAAACCCACATTTCGAACATTTCATTCCCGTACACATGCTAGACCTATCTCGTACATCCATGTCGTTGCAAATTCTCGTAGTTCTCGACCGGCCTTTTTTGAACGTCGTAGGCTTGCATCAGCTATGAGTCGTGGTCCATCAAAAGTAGGCCAATATGCTGGATCTAGAGTAAGATGAAAGAGGGGAGCCCATGTTTGTGCTAAGGAAGTAACTGAGTAAAATTTATCAACAAAAGGCTTGTAATCGATTGCACGATATACACAAGCTGCCAATACATGAGAACATGGAATATGATATAGTTGAAATTTCATACATGTACATGTTTTATTCCCCAAGTTAACATTGTGCAAATTCCCACCCTTCCGATCTCCACCTACCATGCGCACACCTGTTTTGACGGAAAAAACTCTAGGTTGATGCTGAAACATTATAACCTCATGTCGGTTTGCTCTCTCACGTCGAATATCGATCAATTCCTGTACTATCTGAGCGAAATTTTTTCGTTCAGATTAAAGCTTATTGGCTTCCGTCGACGAGTAGTAAAGTAAGAATTTAGACGAAAAAAGATCATCTCCACAATCGCAGTTACCGGTAAACTATGGACACCTTTCAAGACTGAATTGAAAACATCTGACAGGTTCGTAGTCATTCTGCTGTATCTTCGACCTTCATCTGCATAAAGTGCCCATTTCTCAACTGGTTTCTCTTTCAACCAATTACCGCCTCGACATTGATGGTTTCAAATTCAGCAAGTTTTGTATTGAACTTTTTGGGTTGGTTTTGACAAGCTATAATTTTTGCTTTTTTTCTCATAGCATTGTTACCAAATTTACTTAAGAAATTTGTAGCGAAATGTCGCATACAATAACGATGATATGCATTAGGTTCGTTCCAAGCTCCATTTTGCAATTCCATAGCAAATCAGACTCGTAAGGTCGGTGAACTAGGTGTCCTTGGCCTCGGGGAGTGGCGAGCAGCACAGAACTTTAATAAGTAAAATGGCATAAACCAAACAAGCCAGGAACGAGTTTGCATTTCCGATAGATAACCAAAGAGCGGACATGAGCAAGCCAGAGAATATTAGGAGGACTCTTCCGACCCGACAAAAAATCTAAAAATCTGATACCCGGATTTCTGTCTCAGCAAATCATTTTTTTTCCACAAGGGATCAAATTTTTTGAGGAACGTATCGAGAGAGAATTTGATTTTGAATTCTTTTTTTTACTCATTCTTTACATTGAAATAACAGATTCAAATAAAAACATACAAAATACCATCATGACGATCAGAGATAACACACAACTCAGTTCGATCGGTGACAAAATACCGAATGCAACTCATGAACCATGTCCAAGTATATATACTCTCTCCATCAACTAATGAAAATGCAAAAGAAAATAAGCTATCTTTCACATCTGGGGAAACAGCAATTAACAAACAAGCATTGTATTTACCGTACAAGTGAGTTCCATCAAGACTAATAACAGGTCTGCAAGACTTGAAACCTTCAATCGAAGCACCAAATGTCCAAAATACTCCCTTGAATGTTTCCTCGCTAGGACCAGACTGATATTTATCCCAATGGACAATGGTTCCTAGATTTGCTGCTTGTATTGATGATAGAAGAAAAGGAAACTTCGTATATACTTCTTCGAAGGTATCGAACAGCCTCTCAATTGCTTTTTGTTTCGCAATCCAAACCTTCTAGAAATCTGGTAATTATATTGTAGTTTCATTATCTCAATAATGGCCCGCGGTGTTAAACATATCTCAGACTTCACCACACTCACAATCAAATTGCAAACATGGTTAGAATCAACTTTATAGTGGTCCTGATTCAACGTGGGATTCGTACAAGTATGAGGCCCAACTATATTTTTCACCACGAAATTTGTCCCGCCTTTTGGAATGATTGCACGTAATCTCCAAGGGCAGCCACCCTCACTTACTACTGTGGGAATTTGCACCATCTCCTTAATTGTACGTTTTCTATGTGCCAATTTACATTTAACGGTATAGTGTTGGTGTAGATTTCAATGTGACGAATTTCTGATGTTTCTTGATAGAATACAACTTCATAACTTGCTGAATCGACTCTTTACTTACAAACTCTTGTCCAATGTACAATTCATCTACATTGGATGAACCGGACGACTCTTGTGGAACTTGATGTACTCTAGCATCTTGTGTCATCTCCTTGGTAACATGAGCGTTAACATTGGCATAAATATCAGTAGCTCTCACTTCATTAGCCCTACTCTCGTTTGTGTTTACATTTGCATATTCATCATCTTTGTCCCTATCATCATTTTCTACACTCTTATCAACTTCATCGTCTGTTTCTTCCTCTTCATCATCATCATCTAATAGGTCGTTGTTAATGGTAGCATTTTGAAATAATGCAAATAAAGTGTCATTTCGAACATAGTCATGAGCCGGACTAGGTTGACATGGCAATTCAACATCTGTAGAATCTGGGCTTGTTGTATTTGTGAACGTGTCTTCTTGTGGGGACAGTGGGATTGCTTGTGAAGTTTGAACAGGGTTGACCTCATCTGTTGTGTCGGTACTTCTCGTACGAAGCTTGAACTAGAATTATCATGTGTCTGAACATTCATAATTTGGATTTGCTGAATATATAACTTCAATGCAGACCAAGTAAAATTGGGATCAAGTGTCCTTGCAATCATTGACTTCATAATATTATCAGTAGATACGGGCACTGTCATAAAATACTGACCATCTCCTTTTCCTGCTGCATACCGAGCTAAAATTTTCACATTCCATTGAACCTTATCTCAATTAGTAACTTCATAAATTTTCTCAACTATTTCTGCCAATATAATGGTACGAGGTGCCCAAATTATTTCAGGATCAACAACACTATAACAACAGCCTATCTTTGGATCACGAATTATTTCACCACCAAAGTATAACCAAATAAGAATATCGTAATCCATATCTATGTATATTTATACGAAAATACGAGTTATTATCCAGCCACAAACAAAACCTAAAAAAATGTACAAAATAATAGGTGATATAAATCATACCTTCACAACTATAATCGGAAGGATATAGCGGTAGATATATGGTAGAAGAGTTGAAGTTGCTATCCTCTTGAAGTTTATCGAAGTTCCAAAATGTGGGTCTTTCGGAGGATGGGTTTAGGGTTTTGAGAGTAGAAGGTGAGAGAGTTGAGAAAGATTAAGTGAATATATTTAGATTTATAGGAGATTTTGTGGGCAGGAGGTTGAATTTGGGAGGCTAAGGTTTTGGGTTTCGGAGTTAAGAAGTGAGTAAGAATGGAGATAAGAAGAGAGTAAAAATGGAGATAATGAGAGAAAAAATAAAATCGAGTCTGGGGTCTAAAAAACCCCCAATCGACACTCGCTGTCTCAAAAAGTGAGTTTGGTAAAATTCCACTCGTTTTTGAGACAGTGAGTCTTGGCCAGGGAGAAATCAAAAAAACACAAGCCTAATACTCGCTATCCCATATAACGAGTGTGTTTTGCCTAAACTCGCTATCTGAGATAGCGAGTTGGTCAATTTGGATTTTTTTTTTTAAAAAGTTGGCCAATTTGGGAAAAACTTTCAAAAAGTGGGTCATTTTGGGGAAAAAACGTGAACCACACTCTGTCATGTCAGCTATACCTACAGTTAAAAACTGCAACAACAGCTCTATTAAAGCCGTAGCTTCCAACTGTGGCTTCTTCATTAAAGTTTTTGAAATTGCTGTAGTTCCCATCTGCGGCAGTTGGCGCAATTGAGAATAGTGACTGTATCTCAAAACTTTAAGCCACAGAAAGCTACTTGTTGGATATATAATGTGATACTTAGAAAAATACTAAGTATAAATATCTCTCGAGAAGAGCTGTAAGAAAAATTCAATGCTGGTGGTCGAAGACACATTCATTCCATCTACTCGTAGGAGAGATGACCGTCACATTTTATGATATAATGGTCATTTTAGGACTTTCGATTGATGGGATGGTGGTGACTGGTGATATGAGGTTTCACAGGGAGCAGCTTGTTAGAGATTTCATCGGTGTTGAACCAAGTGAGTCGGCTTTTGTTGGCCAATCAATCTAACTCTCTAAGCTTATGTAACACCCCGAATTCCAAATACAACTGAATTCGAGATTCCACAGGATCTTTACACTTATTTCGTACAATTTTACACGGAATTTAAAACTTTTCACTTTACATCAGAGTTACAAAAAATTTTTACACTTTACATTTTACAGCGGAAGCAAAATTACAACATTTATATAAATGAAAGTACAAAAACATTTGAATAATCTCTAAGCATCAGTTCTTCTTTAATCTTTATCATGCCATTTATCCTGCATACAAAACTATGGGTACGTCAGTTTATTTAACCGACGAATATTATACACGGTCATCCTCTCTATGTTGGAAATAGTATAATTGATTTTCCATATTTAACAAACACAAACTTGTTCACATATCAACTAAGGGGAATATCCTATTGATGTCGTGTTGTGATTGTGCACTTAGTCCTTAATGCAGTTATTTATATTACATGACACTAATGCGCACTTGTTTGGATTCTGTGCATCCCATACTACATAGGTCCGAGGGCAAGCCTCTTAATCGTTCTTCATCTTGTAGGGTTCAATCCCTCGTCGTGACTTAATCTACTACTGTAACTACGGTAAGTATCCTAGATGTCCTATGAGTACGAGCTCATGTACAGAAAAACTGGAGGGGAATCCCACGTCATGTCACGATGCATCGTGAAGACTATCTATGGACAATTCAGCCTCCTTCATGGCACACGATCCTCTCGCAGTCACCAAACACCCCATAAGCGTCGCCAAGATCCCGATAATTCCGGAGTAATGCCCACGTCATGTCACGACGTATCGTGAAGACAAACTGTAAATCACACCCACATCGTAGACTCGAGGCCCTCATACTTGTGTTTTTCTCTCACTTTCATCACCTCTTCACTATGCACTAATTCTTAATTTAATGAAATCATGAACAAAATCAATCTCTTAGAGTTAGCCCTCTCACCAATACCGGTCTTATTTCTTTCATTTCACATTGACCCAAACTTGGTCTTTTCAATTTCAATAATCATATCTCATCACTTTTACTTGCCGGTGTGAGTTTTGGCTACACCCTACTTTTCAATTTCAATTCACAAATTCACATATATGAGTTTGTCATACTCAAGAACATTTCTCTTTTTCAATAACATGATTTTCCAATCTTTTCATGAATCAATTATCAGACATGGAGTTCAATTCTAAATCATGCATTCCATAACCAACATGTACCTCCACATTTAAAATCATATCACAAAATATCTAGTCAAAGTGAATATTCACAAACTCACCATTGTCACACTATTCTTTAGTAAGAATAACTCATATAAAACTTCACATTATATTTTCTTCCTATAGATTTTCCTTTTTCAATACTTATCTCAATTCCTTCGTGAAAGCACATTTTTATGAAATTATACGAGTACGAAACCATAGTTTCGAATACAATTTTACTTCCAAAATACACTTTATTTCATTCCAATAACTCCCAATAAATTTTCATAAGTCGTATATGATTTTAGAATAATAACGGTATTTTTTTCGGAATTTTTACACATCAAGAAAACCCAAAAATTACTTTAAAAAAAAAATGACATTCTGGCCGCACTAAGAATCGAACCGGCGACCTAGGAGAAGACAGCCGCACGCGCTAGCCAACTGGCTATTTGCGCTCAGCAATATAGAAGAGAGCCAGAGAGTTTTATGCTCTCTCCTTGGATCTGAGTTAATTTTTAAAACGCAAATAAAAGAAGATGGCCACAAGTATCGAACCAGCAACCTCAACACACACACGCCCGCGCTACTGTGGCGCCAAAGGGCTCACCGACCACTTAAGCTATAGGCTCAAGTTGTCACAACTACAACTCGAATTTTATTTAATTCAACTCTCGGTTCATTAGAACATTTCGATGTTCAAAAGATCTTATTTTTGTTTTGCTTGCACTAAAAATCTTGTAAATCTCCAAAATGTCTATTTTAACATAATTTAACACTCCAGTATTTTTAAAATAATTTTTCAGTAATTAAACACACATTTCTCATACAATTAATTTAAATTTGCATACTACTCTTTTCATAATTCATTTTGGCATTTCTCACACAACTTAGTGCTAAAAATGTCTACATTAATTCCCTGTTTTTCCCTCTTTCATAAACCCAAAATCATAGTGTAATGTATTCATTCTAAACAATATCACGAAAGTCCATCTAAGCACACAAAACAACAATTTCATCTACTAGCATTTTGTACTTAGTTTTGACATTAACAACAATTCCAATTCATATTTCCATAACTACAAAACGATTCGCATACAACTTAAGATTCATGACAAGATAACATGCAATCTATCAAGCATTAATTTAATCAACTAGCAAGTCTTTTTTCCAATTAAGTGTACTCTTATTAGTTTCTTTCATGCATTATCATTTCAATCACCCCTAATATGGTATCTAGTTAGAAATATAGAAAACCACCCACCTTATTTGGAGAGAAAAATTCACAACACCTCCTAAACGAAAGAGTCCTTCTCCTCCTAGATCAAGCTTGCCAAACGAGTGCTCCTCCTCCTCCTTGATGTGCAACCTGAACCTCCAACAGTGCAACCCGAGCCCTCCTAGTAGCCGGCCTCCTTGATGCAAGCACACACAAAACCCTCTCTCTCAATCTTTTATTCTCACTTCCTACTAATAATCCACTTCTAATAATTGTATTCTTTCACTATAGGTTTGGAGAATGAAGAGTGCAAGAATAACTAGGCTAGGGGGGGTATTTATACTAAATTTTGGGGCAAATAGAGGGCTAGGATTAATCTAGGAGTTAAGAAACAAAGGCTAGGATTTATGGGGAAGTTGTAGTAACCAACCATGATCATAAAACTACCTCCCACAAACTCCACTTCTCTTCTTTTCCCTCCTAATCCCATCCGGCCTCACATGGTGCACAAAACACGTGCACGTGAAATGCACGTGTCTCCAATAGTCCCCTATTTTAAAAGTTGTACATTTTATTTATTATAAAAATAATCTATGAAAATTGTCTACATTACAAGTTGTATTAAAAATGAAAATAAACTCATGGGCTTTAATTTAATGGGCCAAATTAGCCTATATTAAAAATAAATTAAGTTGGGCTCAAAATAAAAGGAAACTTATGTTTGTTAAAAATGGGCTTTAATAAAAATAATGGAAAAAATATATATATACATATGTATACTCATTTGTTTATGTAATGAAAAATAATTATAAAAATTTATATCACAAGATTGCACGTGCACATAACGTACAAAATAATAATACAAAATAATAATTTTCATAAATAAAAATTCGGGGTATTACAACACTCCCTCCTTAGAATAGTTTCGTCCCCGGAACTACAGTCAAGAGTGAGAACAAAACACACTCAACAACAAAAGAAAGAAACAAAATACAAATCAAGCAAAAAGCTCAGGATAATTCCCCAACATCCTCTCCTCAGAATCCCAAGTAGCCTCTTCAACCAAATGGTTTTTCCAGACTACCTTGACCATCGGTATCGTCTTATTCCTCAAGGCTTTCTTTCGACGATCAACAATCTTGACAGGAGACTCGATGTAATTGAGATCCAATTGCAAACCTTCCGGCACTTCAGGCAAATGATGACATGGATCTGGAATATAACCTCTTAGCATAGACACATGAAAGACATTGTGCACCTGAGATAACTCTTCCGGTAACTCAAGCCGGTAAGCAGTTTTTCCGATCTTTTTCGATATCTTATACGGGCCTATAAACCTCGGGGCTAACTTCCAGCCTTTGCCAAATCGAATCACACCTTTACTGAGCGATACTTTCAGAAAGACGAAGTCACCTTCCTCAAACTCAAGGTCCCTCTCCGGTTGTCTGCATAGCTCTTCTGCCTGCTTTAAGCCTCTACCAATCTTTTCCTGATCAGATCAATTTTTTCAGAGGTTTGCTGAACAAGCTCAGGCCCAAACAACTGATGCTCCCCAACTTCAAACCAACAAACAGGCGTTTTGCACTTCCTACCATACAAAGCTTCGTACGGCACCATCCCAATACTGGTCTGAAAACTGTTGTTGTAGGCAAACTCCACCAGAGCTAGATGTCTTTCCCAACTGCCTCCAAAGTCAAGTATACAACACCGAAGCATATCCTCAAGAATACAGTTGACTCTCTCGGTCTGCCCATCGGTTTGTGGATGAAAAGCAGTGCTGAAATCCGTCTTGGTACCCAAAGCTGTCTGAAGACTCCTCCAAAAATATGAAGTAAACCGCGCATCTCGATCAGATACAATAGTTGACGGAACACCATGGAGCCTGACGATCTCGCCAACATACAACTCAGCTAACTTGTCCATCGAAGCAGTGAGTTTCATCACCAAAAAGTGAGCAGACTTGGTTAGTCGATCGACTATAACCCAAATCACATCATTGCCTTTAGGACTCTTGGGCAATCCCGTAATGAAATCCATACTGATACTATCCCACTTCCATTCCGGAATAGGTAACGGCTGTAATAGACCTCTGGGTCTCTGATTCTCGGCTTTGACTTGCTGACAAACCTCACACTTTGCCACAAATTCAGCCACATCCCGCTTCAAACCTGACCACCAGAAATACTGTTTGAAGTCTTTGTACATCTTAGTACTCCCAGGATGTACCGACAAAAGAGTAGCATGCGCCTCCTGAAGAATACTCTCTTTCAGGTCCGCCTGATCCGAAACACACAGTCTATCTCCAAACCACAGCACTCCATCCCTGATTTGAAATCCGGGTAACCTGCCAGCACCAACCTGCTCCTTCATCTCCAGAATATCAGTATCAACCTCCTGACTTACAATAATCCTTCCATTCAATGTAGGCTGAAGCCTCAACTGAGCTAAAGATGCTCCCAATCCTTGCAAGACAACTTCAATACCGGCTCGATCCAATTCTTCCACCAGATGTTTCTGAGTTGTAATCAAACTGGATAAACTGCTCTTGCGACTAAGTGCATTAGAAACAACATTAGCTTTTCCAAGATGATACTTGATCTCAGGTCGCATGTCCTCAAGCACTTCCAACCATCTCCGCTGCCTCAGATTCAGATCCTTCTGCTGGTATATATACTTCAAACTCTTGTGGTCCGTGTACATGTTCAATTTCTCACCGTACACGTAGTGCCTCCATTGCTTCAAGGCAAAGATAATCGCAGCCAACTCCAGATCATGAGCCGGGTAATTCTTCTCATGCGGTCGTAGTTGCCTAGACCCATAAGCGATCACCCTTCCTTCTTTCATTAGGACACAACCAAGCCCACGATATGAAGCACCGCTGTAAACATCATACTCAACACCTGCTCTAGGCAAAGCCAAAATAGGTGCAGTAGTCAACTTCTCTTTCAACTCCTGAAAGCTTGCCTCACAATGCTCAGTCCACATGAAGTTCACATTCTTCTTGGTCAAACCAGTGGGCGGTACGGCTAACTGAGCATAACCTTGAATGAATCTCCTGTAGTATCCAGTCAATCCAAGAAAACTCCTGACTTCCTTCACTGTAGTAGGCCTTGCCCAATCTCTCACTGCCTCTATCTTCAGAGGATCAGTTGCCACTCTCTCCTTAGAAAGGATGTGACCTAGGAATGCCACTTCAGATTTTTAGAAATCGCACTTGGACAGCTTGGCATACAACTCCTGCTCTTCCAGCTTCCTCAAAACTGCTGCCAGATGCTCGGTGTGCTCCTCTTCTGACTTGGAGTACACGAGAATATCGTCGATAAAAACCATGACGAAAGAATCAATGAACGGCCTCAAAACTCTGTTCATCATGTCCATGAAGATTGCGGGCGCATTCGTCACTCCAAATGGCATAACAAAGAATTTGTAATGCCCATGTCGAGTTCTAAATGCAGTTTTGTGCACATCTTCAGTTTTCACTCGAACTTGATGATATCCTGATCGAAGATCTATTTTGGAGAAAACAACAGCTCCTTGTAGACGATCGAACAAATCATCAATTCGGGGAATAGGATACTTATTCTGAACAGTGACCTTATTCAGCTCTCGGTAATCGATACACATCCTCATCGATCCATCCTTCTTCTTTACCAAAAGTGCTGGTGCTCTCCAAGGTGACGCACTAGGTTGAATAAAGCCTTTCTCCAACAGTTCCTCAATCTGCCGTTTCACCTCATCCTGCTCCACAGGAGCCATCCTATACGGTGCCTTAGAAATGGGTGCACTTCCCGGTTGAATAGTGACGCTGAAGTCTACATCACGTTGCGGGGGTAACCCGGGCAAATCATCCAAGAACACAGTCGGATAGTCCCGAACCACAGGAATCCTTTGCACTTCTGCAGGAATCTCTTCTTTGCGGATAGCTGCCACCAGCCTGGAACACTTCTTCTTCCCTTGGAAAGTGACTTCAGATCCACTTGGAGTCTTCACTGTTACCGTCTTGGTCTTGCACTCGATGCTTGCACTGTACACCGATATCCAATCAATGCCAATGATAACATCGATTCCCAAGATAGTCAGCTCGATTAGATCAATTCCGAAGATTCTGTCCCCAATCACAATCTCGCAATCCACATAGTACCGATCAGTGGTTAAAGTCTCCCCTGATGGAGTAGCTACTGCTAAGATCTTGCCTGGAAAAATCTTCGGTTCAACTCCCAACACTTTAGCAAATTTAGGAGATACAAAAGTATGAGAGGATCCAATATCGAACAAAACAACAGCTTTCATTCTATTCAAATAAAGTTCTCCTGTTACATAATACACACTCATTACGTAACAGTTCACTAAATAAACGGAAAAAAGAAACAACATAAATCTCTAAACATCCGCCCTCGTACCAATGATGACATGATCCACCTCATCGGCATCAGCTTCAGTCAAGGCAAATACTCGTCCTTGCTGGTACGGTCTCTTCCCAGTCTGCTGCATTGATACATTGCGATTACCATTTCGTGGTTTGGGGTATTGATATTGGTAATGTCCTATCTCACCATAGTTGTAGCAATTTACCGCAGGAGGTCATACAACATTATTTCCGGGCCCTCCAACCACACTGATAGCATTCGCCCCTGTCGGTTTGAACCTCTGTGCCGATGGTTGTCCCTTGAAATTTCTAGAATTTGCGGGCCTCTTTCCAGATTGCCAGTTGTTCCTTCGATTCTGAACAACATGAAACTGCTCTATGTCTGCTTCCGTGGCTGCCGCGCGTTTGACCAGCTTGTCAAACCTCCGATACCAAGGGGTATCATTCTGGATCTCAGGCTCGGTCTCAACCCATGCTCAAACTTACGAGCCTTCTTCGCCTCATCCATTACCAGTTCGGGAGCATACCTTGAGAGTTGAGTAAATTTGGTCTCATACTCCCTAACTGACATGCCACCTTGTTGCAGCGACAGAAACTCCATGACCTTCTTCTCCTGGAAGTCTGAAGAGAAATAATGACTGCGGAATTCTTCCAAAAATTCCTCCCAACCAAGATCCAAGCCTCCCATCGTCCGCTTCATCGACTGCCACCACACAACCGCATCCTTCTCGAATTGCAGAGTCTCCAACTTCACCTTGCTGCCCTCCGGAGTTTCCAAAACTTCAAAGATAGTCTCCACTTGCCGAGTCCAGTTGTCAGCCGCATCAGGGTCTGACTTCCCTTCAAACACCGGTGGTTTCATCCGTTTAAATGATTCCACGAGTTTGATTGCTTTGGGCACCGGATTCGCAGCTACCCTTCCCTGATTCTGATTCATGGCAACGGCATTGAGTGTCTGATAAACCCTCGCTAGCTCCGTTTCCAAGTCCAGACCTTCACCAGATCTTGCTCTTCGTCCAGCCATATTCTGATGTAAAAGATCCGTTAAATTCGAAGTATAAACATGAACTCTAAATCAACTTTTCATTTCGTTGAATCTCAAACTTTATATATTCGAATTTAAAACATTTATGACATCAAAATGAAAGCAGTAGATGATACAATGGTCTAACTCCTACGGTTCCTCTTGGCTTCACGAAGCTCTCCCCGTAGTTCCTCCACTTCTTCCTTCAGTACATCGGTCATGTTTTTCCTCTTCTCGAGTTCCCATACACGATGACTGAGAACTGCAAAATCATCCTTGCGCTTTGCCAACTGAGCCTCCAATAGTCCGACTCTCTCCCGCAATGTTTCTACCTGCCTCTGAAGAGACATCACAAGCCTACTTGGAACCGGTTCTTCTTTTTCGTCAGAAGAGTCATCAGATGAATCCGGAGGTGGAGTGATCTCTCGGGACTCAGGCCATTCCTCTCCGTCGGAGTCTGCTTGCCCAGGGTAGTACTCTTCCTCGGGATCTGCTTGTCCAGGATAATATTCTTCCTCTATGATATGCCAATTGTCGTCTCCAGCAGGGTCGAAGTGATCAGTCATCTTAGAAAAAGGGAAGAAGAAGCATAAATCATAGAGCAACACAAATGTAAGTGACTTATATTTAAATCTCTAGACTCAAAACACACTCTAATGTCCACTTCTAGGGCGTTCCTTATAAATTTGTACTATTGTGAAGCGTGGCTCTGATACCACTCTGTAACACCCCGAATTCCAAATACAACTGAATTCGAGATTCCACAGGATCTTTACACTTCTTTCGTACAATTTTACAAGAAATTTAAAACTTTTTACTTTACATCAGAGTTACAAAAAATTTTTACACTTTACATTTTATAGCGGAAGCAAAATTACAACATTTATATAAATGAAAGTACAACAACATTTGAATAATCTCTAAGCATCAGTTCTTCTTTAATCTTTATCATGCCATTTATCCTGCATACAAAACTGTGGGTACGTCAGTTTATTCAACCGACGAATATTATACACGACCATCCTCTCTATGCCGGAAACAGTATAATTGATTTTCCATATTTAACAAACACAAACTTGTTCACATATCAACTAAGGGGAATATCCTATTGATGTCGTGTTGTGATTGTGCACTTAGTCCTTAATGCAGTTATTTATATTACATGACACTAATGCGCACTTGTTCGGATTCTATGCATCCCATACTACATAGGTCCGAGGGCAAGCCTCTTAATCGTTCTTCATCTTGTAGGGTTCAATCCCTCATCATGACTTAATCTACTACTGTAAGTACGGTAAGTATCCTAGATGTCCTATGAGTACGAGCTCATGTACAGAAAAACTGAAGGGGAATCCCACGTCATGTCACGACGCATCGTGAAGACTATCTATGGACAATTCAGCCTCCTTCATGGCACACAATCCTCTCGCAGTCACCAAACACCCCACAAGCATCGCCAAGATGGATTAGTGCCCACGTCATGTCACGACGTATCGTGAAGACAAACTGTGAATCACACCCACATCGTAGACTCGAGGCCCTCATACTTGTGTTTTTCTCTCACTTTCATCACCTCTTCACTATGCACTAATTCTTAATTTAATGAAATCATGAACAAAATCAATCTCATAGAGTTAGCCCTCTCACCAATACCGGTCTTATTTCTTTCATTTCACATTGACCCAAACTTGGTCTTTTCAATTTCAATAATCATATCTCATCACTTTTACTTGCCGGTGTGAGTTTTGGCTACACCCTAATTTTCACAAATTCACATATCTGAGTTTGTCATACTCAAGAACATTTCTCTTTTTCAATAACATGATTTTCCAATCTTTTCATGAATCAATTATCACACGTGGAGTTCAATTCTAAATCATGCATTCCATAACCAACATGTATCTCCACATTTAAAATCATATCACAAAATATCTAGTCAAAATGAATATTCACAAACTCACCACTGCCACACTATTCTTTAGTAAGAATAACTCATGTAAAACTTCACATTTATATTTTCTTTCTATAGATTTTCCTTTTTCAATACTTATCTCAATTCCTTCGTGAAAGCACATAGTTTCGAATACAATTTTGCTTCCAAAATACACTTTATTTCATTCCAATAACTCTCAATAAATTTTCATAAGTCGTATATGATTTTAGAATAATAACGGTATTTTTTTTGGAATTTTTACACATCAAGAAAACCCAAAAATCACTTTTTAAAAAAAATAACATTCTGGCCGCACTAAGAATCGAACCCGCGACCTAGGAGAAGACAGCCGCACGCACTAGCCAACTGGCTATTTGCGCTCAGCAATATAGAAGAGAGCCAGAGAGTTTTATGCTCTCTGCTCGGATCTGAGTTAATTTTTAAAACACAAATAAAAGAAGATGGCCACAAGTATCGAACCAGCAACCTCAACACACACATGCCTGCGCTACTGTGGCGCCAAAGTGCTCACCGACTTGTCACAACTACAACTCGAATTTTATTTAATTCAACTCTCTGTTCATTAGAACATTTTGATGTTCAAAAGATCTTATTTTTGTTTTGCTTGCACTAAAAATCCTATAAATCTCCAGAATGTCTATTTTAACATAATTTAACACTCCAGTATTTTTAAAATAATTTTTCAGTAATTAAACACACATTTCTCATACAATTAATTTAAATTTGCATACTACTCTTTTCATAATTCATTTTGGCATTTCTCACACAACTTAGTGCTAAAAATTTCTACATTAATTCCTTGTTTTTCTCTCTTTCATAAACCCAAAATCATAGTGTAATGTATTCATTCTAAACAATATCACGAAAGTCCATCTAAGCACACAAAACAACAATTTCATCTACTAGCATTTTGTACTTAGTTTTGACATTAACAACAATTCCAGTTCATATTTCCATAACTACAAAACGATTCGCATACAACTTAAGATTCATGACAAGATAACATGCAATCTATCAAGCATTAATTTAATCAACTAGCAAGTCCTTTTTCCAATTAAGTGTACTCTAATTAGTTTCTTTCATGCATTATCATTTCAATCACCCCTAACATGGTATCTAGTTAGAAATATAGAAAACCACCCACCTTATTTGGAGAGAAAAATTCACAACACCTCCTAAACGAAAGAGTCCTTATCCTCCTAGATCGAGCTTGCCAAATGAGTGCTCCTCCTCCTTGATGTGCAACCCGAACCTCCAATAGTGCAACCCGAGCCCTCCTAGTAGCCGGCCTCCTTGATGCAAGCACACATAAAACCCTCTCTCTCAATCTTTTATTCTCACTTCCTACTAATAATCCACTACTAATAATTGTATTCTTTCACTATAGGTTTGGAGAATGAAGAGTGCAAGAATAACTAGGCTAGGGGGGGTATTTATACTAAATTTAATTTGGGGCAAATAGAGGACTAGGATTAATCTAGGAGTTAAGAAACAAAGGCTAGGATTTAAGGGGAAGTTGTAGTAACCAACCATGATCACAAAACTACCTCCCACAAACTCCACTTCTCTTCTTTTCCCTCCTAATCCCATCCGGCCTCACATGGTGCACAAAACACGTGCACGTGAAATGCACGTGTCTCCAATAGTCCCCTATTTTAAAAGTTGTACATTTTATTTATTATGAAAATAATCTATGAAAATTGCCTACATTACAAGTTGTATTAAAAATGAAAATAAACTCATGGGCTTTTATTTAATGGGCCAAATTAGCCTATATTAAAAATAAATTAAGTTGGGCTCAAAATAAAAGGAAACTTATGTTTGTTAAAAATGGGCTTTAATAAAAATAATGGAAAAAATATATATATACATATGTATACTCATTTATTTATGTAATGAAAAATAATTATAAAAATTTATATCACAAGATTGCACGTGCACATAATGTACAAAATAATAATACAAAATAATAATTTTCATAAATGAAAATTTGGGGTATTACAGCTTAAGTAAATGTTTAACGGATTCTTGAACGATGATTCATATGAGTTTCATGTTCAGTGCTATACCCGGGACTACCTACTGACCATGTTTGGATGTGTTATCTTTCCGAACTCCACTAGTGATACTATACAACTGATGGACCTGTCGTTGATAGCTGACCTTAGCAAAGCTAGCCGGTACAGTTGGGGTAGTACCGAATTGGTATCCCTGTACAGGAGTTTGCGTGAAGGAGCGTTGAATGTGGTACAGATGACGAGACCAGATGACGATACTGTGGGTTTGGAGTTGGGAGCGCTTACATATCGGTCGACCCCGAATAAGAAAGCAATCACAGGGGTGGGTGGCACACACAAAGAATGAACCGATGTTGCCTCCCATCGGTGTGTACTGGGCTGGGGGACACGTGGAAAGATAACCCACGTGGGTTTTTGACCTACTATAGAGATGAACTTGAGCAATTGCGAGATGAGTTCATCAAATGGGAGCCGTACACGACCGAGACATTGGAAATACTACCACATGCTTGCACGGCGAGTAAAGAGTTGAGGTTGACGAGAGCCCTACTTGTCAACCTCTCTATTGTAGAGTTCTACTTTTCGAACCAAGTGCTTTGACAGTTCGGACTCTAACAAAACATCATGTTCGCACAATCATATGACACTACTCAGCACGATGTGAAAGGGACGGGTCGTTTGACTGATCATGATTGGACAAAATATCACAAAGTTCATGTCGAAGCATGAAATGGCCGGAGATCGATATGATCTTGAAGGTATTCCTCCATTTGATGGCTCATTGCACGGTGCCTACATGTCCTGGTATCGGAGTGTCACACAGTTGTATATTGCTTCTCTTTCTATTGTACCGTCAAGGGTCTAGTGACCAATTCTGAGGAAAGAGACGGAACTAGCTCTCGGAAATTCATGTTTGCAACCCATGTACCAACCGAAGGCGTTGTCATCTATATCTATGATAAGATAGAATATTTTGTTGTTTATTTCATATATTTATCTTTAATTTATTTTCCCATTTGAATCATTCTAATTTGTATATGATACATTCTAATTTGTTGCAGATTGACAATACATGAGTGATTGCGCGGAAATGCGCTCGTGCCTTGACAAATAATGTGGCTGACGACATCAAGGAGTTCGCACGAGAAATTCTTAAACCGTGTAAGCCACAACTTGAAGAGGTTGGTGAGGGAGAGAGACTAGATGATATGTTGACAGCTCTGGTTCCTCAAATAGGTAGGCGTAAGAAGAGGGTTGGGAAGCCCATGCGGCAGATACAATGAGAGGAGCAACAACAAGAAGAGCCATCACAAGAAGATGAGCAAGCACGTGAAAAAGGGGTCAGTAGGTGAACAGCCAAATGATGATAACCGAATTATGCACATCTCACAGCTGACACAAGTAGGTGGTAGTCGGCAAATCCTACGTCGAAATAGGAGGAAGCACACACTTTATACACTTGGTTAGATTTGTGCATGTTTTTTCTATAATTGTGATATTTGCTATAATTGTGCATATTTGTGAAATTGTGCCGATTTGTAAAATTGTGAAAATTTGTATATGTTGGTAACTGATCTTTGTGATATTGTGCAAATTTGTGCATGTTGTGAAAAATTGTGATATTGTGAAAATGTTTGATATTGTGATATATTGTGAAAATTTGTAAAATTGTGAAAATTTGTACATGTTTTGAGTTGTAAACAGTGAACAATGATATCTGATTTTCAGATATCACTATTTCAACTAAAGTCGCGAGTAATTCAGTTTCCAATTGTGGCTTCAGTTTGGAGGATTTTTTTCTCACTGACTCAGAAAGCGAAATTGAAAGTATAATGTAGGCTGCAGTTGGGAACTGCAGCCAACACATAGAGATACCGCAATTGGGAACTACGCCCTCTCTTTAAAGAAAATTTTCCAAAGAGATCTTGCTCTCTTGCCTAAATGCGACACTCTTTTGAGACACAATCTCTATTTCCAACTGCGACAACAATTTACATTGTTATTGCGGATGAGAACTGTGACAATCTAAAAAACTTTTATGAAGAAGCCGCAGTTGGAACTGCGACTGTAACAGATGTGACAAGGAGTGGCTCACGCCGCTCACCCAAGAAATTCGTTGGCAAGCGGCTTAGTTTGAATATTTGTTTGAAAAGTGGCTTAGTTTAGGAAAAATATTCGAATTTGTGAGGGTTAGTTATTATGGGAACTGTGATGTGGCTATGTATAAAAAAACAAATATTCTATTATTTTTACTGTAAAACAAAAAGCCTTAATAGATTTTAGTAGTCCTTTTTTGAGTTCAACTATCTTTGTGGAATTTAAATGCAACCAATTTGATTATCTGGCATTCAGGCTTGAATTTGTATGCACAAATTTGAATTAGTGTTACACTGTGTATAAATTGTACAGATTAAAATAATTTTAAGGAATTCATAAAATTATATGCCACTCTAAAAAAAATTGAGAGAATTAAGAAAAAATACCTCTTTAATGATATAGTTTAGTGAAATTACCATAAAAAAAACGCGCACAACCCGATCTTTGTGTACATCCTTACCGACAACACTCAAGCTCTGGCCTACATCATCTCGACCCTCCCCTCCCCCTCTCAAATCCACACCCACTCGGACCCCGCCCTCCACTCTTCCATCCTCTCCCGCATCCCCGTCGTCCTCGACCACCGCAACGTCTCCCTCTCCAACACCCCCTCCACCTCTTCGTCTGTATCACTCTGCCCTCTGCCATCTCCCTCCATATCAAATTTCACTCTTGGATCCAACACCATAATCATTCTCATGTTCAACCTGTACTCTTTCCCAAATTTAAATTTCGGAATTTCAAAAACACAAATAAAAAATTGAAAATAAAATTAGAAAGTAAATTCGGGTTTCAGAAATTCGGGTTTCAGAAATTAATACATACACTCGAATATGAAGTAATAATGTAGGCTTGGGCCAGTTTCAAACTGTCACAAA
The DNA here is from genome assembly GCA_017893485.1 of Hemerocallis citrina. Taxonomy (NCBI): domain Eukaryota; kingdom Viridiplantae; phylum Streptophyta; class Magnoliopsida; order Asparagales; family Asphodelaceae; genus Hemerocallis; species Hemerocallis citrina. Next base: position 76,311,288 of record CM030361.1, on the reverse strand, counting down.
TGGTTATTAGAAGAAGTTAATAGAATTTTATTGACATATTCTTTCAACCGCTAGTCTAATAACATATTATTTGATCAAGTTTGAAAAAATTAAGGCCAGATAATAACATGAAAATCATACACCAATGTCAAAGCACTTGTATTTTAAGTAGAAGTACGGTTGGAACTAGAGCAGTATCGGGTTCTATCGGATCGGGTCCTCCACAATTTTGACCCGGATTCAGTACCTCACAGGTCCAAAAACTGGATCCGGATTCGGACTTACAAGAATCGGGTATGTGTCCCAGTTAAAAAAATCTATTCGTCCGGTCCGATAACGGGGAATAAATATTTTTACTTAAGTATTTTTGACTTTGATATCCTATGGTTCCAACAATTTTTGCACTTAAGTACATGAATAAATATTATATTTACACATCTATCTTTAACAATTAAGTATATATATATATATATATCCCTATAACTCTATTATTCAAATTCCATATTATTTGTGGTATTTTTAACGGGTCCGGGTCCGGGTCCGGGTTGGGTCTATTTTGAGTGAACCTGAACCCGAAAGTGTATCAGGTCTTATTTCAGAACCCAGACCCAGACCCGTATAGATCGGATCGGTTCCGGTCCAATGCTGAGTCCGGGTCGGATCCGGATATCGGGTAGGTTCTGGTCCAATACGTTCAAAAATGTGACAGTGCTAGTTGGAACTAATAAGAACTAATAAAAAGCAGGATTTTTCCAAAACGACCCACCTTTTGAAAGTATTTACCAAACTGACACACTTTCAAAACTATTTACCAAATTGACTGAGTTATTTGAAAAAAAACTCGTTTCAAACCGCGAGTGTAGTTATATGTTTTATTTCCAACACTTGGAGAAATCAGCAAGATACTAAAATCTAAAGACATACTCGCTATTTTCAACAGTGAGCTTGGTTGAACCAGACTCCCTGTTGGAAACAGCGAGTTTGGTTTGTAGTTTTTTTCTCTCTAAAATCAACTCTCTGGAAAAATAAGTACAACTATATTTTCTATCTGAGATAGCGAATTTGGTTGAAGTAGACTCGCTATCTCAGATAGCGAGTGTAGTTGTACTCATTTCTCCAGAAAAAACTTGAACATGCAATATCAACCTGAAATTTATATAACTATACTCGCTATCTGATATAACGAGTTCATTTGAACTACACTCGCTATCTCAGAGAAATTTTGAACATGAAATGTATACAACTACACTCGCTATCTGAGATAGCGAGTATACTTCAAATGAACTCGCTATCTCAAATACCGAGTGTAATTGTACTCATTTTTTCATGCAATTTCTACCTGAAAAGTATCACAGATAGCGAGTGTAGTTCAACTGACGAGTGTAATTGTACTTATTTTTTCAGAAAAATTTTGAACACGCAATTTCTGCCTGAAATATATATACCTACACTTGCTATCCGAGATAGCGATGTCAGTTGGACTAGACTCGCTATTTCAGATAGCGAGTAGGCCAATTAGGTAAATAATTTTAAAAGTGGGTCAGTTTGGTAAATACTTTAAAAAAGTGGGTCATTTTGGGAGAAAAATCTAAAAAGCAGCATCTGTAGTCGTTGGCCAAATATTAAAAAAAAGTGATAATTTGGCCAAAAATCATATGTAGTCTTTGGCCAAATACCCATTTTTTGGGTTCGAGGTGAACAGTTGTCTGCCAAATTTGGGGGAAGAAATGGCAAAAACTAAAATTTGGAAGTCGGAACATGATATGTCGTTCGTCGATCTATTTTAATTTTTTTTATTTATTAAATAGATTGGATGGGATAGGATATCCCGTTCGATTGATTTTCTAAAATTAAAAAATATATATAAAATAAGAAAAAAGAGATCATATATAGAGCTGGTATCGGTACCTATCGGGTCGGACTCTCTACTACCCGGACCCGGACCCGGACTTGCAAGAACCGGGTCCGGATCCGGGTTCGGGTCCTAGTTAAAAAAATTACCTGTCAGGTTCGGTAGTAGAGAATAAATAATTGTACTTAAGTATTTTTGCACCCGATACCCTATGATTCTAACAATTTTTACACTTAAGTACATGTATTAATATTATATTTACATATCTATCTTCAACAATTACTTTTATATGTATATTCCTATAACCCTATTATTCAAATTCTATATGTTTAGGGGTATTTTTTAATGGGCCCAGGTCCAGGTCCGGGTCGGTTCTAATTTGAGCGGACCCGGACCCGAAAGTGTATCAGGTCTTATTTTAGGACCCGGACCTGTATAGATCGGGTCGGTTCCGGTTCGGGTCGGGTCCGGGTATCACGTAAATGTGACACTGCTAATCATATGTCGTCCCAGAAATGGGGAATTTTTTTTTTTTTTTTAAAAAGGAAGATCATATGCCGTTTTAGAAATGGGAAGTTCTCATTTTGGATTTTTAAATCCTACACTTTAGGCCTATACTTCATAATTATGGGCAATTAGCTCTTATATTCAATAAGTCTTCTTTTCGGACGGGATATGATATCCCACCCGTTTCTTTTTTTTTGGAAAAAAATAAAAAATTGCTCTCACAGATTATGATATTCCGTCCGTTGAAGAAATGACAAAAATTGGGTTTAGACGACTACAACATATTTTCAACCTTTTTATTGCTACATGCTAAATATTCAAATTTTGGATATAGACGACTACATATGCTCTAATTCAAATGAAAACAAAAAGAAACAAATTTCTTGACCAAGGACTACAAAGTACAAACAACTTTCTGAGCTTTAAAGTAGTCGATTACAACTCCTTCCTAATAACAAACAAAATATAATTTTAATTATTTCGAATTAAGAGTTTATTTGTTCCAAAATGATTTGAAGATAATGTATTTTTCACGAACATTTGATTCAGCTTAATAAACTATCAAGTAGTAGTGTATTGCATTCGTCTCATCCAATCCAAATGGAACGGTATAAAATGCGAGGCCATCTTTTCCGGGAGCATATGAAGGGCGGCATATTTTTAGAATTTGCTTTCATACTCGACATGAAGTTAAATATCTTTGTTTTCGCTTCAGAAAACTCATCATAGCCATGAACTTAACTAGTATAATGTACGTGCAATGCACGTATACTAAAAGTATAGTCATTAAATTAAATGGATATATATCAAATAAAAAAAGTTTATATTTGAATGTTTTGATTTGAGTGACACATGCGGTAGACGTATATATTGTTGGATTTAGTTTGGATGTGTATTGCACGAGTTTGTTTGGTTAGAGCATCCACAGTGGTATTTCTCATATTCTATTATATGACAGCTACAGTAATAGCATATGGGGGAGGATCGTGCAGTGGTGGTTTGTTAAATTTTTCTCATTTGCGTGTAACATATTTAAAGACCAAATTACCCCCTCCTTTGATATTCAAATAATATGGATTGAAGGGCAATTTGGGAAACAAAAAACCCCAAAAAAAAAAAAAAAATTATTCCTTGGACGGGATAACATCTCCCGGACGGGAGATGTTTCCCCATCTGAGGAAATTTTAAAAAAAAAATAATAAATAAAAGGGAAGGACGGGGTATGTTTCCCCGTCCGACCCTTTTTAAAAAAAAAATAAAAATAAATAATATTTAGACGGTATATGTTTTCCCGTCTCAATCGATTAAAAAATCTTAAAATCGGAGCGACGATATATGATATCCCGTCCTTTATAATTTGAGAATTGGTATTTCATTTCTCATATATGATAAATCAGTATAGCAAATTTGCTATAAAATGGAAAAATGAAAAACCATTGCAGCGATCCGTTTCTTATAAAATGACAATTTGCCATTTATAAAAAACCACTGTGGATGCTCTTACAAACCCCAACTCTCCCATTAAAATAGTAAAAATGTTTCGAATTACCGAAATACTTCAAAATGCATCTTATGTCGACTATCCAAAACACAAGCTACAACAAAAAGTATAATGTTTCTTTAAAAAAAAAAAAAAGTATACCGTAATTCTTCAAATACTTTCCAAAGTAATTCAAATCCGTTTTCTTTGCTTTCCTTCTCTTTTTCATCTATATAATAAAACACAAAGAAAGCTATCAAGTGGCTCTCCTTCAATACCCCCAAAATCAAAGACCCATATCTAATCTTACAAAATACATTTTTCCTTCCAAAAATTTTCCACCAACACTCAAATTCAAATCCCTCCCAAAACAACTCATTTATTTATTTAATTATCTCTCTCTCTCTCTCTCTCTCTCTCTCTCTCTCTCTCTCTCTCTCTCTCTCTCTCTCTCTATATATATATATATATATATATATATATATATATATATATATATATACACACACACACGCGCACACACAATTATGGAAACATGGACTTTTATATCCCAATTCATAATTATTTTTCAACATATACTAATGAAAATATGGACTTTTATTTACAACTAATTATTATCATACTATTCAAACTTGAGCTATATAATTGTTGATTTACTGTTTACAAGGCTTTTCATATACTCTATCATTCTGAAGACATGCTGTAGGCACGTGCCCACGGGCAAATCTAGTACTATATAAAAACTAGATGTATATATATCACATTCACGGTTCTTCATTAGATAATGAAATATTGGTAATTCAATATCATATCAGACTTGCGAAAAAGAGACAACAGGGCAGTAGGGTTCAGAAAGCCCCTTCATGGCATCAGTGATTTGCTCCGTAGTTTGCTCCTGTTGTTGCCATATTGCTTTCAGACAAACCGACCATGATTTATTCAGTGATATATTGTGATTTGTATGTAATGTGCGGCATGAGATGCGAGAGACGACCATTGATGACGATTGGAGGAGACAAAAGAAGAAGGCGATGAGCAAAATCAACTTGGCATTGTGACTATCTCCACTAACCTGTACTAGTAATTTGCATGTACCATGCATGCCTTTTAATTTTTTGGGTAATGCTACACCTACAATCTTTTCTTACAACCATTTTTTTTACAAACTTAGGTGGCACAATCTTATTGGAATGTGGCACAATCTCATTGGAATGTATTGTAGGGTAGGTTGTAGTGGGTTGTACACATCTCCAATGAGATTGTGCCATCTAAGGTTGTAAGGTTGTAAAGATTGTAGGTGTAGCATTACCCCCTTTTTTTTTGGTTTTTAACATGTATACCCCTAACAAATATGATAATATCATATATATTCCTCACAAATATATATGTTCATGTATGCCACTATCAATTTGGACTTTATTATATATTTACCCCTATGTTCGGTATCACTAAGTTAACTATGATTTTGCCCTTACGAGACAAATAGTAATCAAATTAAAAGATCAGATTAGACAATCAAATGATAAAAGATTTAAGAGTGTTAAGAAAATTACATGGGGAAACTTATAATATATCATTAAAAACAACATTGATGATAATTTTGGAGACGTAACGTGAGAAAGACTATGTAGTTTTTAAAGATGTACCGTTAGTTTGTCAATTTCTTGAAAAAAATGAAGAAATTTTGGGAAAAGTTAATGAGTCTCGGTTGAATTAACAATTGCCCGGATTTACAAGAATGAAGAATATATATAGTTTGAATGGTGGAGAAGAGATATTTCAGTCATTTTTCATCCAGTCCATAAAAAAAACTGAAAATTCTCCATCGTTTTGAGTTTTTTTAACTAGAGGGGTAATTAAGGGATGTTGTATATATTGCTGGGGACAAATATGAAAATACATATTTGTGAAGGGCATACATGATATTTACATATTTGTTAGGACATATATGTTAAAACCCCCTTTTTTTAAAGCTCCCACTTTTCACGAATTGTGATATTTTTGTAAATAATTATGTCGTAAATAAATTATATGAGGATATTATGGTAACTGGCTAATTAATTAAATTTTTATGATTAATGAAGTTCTGGTTGAGATTAGATTAATTAAGTTGATTTATCTACAAAATATACAACTCTTAACTTCTGAGTTATAGTAGCAGGGAGAGATTATAGTAATACACAGAGATGGTAGAAATTACTTGTACTGGCGGATCAAATGTTTGAAGTTTAATCTTTACTGGTAGTTTACATGTGCGATGCACGTCTTAATAAATATAGTTTTTTTAAAAGTAAAAATTCAGACATAGTCTGGATTTGATTTAAAACCTCATTTACAATAGTTTATGCACGTGCGTTGCACGAGTTGGTAGATGGACAAATTACACTAAGGTCTTCTCCCATTATAGTAGTAGAGATTATGCACATGCGTTGCACGAGTTGGTAGATGGACAAATTACACTAAGGCCTTCTCCCATTATAGTAGTAGAGAAGATTAATAAATATAGTTTTTTTAAAAGTAAAAATTATGGATTTGATCTAAAACCTCATTTATAATAGTTATGCACGTGCAACGCACGGGTTGATAGATGACAAATTACACTAAGGCCTTCTCCCATTATAGTAGTAGAGATTGGGCCATCTATCTGATAAACATTAGCCCAAATAATGTCCCCTCTAAAAATGGGTTATATTTCAGCCCAAAAAGAGAAGGAAAGGAAGAAGAAAAAGCTTAGCCCAAGCCTCCTTATAAACGGGTCGGATCCAAATCCACTCCGGCCTCTCTCTGTGTCCCCAACCCGTCCTCTTCTTCTTCCTCCTCCTCAATCGCCGCCAAAATCCCTCTTCTCATTCCTCCCTTCTTTTGCCGCCTTCTACAAATTGAAGATCAGAGCTTGAATTAGGGTTAGGGTTTTGATATGGAGATACTCGGTTCCTACGAGAGCGAGCTCACCTCCGGCTACAAGTTGGTTCCCTGGTCGAGCTGGGATCAGTGGAACTCCGTCAGAGAATCCATCTTCTCATCTTCGCCCCAGTCAGTCACCAAAGCTCTCCAAAGAGTAACAACCCCATTCTCTTCGTCTTAAAGTTCCAATCTTTATAAACCCTAAACCCTAATTCCCACTTATATTGTTTTGTTTTGTTTTGATTTGTTTCAGATATCTACATGGAGAAGTCGAGGTTGCCTGCCTGTTCCAATCGATGTGACTGCTGCATTTGTCGAAATCCAACAAAAAGATCCTGAATTTAGGTATGGGGATTCTTTCTCTTCTGAGAACATGAAGGAAACAAGCATTTTGGTTTTTTGTTTTTTTGTTTTTTAAAGTAATTGGAACCTCGAGTTTGGGATTTATGTCTGGAGTCGAAAGAACAACTAATGTAGGGTAATAAGGGTGACAAAGTGAAATAAAAATAGCAGATTAGTATTTCCTTACCATTTCCTTACATCAAAATGGAAAATATGTAAGACTAGTTTATCCTTACCTGTGTTTTTCCTTTTGCAACAAAGCAAAAAATGAAAAGTGACACTCTCCAAAGCATTTTCATGTTTTGAAAATGTTGTATGAGTATCTCATTTTGAGTACAATCCAAGGCATCATGTTCAATATATGTAATCAGACAATCATTTAAATTGTCCATCTCCCATGAAAAGACTTTGAGAGATTGTTGCAGAGTGGCCAAGAGGAATTGGGACAGGAGAGACTCATGAGAAAGTGAGAAGTTGGCGAGGAGGAAGAATTTTAGTTTGGCATTGGGAACAAATCTGGAGAGATCATATAAAAGGGAGATAAATAGGGTATTTTGTGTTATTTTATTGAGTTAGTTAATTAAAGGAGAGGATTGTTGGATAGTTTTGTTTAAATTTCTATATTATAACCAGAGAGTCGGTTGGCGTTGTGCGAAGTGTGCACTACCAATCCACACAAAGCAATCTCAACCACACACTTCTAAGTCAGAGTAATATTGACCATCCACTCCAAATCAATCACCAATAATTAAATCTCGATCACACTTAACGTGCATCGCATGAGCTAATTAACTAGTATGGTTAATGGCCAAGAATCCTATTGACTATTTACAACACGAGCTAATTAAGTAGTATAGTTAATGGCCAAGAGAATCCTATTGACTATTTACAACTTAACCAATGAGGACGAAATTCCCCTTTACTGCCACCTCTGTTTATGTTTATATGCAACTAAGTATAGGTTTTCAACTATTTTGAGTGGTGTGTTGAGTGGTGTTAGGTGACCCCATTGCCCACAGTGGATCGTCGTCCCTGAGTGTAGATGTAATGGGAGTTGGGTTAAGGAAGTTTAAGGATGTACATTGAGGTGTATTTATGTCGTGTAGCTAATGGAACAAGGAAAACAACTAAGGGTGGCTAATAATGGTGCCGATTTGAAGGTAGAAATGATCATAGTTAATGGGCGGAAAAAGTGTAAGCTTATTTGATGTGAGTTGAGTAAGTTAAAAGAAGGATAAATTGAGGTAGTCTAGAAGATGAATATTATCAATTTGATAGTACAGTAGAAAAGCACTTCCGCATGGGATGAGAGGGTTTGCATAGCATGCATCCGGATACACACCTGGGAGGTCATGCAGGATGCACTTTACAGTACACCTAGCATCTACTCTCTTTGGTGTACACCCTGCAGGATGCTTTTTGGAGTAGCTTCTTATAGGTATGTTATAGACTTATGGACTTATAGTGCATCTGTACCATAAGATTTCCTCCTTGTAGGTATTCTATTTTGCGCCTGTATGGAAGATCGTCCCCCCACTACATAAAACCATGTATTATCATGTACTAGTGTCTTCTCAAATGGAAGACATTTAAGTGAAAAAAAATGTAATATCTATCTATTTTGCCTGCCAGCTTCCTCACTTGTGAAGTTGTATAGTGGGATGTTAGGTGTGCATGTTTGTGAGAGAGGGGCTGGGGATATGCATGCCACTGATGTCAGTAGGTGATGTCAGTAGGTGGTCAGTAAGTGACATGTGGTTATAAATATTTGTTTTTGTTTAGTGAAATTTCAAAAGATTGATGTAATTTTGCTGTAAGTTGGGAGTTGACATTATGAATTTGATTTCGTATGGGCAACAGGCAACTATGTGAAAAAAAAATTGACGCTGGATTTATTAATTATTTAAATTGCAAATTTGAAATTTTAACATAGCCTAGTTGGTATGCTTCCTTAGTGGGTGGATTCTGAGTTATTACCATGTATTTGGTGTTTTAGTGTAGGGACTGAAAGTGATGTTCTGCAGTCGGAGGAGATGCTCACTATGTTGTACTGTATGGCAATCATGAGGTATGTTCTAACTTTTAAAGTAAAACATTATAAAAGAGGTGCACTTTCATATGGGTTGTATTTTTCGCATAATGACATCTCTAAAATAATTTCATTATGTCTGAAGATCTTTCGCACGTCTTCTTACTCCCTGTGAAATTATTTTTATGTGGATTTATCTTGATTGTTATCTTTGGGTTGCCAGTTGCCTCGCTGTATAAACACTTGTAAGCCACAGATGCTTAAAAAGTTTTCTGTTTACTGTTATGATACTTGTAAATTTAATTCTTAAGTGCTGATGTTTATAAATTATGTCCTAAGTCCTATCATCATTTGTAGTCAACAACATAACACTGCAGCTAACTTCTATTTGGTTGTTCTTACAAATGTAACATATGTTTGGAGTTATCTAGGGTGTGACATATGTTTGGAGTTATCTAGGGGGTTACATTTTTCAGCTAAATCGTTGTTGGACATTTCCAACTCATTGCTAAGAAAGCTGCAACTAACAGGAGAAACAGACAATTTGTATTGATTTCCTTGTGGTAGGAATGACAATCAAATGACGCTACAAGAATTGTAAATGTAAGAAACACAATTACTTCAATTCCAAATATGATGCAGGAGAATTTACATAATGTGTTCTGTGAGCATTCCCAAAACTAAGTGTTTAATAGTCAATGGATACTGTTTTGTTAACCCTCAGGTGGAAACCATGAAAATGCATGCAAAGGATTATCAATAGATATACGGAGATGCTCAAGCTCGTATATTGTGATTGGTTAAGACTATGAAGGATCATATAAATATTAGATGTTTATTGATTACAACACCTTGCCTTCTTCAAATTTTTTTAGGCACAAGCCTGTTTGGAAAATGTTATGTTCAAATAATATTTACTGACTTACTATATATTCTATTGTTCTTACTCCACACTTCTTGAAGTAAACAAGTTAGAGCATTGGTTTAGCTTAGTTATGGCCTTTTGGTTTTGTGCAAATGTAGAATATCTTCTCATCTCTAGAACTGCATTTTTTGTGAAAAGAAATCTAATCAAATATGACCATAAGTCATTTGGTTTAATAGTTCAAGACCTTATTCACTGACTAATAATTTGCTTTCTATTTTTCTAAAGATCATTTGAATTTTGTGGATTCACTTTGTTCAGTCATGATTTCTTATTTTCTCCAGGCTGGTGAATTGTTTTGTTGAGCCTGCGCATAAGAAAACAGGACGGTCAATATCCCAGTTGGCTGATGCAATTGGTATCCCGCGCATGTTGATCGATATTCGTCATGGTTAGTGAGCTCTATCTTTTAATTAAATTATATATAAATTCCCCCATAATTAGTTGTAAGGAGAGGTTTTAATATTGTGCCTGCTTTTTTCCCCATGCTATAGAAAGTTCTCACCGCAACCTTCCTTCACTTCTGCTTGTTCGCATGGCTAGTAAGGAGGTATGGCATCTTTTTATCTAGCTATGTCTTGGATGTTACAAACTTGTTACCCTTTTGGCATATATCTTTTATCCAGTTAATTAATTGTTATCTATTTGCGAACTAGTTTTGAGCCTTTACTGGTTGACTATACTTCTCTTGTCAAATCTTAAACTCTGGATCTGTTCATCACAAGTTTAGAAACTAATCAGCTTAATGTCCTTTTGACTAGACGATTTTTAACATTGAATATAGTTTTGATGCTAAGTCATTTTGTTCTCTTTTGATTAGTTTCACGGATCTCACTGCACTGACCACGGTAAGCTCCTTGTTGTACCGAAATGGAGGTGTAATTTGACTGCGTGGCTGCATCTACTGTACAAAGATTAGACCCTAATTGTATTCATATTGCAAACAACAACATCGAAGTTTGATCCGAGAATTCTGGCACATGATATATTGTGTGTTTGTCAATGTTTTTTCTTTTGGTTATGTAGAGAGAATTTGAGAAAATGTTCTTTTCATTTGCTTTTAATGACCTGTTGAAGTAGACCGAGACATTCTCAAATCTCTCCTTAAGTTTCTTTCTTGGGGTTCAATACAGCACCCTTTCATTGTTAAAGGTGAAATTTTACATAATTAATTATTATCTATCCTTTACTCTTCTATAGTTTTCAGGCAACTGCAATACAAATCATTTTTTATTCGAGTCTTGGCATTTATTTATGTTCGTTCCCCGACATTAGAAGTAGAAAAATGCTGATGAGGAAATGATTTAAACTTTTATATGTAACTATAAGTAATAGATAATGACAATCACATTTTTGTATGAGAGGTTTCTGTTGTATTACTCATATGACTCATATTTGCTTTCTTTTTTTGCTTATTGTTTCCTTGTTCATATTGTATTTCCGTAAGTCGTGTAATATCCTTATCCTTTGTCTTAGGCAGTAGATTGGTTGAAGTCCAATTATTGGGAGCCTCAAAGAAGAGCTATTCCTGATGTCCGGAAGGAAGTAAGATCTGGATTGCGTGAGATGAGCTTTCTACTAAAATCTAAACATGCAAAGAGGTCTGGTTTTTCTCAGGGCAATGGAAAACGTAAGTACAAACTTCATACATAATAAATACATAATTGTTTCTTGTATATGTGTATAAATGCATGGGTTAGACACATGCATTAACTCAGAGTAGTATTAGAATTTCTTAGATCTTCTACTTGTCATGGGATTGAATCTATTCATATTTTCAAAAGATGAATGTTTGCTGGTGAATACCACACTGCAAGTGATTATGGTGGAAACCTACGAAGCACGGGACACGCATGAGTACAGGACACACCAAATTTGTAAAAAGTGAGACACACAGACACAACTATAGTATTGTATAGCATAATTTAATGTTATGTATAAAAAATTCATAAAATTTAATCAACATGATGTTCAAAACAATACAATTTGGTGCTCATAATCAAAATCAAAATAAAAGATATATAGTCCACAAAGAATTGATAATATTGCACTATACATTATAAAAGTATTAGTGTATGCAAGTGACTAGAGTTAATTAGAGTAAGAAATATGGATGTGTTCGAAAATTGTTAATTCTGTGTTCCAAGTGTTGTTTGAGAAGTGTCTAAGAAGTGTCCAACGTATACGACGTATTATACTAAAATCAAGCAGTCTCCATTCAGTGTTGGTGTCCAACCTCTCTCTCTCTCTCTCTCTCTCTCTCTCAATCAATCAAAATGGTGTTTGTTTCTAGATGGCCCACTAGTCCACCCAAATCAATGTTAGACACCATAAGTATTTTACACATCCTCAAATAACCATGTTGGTGAGTATTTTCTCCCCCCTTAGATGACACGCTAGACCGCGCATGTGTGTTAGGGCTAGGGGTAGCTCACTTCACTAGTCCACCGAAATAAATGTTGGAAACCATGAGAATTTTACACATCTTTATATCACAATGTACAGTCTCTGTGTGTGTATTTCTTCCCCCCTAATGGCACACCAGACCACAGTTTAAAGAATCGGTCTATTCCGATTCGGATCAGAACAATTTTGGAGGGTTGTGATCTGATCCTCCAAAAGATCGGAATCGGTCATTTGGATTGGGGATCAACCGAGATAGGCATCGGATCTGCCGGATCGGACCAATCCAGGTTGATACTACCAATCTACAAATTTTTTTAATAAAATCAATTGATGAATAATTTTTAAAAAAATTAAAAAATTAAATTAAATTAAATTATCAAAAATATTTAAATAATGTATTTTTTAATTTTAAAGAATACGTTACTGATCTGATACTAGTGACCCGATACCGAGATTTCGAACCTTGCACTAAATTACCACGGGTGCGTGCGTGCCTCTAGATGGGCCACTAGCGCACCCAAATCAATGTTAGGCACCATGGTTATTGTACACATTATTAAATCACATATGCGTGCTTTTTCTTTCCCCCTAGGTGACATTATGAGTGTACACGGGTGAAACCCTCCAAATGTGTAAATTTAAATTTCTTGTCCTATTCTCTCACATATTACAATTTTTTATATAAAACAAATATATAAAAAATCCCTCTCACATGCACATATATGGAAAACTCCTCTCCTATATTGATTTGTTTACCATAATTTACTTTTCCTGTCAATCTTCTTTGCAACTCTCTTTTTTAGTTCATGCGTATGCTTACTATTATTATTATTTTTTCCTCTTGAAGGGTATAAGCGGTCAGGTGTGGTTTTGAGACACAATAAACTCTCTTCACAGATAGCTGGGAAACTACTGGCATCTAAATCTGATGGTAATTTAATTTCTATTTTGATCAGAGAAGGATAAGTTACGCCTCTTGATTATATAAGGGAATTTTTGCAATTGATTTAATGCAATTGGAAATTTTTAATTTTCAAGATTTCCACTTTTAATTGAGAGTGAGAAACAATGTAGCTTGCCAGGTAACACTGTAACTTTCCATGCGTTTTGGTTCGTGGTGCGGGTATAGGACCGTGGTACGATACCTTGAGGGGTTAGCGGTATGGAGGGGGTAGGATGAGTTGGGGGGCTGGGGTACTCATTTGTGTAATATATACATGTGTTTGTGCGTAGAGATAGAGACAGAGATAGAAAATTATACTCTACATACACTAGTTGCTTGCATTGCTAAATATGAGTAATAATCAAATTAAACTTCATGATGAATTGATTATTCGAAGAGAAGTTGATGGATTAGAGCATCTGTAGTCGTTGGCTATAAAGCCAAAATTTGCAAAATTTGACAAAAAAAAGTGCCGCAGTTGTTGGCCAAATACCCAAACTTTGGGTATGAGGGGAACATTAGTCTGCTATAGTTGGGAAGCGAAATAGGAATTTGGGAATTATAGCTCGCGAAACATGAAATTTCATCTGTTCAATTTATTCCCACTGAATTGTATTGGACGAGAGAGGAAATTTCGTCCGATGTCATTTTGTTTTTTTGAAAGGACGGAAGATCATCACACGTCCGTTCAAAGGTTGAGTTTAGTTTGATTTAATTAGAATTTAATTAAGATTTAATTAAGATTTAATTATATTTCTTAATCCCACAATTGTCGGACACTACATCATCTCCCGTCCAATACGCTCAATTTCGCCGGACACTACATCATCTCTTATCCGAGAGCATATTTAAAAAAAAAATTTAACGGGACGAAACTACATCTATCGTCCGCCTCTTTTTTTTTATATAAAAATTTAAAAAGCCAAATTTTGGGTTTAACCCCAATTTCCTATTTCAGAGCTTAAGTTGGGACGACTACAGCTACAACCCCAATTTCCTATTTCTAAATGCCAAATACTCAAATTTTGAGTTGGGACGACAGATGCTCTTAATGAATAAAGTTGTTCATCTTGATGATATGGAAGAACCATATGCGGGCCACTAATTTAAGAGATCCAGATCAGGAACCCAATATAAATCGAATCGCGAGATCCAGTTCGTCGTTCGAAGGGGGGGGGGGGGTCAGAGAACCCAGTAACACTGGAGAGAATGGCCTTCGTATTCAGTTTGTGATAATTTTATATGATATTAAATCTTTAATGTATTATATTTAAGTATTTTGCCATGCATCATTCTTTGGTACCAATGTCACTTGCCAATCATGCTCTCAGCATTGTTTTTTGCATTGTCTCCTCCGTAGCTTTTTGCAGTTTAGACCGATCTTGATAAACTGTTGTGTGACTCACTTGCTTAATCTTTAAAGAATTGAAGCATTGCCCTCATATCAACTGGACCGTCATCAAGTGCTATATTGTTTGTTGATAAAATGAGTACCAACTCTTTTCTTTTTCCCCCCTCATATTATTAGGACCGCACAACATGCTTCCAAAATTACTTCTGTAGTGTCTGGGAATGACTTGTTTGCTGTTAATATTTTGACCCTTTTGAAGCCAAATTCACAGTTATCCTGGAAAATTTTCTTTAAAAGAAGTTAAAATAGTGATTTGTCTGAGTGCAACGCTGACTATTTCCTCATTTGCAGGTTCTGACAGAAGGATCTCTAAGATCACAAATAGAATTTCTCGATTATACTCATCATGCCCCTCGCAAGTACTTGCAGTGCTATTGGAGTTTTTTAATTTGCAGACGCCTGTTTTTTCTGATGACATTGACATGGATGACATTGACACGGAATGTTCTGATGAATCAAACGATGATGATCTAGGGCCCCTCGTTGATTCAATTTGTGATCTGAAGATGATCATTATCAAATTATCAAGCAAGACACCTGGGCTGGTCCTTGCTATACTAAAAACTGTCCTAGAAATGATCGAATCCAAAGAATCTGCTCTATCTGAAAAGGGTAAGTTGAAGAATCTTTCTTTACTGAACTTGATTGATGTTTTCTAAATTACACATGCAGATCCTATGATATCTTTCAACAGTGAATTTTTTTATTTTTTTATTTTTAGATGCCAATGTATTATTATGTGTTTTCATTCTAATCAGTTCATTAGACGTTCCATTTCTCCACATCTTCTTTAGAATTTTTGTTTGATTCTATTTCACCCTCTGAATTTCAATCTTGCTAAAGTATTCTTCCGGAGTTTCCATATTTTCTAGTTTTGAAAGGCTTGTAATTAGTTCAAAATGATGGGAAAATAAAACGAAATGGAAAATTATTGCTTTCACTTATTTTAGTTTTTACAAAAACCAAAGAAGTTTTTAGTGGGGTGGCTAATTCAAAAATAGTTCATGCTCGCAGGTGGTTTACCTTTTCTTTCATCAAAGTACCAAAACAAGATGGCTGACATTAACCATTTATTTTCACTTGTTCGTTGGCTTCTCATGCGCCTCAAGGTATTGAAAGATTCTGGTCAAGTAGGTGCTATAGGGGAATCCCCTATGGTTTCAGTGGACGGAAATGCTTCCCTATACGTTTCGCTAACAAAACTCCTCCAAAAACTCCTCTCCTTGTCAGTAATAGGCGATGAACATCTTTCAAGCTCAGTTCGTCTTCTTGCGGAGATGATCGGTGATAAAACTTTAACAACAAAAATCAAGAAGATCCCATTGCCGGCAATACAAGACCAAGATTCCATTGAGGAACCTTCTACCTTTCTTAATGTGGACTCCATGATTTTACAAGAAGAAGCCTCTTTCAATCAAGCAACAAAGATGCTGGAGGCTCTCAAGCTACAACTTAGGAACAGAAAAAATAGAATTACAAATTTAATGCTGTTGAGTAACAGAATGTGGACCGTGTCGAAATCTTGGATCCCATGTCCAATTGGAATGTTACCTTGCTCCTTCAGCTCAACTGCAGTTCTTCCTGATCTCAATATGGAAGAAGATTTAGAAACTCGGAATCTTGAAGAGAACGGTAGAGAGGCTGAACTAAAAACAGTTGATGTTCTGAATAAAGTTAGGGGAACTGAGAAAAGAGAAGAAGCAGATGCAGACCTTGATGAGAATGAGAGTGCCAGGAAACAGCTGAGGATGACAGAAGAAGATGAAACAAATTTACCGGAGAAATTATCGCCTATGGAAGGACTATTGTTCATTGGAGGTGTTTGGAAGAAGGTAAGCGAAAAAGAGTTGTTAGATATTGAGTCTAGAATCAAGGTTTTTGTTGAATTATTAGCAAAGCAGAGTTAAATAATACTTAATCTTTTGTAACTGACCATTGTGATGCATTGCTTGATATTCATTTCAGAAAACAATTTGTTATCTAATGCTTTGATCTTAGATTCAGTTATAATTTTCCATTTATATCATTTGTTTATTCTTATTTGATTGTTTTGATTGGTTTCCTGCTATTCCAAGTTGACAGTTCAATCTTTAAGAGTGCCAGTAAAACACTTACCTCTATTTAATTCTTGGCGTACTGCTGGTTAATGTTTCATTTGTTGAATGTCATTTTCTAATCGGTTTTTGATTTTATATCCATCCTAAAATTCTTGTTGTCTGTCACTTTCTTTTTTTCTGGGAAGAATTCCTTTTGTCTATCTGTTAGACATGAAAACAGATCTTGATCAATAAATTATTGTGTTGTAACACATAAGGTAGGAGCAGTTCAGGTTCACTGTTGATTCAGTGAATGGAGAGCAACTAATTCCTTTGTGAATTGTTGGCAGTGCAAAACTGAAGAATCTTCACATTTATCTGCCTAGCCTTAGCTAACAAGATTTCACAATTGTCTATTTTTTCAACCTTCAGATTCTTTTCAAGAATCAATTTAAATAAATCATGAAGCTAACAGAGTGAATCAGTCTATCCAATTCTTACATAAACTTGCAAAAAATTACTTGGAGGAAATAATCCTGCAAATAAGGCAAAGAAGAAGGAAAAAAGTACATACTCCAGCAAGAACATTTTTTCAAATAAAAAGTTCCAAACTTTTCACTCTTTTCCAGTTAGATATTACAATAATAACTTCAGTTACAATATTACAATAATAACGATAAATCATATGAGGTTTCCATCATGCATCAGTTAAACTTAATCTGCACAAAAATTACAAAAAAATTGTGAAAGAAAAAAATTTGTGTGAACTGATTATCTGCTTGGAATAAAGTAGTTGAAAATAATTAGACAGGAACACTAGAAAGATGAAACTCAAGCAAACAAGCTTCATAAACAAAGTTAGAACTGAACCTCATGTAAGGAAAGTACAAAATATTACTGTTATGACAAAACAACAGGTATTGAATGATGTAAACAGGTATTGAACTGAACCTCATGGAAGGCTGGAACGTAAACATTTATATTACACATATAGGTTGACTTTACATATGACCGTGGTTAGATGCTGCAATTCATAATGCCTATCAAGCAATACTAGTAGAGATTTATTACCATGATGCCTATAAGCATCTAACAATTAGATATAATTTAAGCCAGGAGTTTTTTTCAATTAGATATGTAACAAAGTCAGCAGTCCATATACAGCCAGCAGTGGATGTGGCCACTACATATGCTTAATTTTCCAAGGGAAATAAATGATACAGTTTTTGCAAAGAAACTTCCTAATTTCCACAAAACAAATGAGGGTCATTTTCTTATGGGACCGGCAAAGATGAATATACTAAACCAAAATGGATTTTTTCCCCCTTTCATTGACAAGTTTCTTCCTCTCTGCTTTTGTTCATCACAAATTTGAAAGAGATGGCAGGAGCTGTTCTATCGGCTTTCCTGCCTGTTCTTTTGGACAGGCTGTCTGCTCCTGCTTTGAACGAGTTGAGATTACTTCGTGGCATCGACAAAGATGTTGATGGCCTATCATCTACACTGTCCATGATCCAGGCCTTGCTAGAGGATGCAGAGGAGAAACAGTTAAGGGACAAAGCAGTGAGAATTTGGCTAGCAAAACTTAAAGATGTTGCGTACGACATGGCCAAATTGCTAGACGATTATGAGGCCAAACAAATTCGACTGGGGCTGACTGGTCGACAAGCCAATGGATGGAGCAAGAAACAGGTAATTAGCTGCATCTTTTCTACTTCTTGTTGGCGCAGGACTCTGTCTAACTATAAGGTTGCACATAAGATCAAGGATATAAGGGAGAGGTTCGATAAAATTGCTGAGGAGAGAGAGATCCTTGGCCTGCAGCTGTCAGGAGGCACACGTCCACTTGAAATCACAGAGCGACTGCAGAGTAGCTCCTTAGTCGACGGCTCAAATGTGTTTGGAAGAGAGAAAGACAAGGAGAACATTGTCAAGATTTTATTGACAACCGGTGGTAATACTTCAAGCCGTTCAAATGTTATAGTTTTACCAATAGTTGGCATGGGAGGACTCGGAAAGACAACCCTCACTCAACTTGTGTACAATGATAGCAGGGTAAAAGAGCACTTCCAATTGAGACTGTGGGTATGTGTTTCAGAAAATTTTGATGTGATGAAGTTAACTAGAGAGACCCTTGCATCCAGCTCAGTCAGTGGGC
The DNA here is from genome assembly GCA_017893485.1 of Hemerocallis citrina. NCBI lineage: Eukaryota > Viridiplantae > Streptophyta > Magnoliopsida > Asparagales > Asphodelaceae > Hemerocallis > Hemerocallis citrina. Next base: position 76,292,316 of record CM030361.1, on the reverse strand, counting down.
ACTCTTCTACTGTCACCACAAACATGAACGCACTTCAAGAAGACCTGAGCAATAAATTGAAGGGAAAGCTGTTCTTGCTTGTCCTAGATGATGTTTGGAATGAAGACCCCAACAAATGGTATAGTTTCTGTAGTGCACTGATTTCAGGGGAAAAGGGGAGCAAAATTATAGTGACAACACAGAATGAAAATGTCGGGAGGATCATGGGTGGTTTGCCTCCATACCGGTTAAGGAGGTTGTCCGACAGTGAGTGCTGGAATTTATTCAGAAACTACGCATTCGTGGATGGCATCTCTAGTGGGCATCCAAGCTTAGAGATGATTGGGAAAGAAATAGTTGAGAAGCTGAAGGGATTACCGCTTGCAGCAAAGGCACTTGGTAGTCTCCTCTATTCTAAAATAGATGAAGAAGAGTGGAGAAACATTCTGAGAAGCGAAATCTGGGATCTGCCTTCGGATAAAAACAATATTCTACCAGCTTTGACATTAAGTTACAGGCACCTCCCCCCACATCTGAAGCAGTGCTTTGCATTCTGTTCTGTATTTCATAAGGACTACGTGTTTGAGAAGAAAAGGTTGGTCCAAATCTGGATGGCGTTGGATTATGTTCAACCTCAAGGAAGAAGAAGACTTGAAGACATAGGCAACAGTTACTTTGAAGATTTACTGAACAGATCATTCTTTCAGCCTCATAAAGGGAACTATGTGATGCACGATGCAATCCACAACCTGGCTCAGTCTATATCAGGCAGTGAGTGTGTAAGATTAGAAGATACTAATGTGAAGCACAACTATCCCAATACTCGTCATCTATCATATTCATGTGAGAATTCGGGGCTCACTTCATTTGGGCAGTTCTGTAAATTTGAAAGGCTTCAGACACTTCTATTGTTGCATGGATATAAATCTCGCATCACCCCTATTCCTAATGGCCTGTTCGTAAAATTATCATGGGTACGAGTACTTGATCTAAATCGAAGAGACATCAAATCCTTGCCATATTCTATTGGTAATTTGAAACAGCTTCGCTATCTAGGACTCTCCGGCACTGGAATTGAGTCTTTGCCCTCATCAATTAGTAAATTATACCATTTGCAGACACTGAAACTGAAACATTGCAATTCTTTAAGAGCGATACCAAACTGTATCACTCAACTGATCAACCTGCGACATCTTGAAGCAAGCACCACACTCATCTCCAAGGTGGCTGGGATAGGAATACTAACCTGCCTCCAAGAATTAGAAGAGTTCACCGTCCACAAAGGTAGCGGATTCACGGTCAGAGAACTGAAGGATATGGTGGAGCTTCATGGGCATCTCTCTATCCACAATCTTGAGAATGTGGTCAACGGAGAAGAGGCGAATCAGGCAATGTTGGCCACTAAAATTCACCTCACCGTGCTAGAACTTGTGTGGACGGATGACTGCCAATCAAGTTCACGAGATGAATTTCATGACCAGGAGGTTCTTGAAGGCCTGAAACCGCATTATGAAGTGAAGGAGCTTACTGTAAAAGGATATTCAGGAGTTAATTTCCCGAACTGGGTAGGGAGTCCAACATTCTCGTACATACAAACCATCCACCTCTCCAACTGTAGAAGATGCATGCTCCTTCCACCTCTTGGGCAGCTGCCTTTCCTCAGATATTTGGACATAGGAGCATTTGGAGTTACACAAATTGGTCCCGAGTTCAATGGAATTGGTGAAATCAACAGTTTCCCATCACTCAAGGAACTAGTAATAGCAGACATGCCTGATTTAGAAGCATGGATTACTACCGATGATGAAGTTTTGTTTCCTTGCCTCACCCATCTTGAAATTGTGGAGTGCCCGAAGTTGGAAGAGCTACCAAGACTCCCACCAACACTGACAAGACTCAGGATATATGAAGCAGGACTAGTTTCTCTACCATTAGTGCAGGAGGCCCTAATTCCATCGCAGCTTTCAACCGTTCAAATTCATGAGTGCTCAAACTTGAGATCACTGCAAACAGGACTACTAAGCCAACAACTCAGGGACCTCGAGAATCTAACAATCACAGACTGTGAACAACTAAAGACACTGGCAGTTCATTGCTTTCGGCCGCTGACATCACTTAAGAGACTTCACATCTACAACTGCCCCAGGCTCATGGTAGGGGAGCAGGTGAGGGGAATCTTGCCAAGCCTGTTAGAAGACCTGCAACTCAGCTCCTGCTCTCATTTTATCAACTTGCTGCTCAAGGAGCTCGGGGCACTCAATTACTTGACAAACCTCAAGATTGCTGAATGCTCTGGTCTTGAACGATTTCCTGACCAATGGCTGCCTCCTAGACTTAAATTGTTAACCATCAATACTTGTACTGATCTTCGATGTTTGCCTGGTGAGCTCCAGAGTCTCTCTTCCCTCCAGACTTTGGTCGTCAGCAACTGCCCGAAGATTGATAGCTTGCAAAAGAATTGTCTGCCAGTAACACTGCAAGAACTGTACATTAAAGAATGCCCATCATTGAAGGAACAAATTGAAGATGATAGTCAGGGAGAGTGGGACATGATAGCTCACATACCTTGCGTGGAAATTGATGGGGAAAGAACTGCGTTGGGAAGGACGAGATGAGATTTCTGCAACTGCATCACAAAGATATTATTGGAAGCATTTATTTGTCTATTTGGAAAGAACAGCGTTGGCTAGCCCAAGTCTAGTATTGCAAAAGCCAGTAAACAGATTGCTGCAATAGAACAAAACTTCAATGCTAACTTGCATATTCATGTACTTTAGCTATATCTTTCCAGTTATAACTGAAGATCTGAACTGTATATGGCTATGTGAAATGTAGATTGGTGGGATTAGTATGAGTATTGCTTTGCGTGTGTTCTCCTTTTTAGTATTTGTCATAACAATGCAACATAACTCTTCATTTGTAGTAATATGAACCAAAAACGTTTGTTGTGTACTGAATATTTAGAGGCACAGAGCTACAAAATTTTGAGTGTTTGTCCTTCTACACTTCAAAGTTCTTTGTATACTATTTAAGAGAGAGATAACATCAATTTACATTACTCAATGAAAGACCATCAGTCCATCAGAATACACAAAAAGAAGTAAAAATTCCTCTAGATATCCACAGTATAAGTATAAACCATCTTATCAAAGTTACCATTGAGAGCAAACAACTTAAATCATCTGGAACATAAGACTGTACAAGTAGAAATAATAGCTGCCTGGATATTGACATCACAGCTGATTACCAACATTATTCTTGCTCAAAACTCGAATAATTTACTCTACAAGTAGACAACATCAGGAATATATATAATATCTTGCTTTTTCGTAGCTTGAATGTTGAAAACTTATAGCATGAACCTGCAATTTTAGCCTACAGAACCCTTCAGCTCTATGTTCATGAGTGCATAAACCTCAGAGGCAAATTCAAGGGGAAGCTTATCAAAAACATCCCGACAGAAACCCCCAACCACAGCAGCGACAGCCTTCTCGTGGTCGATTCCTCTTTGCTGGAAATAGAACAGCTGGTCCTCCCCAATCTTGGAGGTGCTCGCCTCGTGTTCTACACGTGCTGATGGGTTCTTCACCTATTCAGCAAAAGAAACACATGATCAAATAAAAAAAAAAGAAAAAGAAAAAGAAAACTAGAATCTTGGAGTAATGAAAAGTTGTAACAGCAAGAACTTTGAAGTGTAGAAGGAGAACACTAGAAATTATTGTCTCTAAATATTCATGCAACCAGGGCCAGCCCCGAGTTCTCGGGGGCCCGAGGGGAAGTCCCGAAATGGGGCCCTCCATTCACACACACACACACACACACACACACACACACACACAAAAAAAAAAAAAACATGTATTCAAAAAATTTGCACATTATTGAAAGCAAAATATGCAAAATATATAAATTTGTTTTAAATCACTCAAATTTAAAGCCTCAAATTCAAATAAAGTCTTCAAACCTAAACCCAAATAATTTTTAAAAACAATTAAAGGCTTAAATAATTATTTTTGGGGCCCCTAATAACAACAGTAATTTTTTTAACGTGCAAAATACGTGCCTATATTTACAAAGGAATTACAAATTTGAGAGCCCCTAAAATCGGAAAAATGCCGGGGGGCCGAGGTGCCCGCCTCATCCGCCTCAAGGGTGGGGCCGGCCCTGCATGCAACAAACGTACTTGGTTCATATTGCTACAAATAAAGAGTTATGATGCACTGGTATGACAAATACTAAAAAGGAGAACACATGCAAAGCAATACTCATACTAATCCCACCAATCTATATTTCACAAAGCCATGTGCCCTCCAGCTCTTTAGTTATAATGGGAAAGATATATAGTTATTTTTTTTTTTGGTTGAAGATATAGCTAAGAAAAGAGTTTAAAAGGTTTTCTCCCTGTAACCGGAAAAACACCTTATGGGATTTAGTGGAGTCAATTAATGACTGGAAGAGTCCTAGGTACACCAAAGCAACAAACCCTAACGCTCTTTAAAACATATTTATGTATTATAGATACAAAATCATGTATTCAACAAATACAGAATGAGAGCTTGAACTGATAATCTGACACAGTGGTGTAACCAGAAGATGCAGTTAGTTCATAATACTAATAGGCAGGGGGGCTTAGATCAATATCTTGGGAACTTGTTACAATCAGAACATGTTAAACCAACTAAAATGGATAGATCAGACTACTGGATAGTAAGTTTCAATGATCTCCAAAGCAGTAAATGAGTATGAAGATTCCTAAAAAAAGATAGTGAGTAAGATGAGTAAATGTGAGAATTTTGAGGCACATGGCACTGCCACATTTTCCACGGTCTATATTGAAATAAAAAAAATGAAAAGAAAAAAAAAAAAAGAAAGAAAGAAAGAAAGAAAGAAAAGAATCTGAAGATCATCTCAAAGAGTGAGAGGAGCGCAATTCTCTACAGGAAATGGAGAAAATAGGAGAGTGTTGAGTCACTGTTGACATATCCATAGCTCCTTATTGCAAACCTCCGAATAGGTACAGAAGTGGTTAAAAACTAAAGATAGTTTTAAGAAGAGGTAAGCCTTCATGTTGAGAAATTTATCATCAAAATTTGGAATGGGAATGATAAATTTCCAGCGAGAACAACATGAAAGTAACAATTCGCAGCGAGAACCAAGAATGTTTCCCGTATTCAGTGTCATTGTGGTCCAGTGGATATTAAACACTGACTACTCCTATCTAATTGGTGTTATCTTACAAGTGTCACTGTGGACTAGTGGTAAGCGAAGATGGCTGGTGAGCAAGCAAGAGGTTGGGAGTTTGAATCTCGCTTCCAACATTAAATCCCCAATTAATATTTATTCGGGGTAAGAGTGTGTGTGGCTATAGCCTTACTCCAAAACCAAACAAAAATGGTGTTAGCTTCCTAAACGCCATAAAAAATTGACACACTAGGCGGCACACATTTTCATCTCAAATACACACAGTCAAAACATCTTAACTACTCTCTCATTTTATCATCAAAGAAATTTATTGAGAACTTTAGCGTATTTTGTTTTCCGATGTGTTTAGAATCCTAATATAGGAAAATAAAACTATAGAAAAGAAGGAATTAACTGTATACTAAAGAACACGCTCGATACACAATCCAACCTATTGTAGGAATTATAGATATTACCATTTAAGTTTAACCAAGATAAAGATAATTTAAGAAAATAATGTGTAAGATATAGTTTTAGATTTTCCTTATGTGAAAGTGTGAGAAAGATGGGATTGGTATGGTTAATTAAGTTAAACTGTTTCAAGGTATTTTTACATAATTAAGACGTGCTAGCACTAATAGACTGGAATTTTCCCTGTTGCTATTGATATAACCAGTAAATCTATTATCTTAAAATAAAGCATTTAAGAAAGTTATTAGTTTGGTAACAGAAGTTCTTTATACGAGTTTTTAATATAATTCTAACATGCGCTAGATAGTGTCAATGTATCCTACGTGAAGCACCAATGCTGCATCATGCATGCATTAAACCAGGTTCAAACCTTGGATTGTAATTAACAGAGCAAACCCAAAACCTGAGACTAATATAAACTCGATAAATCTCAACCAAGTTGAGTACAATTGAAAACTAAGAACTTGAGTTTACTTTGAACAAACAAAGATCTCTTAACAATCATTAACTCTTTTCAATCCCTTATTTTCATCTTGACTAAAAGTTGATCATTCACAATTCAATAGAGGCTGATCCCAAATAAACATTAGATCAATTTACTTCGCCAACACAGTTTTCCTCATGAACTTAAAACCACTCACTGATTCTAAGATATATCATCTACTAAAGCTACACACACACGCATAGTCAACAGGGCCATATATGAACATACAAGATACAACTATCTAAAATATCATAACATATATGAACATACAAGATACAACTATCTAAAATATCATAAAAATCGTTAAAGAGAATAACTTACCTCTATATAGGGATAAGTATTTGCACCAGCCCTGTCCCCAATAAGCATTGAATCACACTGCGAGAAATTCCTGGCATTCTCCGCCTGCGGCCCCACCCTCACAAGCCCCCTATAACAGTTCCTCGACTTCCCCGCCGATATCCCCTTGGACACGATCCTACTCTTCGTATTCTTCCCCACATGAATCATCTTTGTACCCGTATCCGCCTGCTGATAATCCTTTGTCAACGCAACCGAATAGAACTCCCCCACCGAATCATCCCCTACAAGAGTCACACTCGGGTATTTCCAAGTAATAGCAGACCCCGTCTCCACCTGCGTCCAAGAAATCTTCGACCTCGCCCCATCACACTTCCCTCTCTTGGTCACGAAATTATAAATCCCCCCAATCCCATTCTCGTCCCCATGGTACCAATTCTGCACTGTAGAGTACTTTATCTCCGCTCCCGCAGCGCAGTACAGCTCCACCACCGCGGCGTGAAGCTGGTTTCTGTCGTTCAAAGGAGCAGTACACCCTTCCAGATAACTGATATAACTATTCTCCTCGCAAATAATCAGCGTGCGCTCAAACTGCCCCGTCTCCTTGTCGTTAATCCGAAAGTAGGTCGAAATCTCCATCGGAGAAATGGTGTTCTTGGGCACATAACAGAAGGAGCCATCACTGAAAACAGCAGAATTAAGCGCAGCATAGTAGTTATCATTAACCGGAACAACACTCCCCAAATACCTACTCACCAACTCGGGATACTCACGAATGGCGTCCGAAATGGAGCAGAAAATGACACCGGCTTTCATTAAAGTTTCGCGATGAGTGGTGGCAATGGATACCGAGTCAATTACAGCATCAGTGGCGACATTGGCGAGGCGTTTCTGTTCGGTTAGAGGGATACCTAACTGGTTGAAGGTTTCGATGAGTTTGGGGTCGGCTTGGTCGAGGCTGTTGAGTTTGGGCTTGTGCTTGGGCTCGGAGTAGTAGCAGATGGAGTTGAGGTCGATGGGAGGGTAGACGTTGTCGGACCAAGTGGGCTCGGACTTGGATAGGAAGACGTTGAGGGCATTGAGGCGGAATTGGAGCATCCAATTGGGTTCGGATTTGAGCTTGGAGATGGCCCTGACGGTTTGTTCGGAGAGGCCTTTGTCGATGGAGAAGGTTTCGAAGTCGGAGGAGAAGCCGTACTTGTACTCGCGTTTCAGGAATTTCTGGATCGGGTCGGATTCGGAGCCGGTGGATACGGGTTTCGGGTCGGTTTGGACAGAGCGGACGCGGAGGGGGCGGGTGCGGGTGGGGAGGAAAGCGGTTTTGGATTTGGATTCGGGTTTGGAGGTTAGGGTTTGGAAGAAGAAGGAGGAGGAGGAGGAAGTCGAAGCCATGGCGAAATTCTGATGAGATAGAAGGGAGAAGAGGGGGTTTTAGTGAGATCTGGAGCGTACACGTGGGTGAACTTTAGTCTCACATATGATACGTGTATCGCACGTGCTCAGATAGCTACTTATTAGTTCAGTTGTTTTTTCTTTTCTCCTTTGCATTTTAGCATTCTTCAATCCAACGACGACGCCGTCGCGGCCGCCGTTTCAACTCCGGGAACAGATGCTCTGCCGGAGCTTTGTGGAAATGCGATAGTAAGGTGATTTGGTTGTTGATGTTTTGGTGTTTTTTTTTTCATTGCTGTGCATGTGTTTGTCGAAATGCCTGGATGAAGCAAAGCAACCTACTAGAAGGAGCAACAGGAAGAATTGATAATCTATGTCATTGTTAGCTAGAAAACTAAACAACAGTTGCGTATATGCGAAATTGGTTACATTTATACAGTTCTCTATTTTGACTTGTATATTATTTTCTAGATATATTTAGTCTTTAAATTTATTAACTCTGGATCTAAAGGGATGTAAAAGTAATGGGATGTTTAATGTTTTCCTTTGTTGAAAAAATATTGCGTTGAAGTTGGCCCATGGCTAAATTATTCTCTTAGGACTAGTAGTGTAGCGCTGAGATTCATGCACTACTGGTCACTTCTTTATCGCTTTTTATTACATGCTGCTCGTTAGATATTACATTTGCAGCATTGATCAGTTTTGTGCAAATTTCGCCCTATTACCTTGAGGATTATTATGCTGTAGAACTATGTCATGTATCATCTTCCCACTGCCTTTTCCTATCAAAATGGGGTTGGATACATAAACAAATGTGTAAACAAAGAAGTTTCCACAGAAAATAGTAACTATACAATCCTAATCAGCAATTTAATTGCTATAACTTTGATCTGTTGCAGTTCTAGCTGATGAAATTATGTCTGATTTTTATCCTAAATATATAACTGTGGCTGGCAGTTAGGGTCTTTTGGAAAATATAGGGAATGAGCAGCTAGTCGTTCCCCGTCTATATTTGAGAGATGGTATAGGAATTTCCTAAATATAGGAATCGAAAGATCATCTTGCATCCGTTCTAAAAATTTTTCCTCGGGCGAAAGATGATCTTGCGTATGATAAAAAAAATAAAAATTTAAAAAGGGTGTCGGATGCAAGATGATCTTGCGTTTGATCCATTTTTTTTTTTTTAAAGGCGTCGGACGCATGATCATCTTGCATCTGACCAAATAAAAAAAAAAAAAAAATCTCAAACGGTGATCGGACGAAATACGATCTTTCGTCTAACCAAAATTTAAATTAAAAGGGGGGGGGGGGGGGGGGGCAGTTCTTCTTCTGTCCTTGAGCATTTCCCCCAACTTTTCCTTTTTTTCCCCTATGGAATAGGGCCTATAGGATTATTATGGATACATATTAAGGGCTAATTGACAATTAATTAAGAATTAAGATTAAATTAAGATTTTAATTTTTAAAAAAATCTCGGACGGGATTTCAACTCCCGTCCGTTCGTTTTTTTTTAATATAAAATTTCTCAGACGGGTAAATTTAAAAAAACAAATTTTCAACTAGATGAGATTCTATCTACCGTTCGACCCTATTTTGAAACTAAATTTTCAAATTTTGAGTTGAACGACTACAGCGAGAACTCCAATTTTCTATTTCCAAATGCCATATTTGGAAATTTTTAGTCTAAACTACTACAGATGCTCTAGGGAGCCCAGTTTCATTCGGTCTTTAGGCAGATTGATTCTCTTCTAGACTTCTAGTAACTATTAAATTGTGTAACCGCATTCATGACCCTTTACATTCTTTTTGTGGGTTTTCTAGTAATCTTCTAGAGTATTTTATTGCATACTTAAAGGTGATTAAATTGTCTTTTCAGGTTATGCACATTGCAGTGGCCGTATAAATTAATTTAAGATTCCTGCCAAACTAGAAACAGTTGCACACTTCGCTGAATTTGCTTATCTGGATAATGTTTAACTTACAAAAGATAATCAACTTTCTGTAGCTGCAAAGACACTTTAACCTGGCGAATTAGTTAGCAAGTTGCAGAAATAGTTTATCTTTGTTTATACCTGATATTTCTCAATTTTATGACTTCTTTTAATCAATTCAGGGACTTAAATCACTGATTAGTTCGCATTAAATAACTGTTATTTTAACATTAAAAATTCAATCACTTTCATTCCTACAGACCTTCTTTCATTTTTATTTTTTTTTGCATAAATTATTCTCATTCTTCAGAACCTGTTGCCTGTGTGCATCAGCCCTTCAGAGTTCAGAGTGCATCATTTTTAACTTTTCAACTTTGGTATTTTCTTCTGTTCAAGGAATATCTTCAACAATTAATAACTATCACATGCTCTACAAGAGCTATGCGTCCCCAGACCAAACTGTTCACTCTTGGATATATCTTTGTATGAGCATGTTCTCTTACATGTAAATTGCTGTCATATAGTCCAGATGCACTGTTAATTCTGGGAGGAAAATGCGTACTAAAGGATGTGAAGATAGTAATAACTAGTTGCCCATCTGAGTTCAAAGATATTATAAAGATTGGACGGGCACATACTCAGGACGCTACTCTTTTAACCCTGGGATAAGAGTTCAGTGGATACACTGCACAGATGTTACATACTGAGTTGGCTCTTGTAGATTAAGCTTTTACATACCACGCATGTGCAGGGGCATAGCCAGGATTGATCAAAAGGGGGAGCCAAAAATAAAAGATTATCTTTCATATAAAAAAAATATTAAAGATTGCTATGATTCGAAAACCCGAGCTCTCAATTACTTTCAAGCACATTATCAACTAGACCAAACAAGTATTGTGAAATATTAATGGAGGGGCCAAGTTTAAAAATGTTGGGAAAACTCATACCTAAACCTAAACCTGAGCCCCAACCCCCCCCCCCCCCCCCCCCCCCCCCCCCCCCCCCCCACCCCACCCACACACACACACACACACACACACACACAGAGAGAGAGAGAGAGAGAGAGAGAGAGAGAGAGACCTCCTCCTGTACTCCCAGCTTCGCCCCTGGTTATGTGTACAGCATGATCGTTGATCTTCATTATTGCATGAGTCCTTACCTTGGAAAATTGTCATTGTAGGTAAAATATAGGATTGATCGTGTGACTGATACTCTGCCTCGCATGTGGCAGGTAACAATTACTAACTGTAGAGTAATACAACTGTTACTGCTAAATCTGGTGTGGGGGCAAACAGATAGTATTTGTGGATTCTTGGAAAACTTGAATAGCAAACCTGAAACCTGTTCCGCCGGAGTTTGACCGTTGACTTCCGCCATTCACCTGCAAAAAGTGCGAGACACCGGGTTGATCCCGGCGACGCACCCTCCGACGCTCAAGTCAGTAATTAATAGTGGTGGATGGGGGTATTTATAGTCGCCTTAGGGATCAGATTAGGAATGTAATCCCTGTGATCAGATAAGGAATGTAATCCCTAATTCCCAGAGAAAGGATAGATGTGAATTAAGGCCGTTGATTAGAACTAATCAGGAACCCTAATTCTATCCTGCTGGACCGGGTTCATTTCGGGTTGGGACCCGTACCCAGTTGAGGTGGATCCGTTCGTGGGTTATTGGGTCTTGAAGAAAGGCCCAGTTCCCATTTCAGACCCGTTAGTAGGTGAAATTACCGTTTTACCCCTGAGCTTTAAGATTCGTGTCTGATGTGAACGGTTCCGATTTAATCCTATTTTTAGCCATATCAACAACAACAACAACAAAGCCTTTTTCCCAACCAACTGTTAGAGCATCCACGGTCGTGATTGTTAAAATATAGCAAAATGTACATTATACATATAGCAAAGTCTCGTTTGTTGCAGTGGTGAAATGCTATAATATAGCAATCAAAAATTAAAAATGATCGGACGGAACTCCCCGTGAAAAAAAATCTGCACATTTTTTAATAAATAAATTGGATATTTTAATAATTTTAAAGCGCAGATGCAACTTGAAGCTTCGTCGGAGGCGGAAAAAAAAAAGATCTAATTACCATGGGATGGAACTTGTCCCCACATTTGATGGACGACACTTGAACACCCGTCCAAGGTGTTTTTTTTAAATTTCTAATAAATTTATTAACGAATAAATGATCTAATTTCATCGGACGGCACTTCAAGTTCCGTCCGATATAATAAAAAAATAATTTTTTATTTGGGACGAAACTTGAAGCTCCGTTCTCTATGATATGCATATTCTCATATCGCCTCTCAAATATAGCAATCTTCTGTAGCGGTTTTGCCAAAATATGAATAAATAGCAAACGACTGCAGAAGCGCAAGTGCTATAATATGGATAAAATGGAAATTTAGCAAACGACTGTGATGCTCTTATAGTAACATTGATATTTAATTTACAAAAGACCTTTCATGGCAAATCTTTTCTTATTGTTGTAGAATAAAATATTGGAGTAAAGAGAAAATATTATTGATCTTCTTGAGATATCTAATGAGAAACATAGACGCCTTTATATAGGCTTACAAAACTTGGGCATAAAGAAAGCTTTCTAACCTAATATAATCAAATATGGATATAAATATAAATCAACCACATATAGAATGTAGATCAAGTAATATGACAGCTCTTATATATTAATTTATTACTAAATATGAAAGATATGGTAAATATTCCAACACTTGTCAAAATTATTTTATAAGCAGCTTGCACAATGTGGTACTGCAGTTAGGGAGTGGGTTGAACTCAAAGAAATTAAGTGTAGGTTTTGCACGTAGTTCCTTATGCATCTTGTACTCTTGCGGTTCTATTGTATTATTGTCCTAACTATTTGAATTGTATATCACTAATTTATGTCATTTAAATCTTCTACTAGTTGGTAAGGCAGATTCATGTGGCAGCCTTTGGCAAAGGCTCGGTTTTTTTGTGTGTGTGTGTAAAATATGTTAGTATAATTATATACGAATTCTGGGTCAAGCCAGCTGGTTTTACTTTTAGTTTTTCTTGGTCGTGTTTGGTTGAGCATTTTACATACCTGACCCAACAAATCTGTCCATTAAGGTACTTTTTAAACTGAAACAAACACCTGGCATTAGGGTTCTAACCCCAACCGAAAAAAACTCCCTTTCCCTGTGTGTCTGATACCATCATGTGAGGCTACATTGTAATGCTTCATTTGAACTAACCTTATACACGCATATTTCAGTTTTGATATAACAATTTTTGCTGCTGTAGCCAAGGAAACCAGCGTACAATTTGTCACTGCAGGAAACAAAGTTGAAGCTGCGGTTAGTATTTTGTTTCTCACCCAATCGAAAGCCTCTAAAATTATTTCTAAAATATATTTCAGAGGAAGAAAATACTTTATATACATACTTTTATTGATAATTCCTGAATGCCAGTGTGAACTACAGCAGCATATCTTGTTTTTAATATCCAACTTGCATGGTACATTATAATCGGATGCTATTTTGTTCTCTCAATTAAGGCTGCACCTGATGCTTTTGTCGAGACAAGTGGTGCTTTGATTACACTTTCCGCCTCTTTGTTGAAGATTGCAGATGATATATGACTTCTGGGAAGTTGTGTAATCTATTTGATCGTGCTCACTTTACATGTCTAATTACTGTATTTTTTTTCAAAAGTTTTAAGCTTCCTTTTCTTCTTATTGTAGTGGACTTTTTTCTTCTTCTTATACCGCCTGAAAATGAACCTGGCAGCAGTATCATGCCTGTCTGCACCTTTGCGGACCATATTAATTCTTATATAAGTTTTTCTACTGTGTTACTGTAATTTAGATGCAGATAATTTTTTTTTAACAGCTAGTCCCATGCATTGAAGCAGTAGTCTTTCTGATGCCTGGAAGAAAGAGTATGATAGAAGAGACTTAACAACGAATTTGACCGGTAGAAATTCTTCCAGGCATGCACACATGTCTTCACATTCCTATGCGAAGAAGGGGACTATAACAGTTGTCCAGGCCGAGTCTAGAGATAACTCTGCGAGTACAGGTGTGCATAATGACAAAGCTGCTGATAGAGCCAGAGAAGCGCAAAGATGAACAGAGAAGATCACCGCCGGAGTTTTGATGATGACAAGAATGATCACAAATATTCATGTGAGCAACCCAGATCTTACTTTAAGGAGAAGAGATAGCGCGGCGAGAGAAGTAGTCAGAGACTCGTACAGTCACAAGCAGAAGGAGAAACACTGTAAAGAAGTAAATGCAAAAAGAGGACAAAAGAACAACTTTCCTAGTTACCAAGTGATAGGTAAAGAGTCTGAGGTGCCAAATACTTCATTGAAAATCTGAAAATCTGAAGCCTTATGATTCATAAGGTAGTGATCTTGTTACCTGAAGTATCACCTTTGTTCTTTATTCTTATATCTTGAATGCCTGCTATAGTGCTAATAATTTGTCTGATCTGACTTCTTTACTGCCAAAAATCTATTGCAGATGCTAGAGATGATAGGCTTTCTTCAAGTTTGAAACAGGTTAAGGGAACAGCTGAAACTTACTTCATAACCTGTAATTATCACTATCAACTGCTCAGAGACTGCTCACAATCTGAATTCTGGAAAATTCGCTTCCATGAAAGATGCTCAATTAGGTAGTAAGTTTTTCACTCATGTTTTTCTCTTCAGTAAACATCTTTAGTGGAAATGTTAAGAAAGTTTTTTCCAAAGTCAAAAGATTAATCTGCATGAAAACCTTCTACATCAATTTATTAACAATATAGAATGTTACGTCATTGACTTGACAACCATTGCAAGGGAAAAAAACATTGACAAAAACTGAGAGAGGGGGAGGGAGAGAGAGTGGGTTCCTCGCGCCACCCCCGCAGTAGACAACTAGACATGGACATGGTGTTCAGAGGGCGGGTAGCCACAGGGAGAGCCATCGACCAAGATCTCCGGCGAGGCACCATGAAGAAAACAGGGGGGCGGGCTACTCTTCTCCGAAGATGGTTAGTGTAACAACCCCTATTCAAGGGAGAGGGGGCGGTGATGAAGGGCGGAAGGAGCACCGCCGGCAGAGGTCATGCACGATGCAGAAGAATAAGAGCCCAATACACCAGACTATGCCTCGAGTACCGATACGGATAAGAAGAGGGACAACAATAACTTACTAACTTACAACATAACCACCAACCTCGGAGCTCCCCAACACCGCCTTCCAAACCGACTTCTGACTTCTCCGAGAGAGTTAATATCGGCACTTAGGGAGCTTCGTCGTAAGGAAGGAGACAAACCCGAGAAAGAAGAGGAGGATGAGGCACCGTGAGAGATCTATTACTCAAAATCTACGAAGAAACAGGAAGCTCTGTAGGGGAAGGTGAGGGCAGCTCCGTGCCTATTCTATTTCGAATGCAAGGACCTCGGTCACATGGTGCAAACGTGCGCCGTTAGGGGAGGGAAACTTCGAGGGAGGCAAGCAGAGGATAGGCGACCACCGCCAAGGAAGAAGGAAGGACATGCCATAGTTTCGGTTACGGGTTCGATGAAGGAAAATCAAGTTCAACTGAAGAAGAAGATGGGTATCATTAAGGCAGTTACGGGGTGGCCGTCATCGTCGGAGGTGGTTTCGGGGCTTAGGAACCTTTCTAAGTCTTTTAGCCGTCAACAATGGGAGCTACACATGGTGCATGACTTTTGGGTGGCGAAATTTTCGACGCCGGAAGGTGTGGCAGTGCTGGCAAGGAGGAAGGAAATTAAGATCGTCGACGGGAGATTCGGTATATGTATACAACCATGGACGGGAGAGAAGGGGGCAATTAAACGGGATATGGCAACGGTGACATGGATTAAATTTGTCGGATTGCTGTTGCATTGTTGGGAAGTTGTCGGGTTTCAGGAACTAGTGCGAAAGTTTGGGGTCGTTTTGAAAATAAATTCGGTGATGGTGAAGCTGCGAGGGGAGTTGCCAGTCGGTACACAGGGTACTGACAACGATTCGAACGATGGTGAGGAACAAATGTCACCTCGTCGAAATTACGGTGGAGGCTATGAAGCACCTATATGGGTATGACGATACGCGTACTGGAACACGGATATGGGGGATACGACAATTTTTAAAAAAGTAGGATACGGGATATAGCGGGAATACGCCGATACGGCTATATATATATATATATATATATATATATATATATATATATATATATATGAGTCTTCTTCCGTTGCAAATGGGTCGGAAGCGGGTCTGTTCGCACAGACCCATGCAAACTTTGATCTGGACCGTTGGATCAAAGATCCAACGGCCCATATTTTTTTTAATAAAAAATTGACTTAACCCGTCGTTGGGGATGACGGGTTAAGGCAAAATTTTATTAAAAAAAATAGCCTTAACCCGTCCTTCCCAATAACGGGTTAAGGCTATCTATATTCATTTGTATTTCCATTCAGTTCGTCTTCTTCGACGATTTCTCTCTCGCTCCTTCTTTCTTCGATGAACCCAACGGCAAAAAAAACCCTAATCCTTCGTCGAAAACCCAAATCAACCCACTTACGTCCGCTCCCCCTCCTCCCAACTCCAAAGTTGGAAACCCTACCTTCTCTTCCCCTCTTCGATACGAAATCAAAATCCTAGTTCTCTTCCAAATCGATTGTTTGGCTTGATTTGGACCTATTTTGTAAGGTATACACTATTTTTTTACCTCAATAATCTATATTTGTGTTTTTTTTTAATTTGTGTGTAGTAAATTATTTAGAAATTGGCGAAAAATTTATATGCCTTAGTAGATTTTAGATGTAGAATCGGGTTGACTTCAAGTATATTCAATTGCCGAATTATGTTGCTTGCGTTAGTAATTTGTAGACTTAGAATTGTATATACGAAATTAGTTAGAAACTTTTCAGTGCGGTTATGGTTGAAAACCTTGCAAATGACCGTAAAAAAATAGAAAACTTTGCGAGTAGGTTCGTCTCATGTAGTACAAGCCACCCCAATTTGTAGAAGCGAGTTTCGACTCACGGTTCGAGAGATATGGCCGCGTATCGCTTTCGGTTGAAAAAAACTAAGTAAAGCGGTACACGGTCGTATCTCCCTAACCGTGACTCGAAACTCGCTTTTACAAGTTCGGGTGGCTTGCCTTACGTGAATTGGACCCAGTCGGAATGTTTTATAATTTTCGGATGCCGTTTGTGCGGTTTTCTTCAATTCCTCAAATGAGAAGTTTTTGACTTAGAATTTTCTAAGTGTCGTTAGAGTTGAAAACTCTTCAAACGACATCCAAAAAATACGAAACTTTGCGAGTTGGTTGGTGTCCTCTACGAAAAGCCAACCCAATTTGTAGAAGCGAGTTTCGCTTCACGGTTCGAGAGATACGGGCGCGTATCGCTTTTGGTTGGAAAAAACCAAGTAAAGCGATAGACGGCCGTATCTCGCAAACCGTGACTCGAAACTCGCTTCTACAAGTTCGGGTGGCTTGCCCTACATGAATTCGACCTAGTCGGAATGTTTTATAATTTTCGGATGCCATTTGTGTGGTTTTCTTCAATTCCTCGCATGAGAAGTTTTTGACTTGGAATATTCTATGTGCGGTTAGATTAGAAAACCCTTCAAACGACCTCCAAAAAATATGAAACTTTGCGAGTTGGTTGGTGTCCACTATGAGAAGCCAACCTAACTTGTAGAAGTGAGTTTTGACTCACGGTTCGAGAGATACGACCGCGTATCGCTTTTGGTTGAAAAAAAACCAAGTAAAGCGGTAGACGGCCGTATCTCGCAAACCGTGACTCGAAACTCATATCTACAAGTTCGGGTGGCTTGCCCTATGTGAATTCGACCAAGTCGGGAACTTTTATAATTTTCAGATGCCGTTTGTGCGGTTTTCTTCAATTCCTCGCATGAGAAGTTTTTCACTTAGAATTTTGTAAGTGCGGTTAGAGTTTAAAATACTTCAAACCACCTCCAAAAAATACGAAACTTTGCGAGTTGGTTGGTGTCTCCTATGAGAAGCCAACCCAACTTGTAGAAGTCAGTTTCGACTCACGGTTCGAGAGATACGGCCGCGTATCGCTTTCGGTTGGAAAAAAACAACTAAAGCGGTACACAGCCGTATCTCGCAAATATTGACTCGAAACTCGCTACAAGTTCAAATGGCTTGCCCTTCGTGAATCCGACCAAGTTGGAAAGTTTTATAATTTTTGGATGCCGTTTGTGCGATTTTCTTAAATTCATCGCATGAGAAGTTTTTGACTTAGAATTTCGTAAGTGCGGTTGAAATAGAAAACCCTTCAAACGACCTCCAAATAATTCGAAACTTTGCGAGTTGGTTGGTGTCCCCTATTAGAAGCTAACCCAACTTGTAGAAGTGAGCCTCGACTCATGGTTGGAGAGATACGGCCGCGTATCGCTTTTGGTTGAAAAAAAACCTAATAAAGCGGTATACGGTCGTATCTCGCAAACCGTGAGTCAAAACTCACTTCTACAAGTTTGGGTGGTTTGCGCTAAATGAATTCGACCAATTGGAAAAGTTTTATAAATTTTTGATGCTGTTTGTGCGGTTTTCTCACGTTCCTCGCATTATAAGTTAATGACTTTCAATATTTGAAAACCTTGCAAACGTTCTCCAAAAAATACGAAACTTTGCGAGTAAGCTGATCTCACTCAACACAACCCACCTCAACATGTACAAGTGGGTTTCGTGTTACGGTTCGAGATATACGGCCGTGTATCGGTTTATTTGGGTTTTTTTACAACCTAAACCATCTTACACGCCTGTATCTCTTCAACCGAGATTTGAAACTCACTTCCACAAGTTAGGGTAACTTATGCTACGTGAATTCAACCAATTTCACCTTTAGTCCTTTTTTTGTTTTCATTCGTGCGTTTTTTCCCACAATCTCGGTATGTTTGTTTTGTTGTCATTTATACCAACCACATTTTAAATTTTTTGTCAGATAGATAAATGGCTAGAACAAGGCAACCGAGAAATCCATCTGGTAACACTAGTGGCGCACCAACTACTGAGGTAAGCTTGATTATTATTATTGGTTTTAAATACGAATATGTAATATTATCTCAATAATAACATTTGTTATCTTTATTCGTGTAGGTTAGTGGCCGTCAATCCACATCTGCTGAGGCAGGTCTGTCGTCCTCGATTCTCGTTACATCACCCGGACCCATGGACACAAGCATACTCACCTTGCAACCCAAACACCGATCCGAAGCCGTGTGGAATGGGTCCGATAAAAAATGTAATTTCTGAAAGCACGCAGTTCTTCCTTTCGACCCCCGTATCACGCCGTACTTGGTGGAGGCCGGTTTCTACGGAGCAAGATTCATAAGTTTAGTGAAGCTAGATCGGCCACTACTTACAGCTCTAGTCGAGCGATGGAGGCCGGAGACCCACACATTCCACCTACCAGTGGGTGAGATGACTGTGACCCTACAAGATGTGGTAATGATAAGTGGACTACCAATAGATGGGATTGCCGTGACGGGAAACATGGACTTCAATCGAGTTGAAGTTGTTCGTGACTTACTCGGTATCGACCTGCAGTTGATAGTTCAATAAAGAAAAGAGGCCATTGAAAAAGAAATCCTCGATAATGTGCCCGCAAATTTTGATGAAGATTTATTGTATGAACAAATAGAAGCTGCGAAAGATAAAGCGGAGACTAAAGTGATGGATGAAACTTTCGATGGTAAATCACTGTACATCAGCTGGTTAAAATTTCAGTTCAAGGAGGAATATTTGGCCCCCGATTCAGATGAGCAAACCCTAACGTATTATGCACGTGCATACATTTTTAGTTTGATAGGGGGAGTGATCTTCCCGAACTCATTCGGATCAACCGTGCAGCTAATGTACCTACGGTTGTTGGAGAATTTCCGGTCTGCGGGTCGTTTTGGTTGGGGGAGTGCGGCACTGGCGCTACTATATAGGAATTTGTACACATGTTCTTTAGGTAGCGTACAGATGGGTGGCCTAATGGTGCTACTGCAGATCTGGAGTTGGGAACGCATCCACATCGGACGTCCCCGTATTGTTCAGGTTACACCGGATTGGTTGGCCGACCCGGGGACAGCGGAGTTGTTACCTCCTCTAGGAGCATATTGGGCGGGCCGGCACACGTGGGTTGATAACCCACCCCATTCTTTAACCTACTACAGAGATGAGTTAGACAACCTGCGGGACGAGTTCGTCAATTGGAAACCATACTCGACCGCTAGGTTGCAACGGGTTCCTCCAGTCTGCTTAGACAGTGCCCGTTGGTTGACAGTTGCACCTTTTGTGAATTTTGGACTTGTCGAGTTCCAGTATCCTGATAGAGTCTTGCGGCAATTTGGATATCAACAAAAGATTTCCGAGGTCAGGTCTTATGATAAAAAGTTGCACGAGGTGAGGGGAACGGGATGAGTGCCCAACTTCGATTGGGCTGATTACCAACGTTACCATGTAGCCAACTGGAACACCATGCGGCGGCAAATGACACCGAATATGATGTTCGTTGCGATACCGTATGATGGCTCCCTCTAGCAGGCATACATGATGTGGTACAAGCGAATAACACGGTTGTATGTTTCTCCAAAGGCCGCTGTACCAGCTGGTGTGCAACTTCCGATTCCCCCTTTCCAGGCAGAACCAGCTCCAGCATATTCCTCCTCCCAGCCGATGTACCAACCAAGGGCTGAGACATATCGAAAAATGGTTAGTCAAATTTCATATAGTTCGTATGCATGTACTGTAATTAAGTGCTGCCGTTAAGTATGAATGATGTTTAAATTGGAATTTTTCATCAAATGTAGATTGAAAACACATGGGAGAACGTTCGAACAACTGCTCGCGTCTTGAAGACTAGGGTACCCGAGAGCTTCAAGGAGGTAATGCGGGAGATGCTAGCGCCGTGCCGTCGTACTCTTGAGGACGCGGACGAAGGTCCACAACTTGAGGCGTATTTGAGAGCCAACTTGCCAGCAACGGGTTCTAGGTGCAAACAAACTGTGACTAGGCCGGGAATTCGCATCGCCGAGCCACAACAACTACAAGAACAGCCAAATCCCGAAGATGTTGATGAGGAACAGTGGCCGGATGATCCTGATTCCCTCCAGACACAAGACAGACGGCGAAATCCTCAAAGGAAGCGAAACCCTCCCGATCAATTCACACCAAGCAGTCCCAAGCCGCATGGTCGTAGACGGTAGTCTCTAATACTCTGTAATAGCGTATCTTTTGGTTGGTGATTTTGTTATTGCAGTAACTAATGTATAGTTTGTTTCTATGTTGATAAATTGTTGTAGGTGAATACCGGGCATGGTGTGCAAGCCAAAGTGGAGAACGCCTTCATTTGTAATTTTTGTATTTTGGACATGTGCAACTTGATATGTATAATTTTTGTGTAAATTTTGAAAATTGAATTCATTTCAATTAATTATGTGGTTTGGTTGACATTGTACATTTGTACGCCTTCAAATTTCTTGTGAAGATATCTGTGTATTATTTACTTTGATGTGATGTTCTTGGTGAATTTGTGAACAACATTTGATGAAGTCATTTCTGTATCAGAAAAAATGTACACAACCAAACACAAACAAAAGTGCTGCACAAATATCTATACTTAACCCGTTATTGACGATAACGGGTTATTTGGCTTAACCCGTTATCATTAAGGACGGGTTAGATAGAGAGATATTGACAGTTCTTTGGAAGCCTACAGACCATGTCTTAATAAAGTTCTGCTAATATGGCTCTTCTTAACCCGTCATTGACGATAACGGGTTATTTGGCTTAACCCGTTATCACTAAGGACGGGTTAGGTAGAGAGATATTGACAGTCCTTTGGAAGCCTACAGACTATGTCTTAATAAAGTTCTGCTAATATGGCTCTTCTTAACCCGTCATTGTGAACAACGTGTAATATGACCTTAACCCGTTCTTCACGACAACGTGCTACGTAGAGCGATATTGGCAGTCCTTTAACTCCTACAGACCAAAGTACTGCCAATATCGCTCTTTTTAATCCGTTCTTGTGAATAATGGGGTAAGTTCACTTAACCCGTCGTTCACAAGAACGAGTTAGGCAGAGAGTTATTGGGAGGACCTTATCCAAGTTTTCAAAATATACTGCCAAAATCTACTTACTTAACCCGTTCTTATGAATAACGGGTTAAGGTCACTTAACCCGTTCTTATGAATAACGGGTTAGGGAGTTTGAAATTTTGGGTTTTCTACAAATTTCTCTTCACTCTTTGCGAGAATTGTCTCCTGAACTGTGCAAAGTGACATTAATATGCCCATAATTATTTATATTTTTTATTAATTTTCATTTACTGTCACGTAACTAACCACTATAAATTTGAACTTGTTATAGGTGGTGTAAAAGTTCAAAAAATAAATTATGAGATTTCAAACCAAGGGTTAGGGCTAGGTTAAGATAGGGTTAGTGTAGGGTTAGGGTTAGTAGTGAGTGTTTGTTTTTTGTTTTGATTAATTAGGTTAATATTTGTAGATCCCCACATTTAGATTTTACTTTGCAACATGTGGAACCACATGTACAACATGGCAATAATCTTAACTTGTAGTACAAGTCGTTAACTTGTAGTACATTAACGTGCCGTTCTAAATTCCCAGATTAATGAATCCATCCATCCATCAGTCAATCAATTTGACGCTCCCGCCTTGTTCTCTCTTTATCATAACCACACGTGATTTCTGAATTTCGTTCAAATCCCCCAAATCTCGTAGTTGTGAACAAAATCTTCCAAAACCCTATAATCTCTCTTCAATCGTCAATGGAGTTTCCAAAATCGAGATGGAAGTACGGGAATGAAGGTTCAAATCAGGTTTAATCAAATATATGTTCCCCCAAGCCAGCCTATACTCAGACTCTGCTCGCCCATTAATTCTGCTTCATCCCTATCCTCATCTTTCCGTCTCTATCTTCTTTATGTCATCATTGGCTTCCAAAAAACCATTTATTGCTACATGTGGTTTTTCTGGTCTACACTTGGTTATTTCCCATATGTAGGCTACATGTGGGATCTACATTTGGCTATAAATATTGAACTTGTTCTACTACGAAGAGAAAAAGATCTGGTGGCGTGGCGCTCTAATAACGCGTTCGTGTTTTTCCATTAGGGATACCATCATCATCACAGCGAGATTCCACATCTGTATTGGTCCCTTTGTACATGCATGTGGGGATCTACATATAGTTTTTTCCATATATAGGCCACATGTGGGGATTTACATGTGGTTTTTCTCCCATATAGGCTACATGTGGGATCTACATGTGGTTTTTTCCCATATAGGCTACATGTGGTTTTTCTCCCATATAGGCTAAATGTGGGGATCTACATGTGGTTTTTCCCCCATATAGGCTACATGTGGGATCTACATGTGGTTTTTTCCTATATAGGCTATATGTGGGGATCTACATGTGGTTTTTCCCCTATATAGACTAAATGTGGGGATGTACATGTGGTTTTTTCTCCATATATGCTACATGTGGAGATCTACATGTGGTTTTTTCTCTATATAGGCTACATTTCCACAATCATATAGGCTACATTTCCACAATCTAGAGTGTAGGCCGTTGTCTCCACCAAAGAAGTGGTGTTGTCCTCTAAGCCAAGTGACCACCACAAGCTAGAAAACTTTGAACATACACCTAAGTGGGAAAAAGCACCAAGCTAAACAAGCAGAACTCAACACCCGCCTACTATTATTGCAGACACTTCAATATGGAAAAAACCTAAACTACATAACCACATGTACATCTCCACATGTAGCTTATATATGGAAAAAATCCTATGTACAGATCCAGTTCTTGTAGACACGTGGGGGATCTCCATTTGGCTATGTACTTTAGGTTTTTCCCATTTTGAACTTGTTCTACTACGAAGTGAAAAAGAGTGGAGACCCTAACCCTACATTAACCTTAACCCTAAATGCTAACCCTAACCTACTAACCCTTGAATAACCCTAACCCTAACCTACAATTTTTTTTTAATTTGTTTTTGATGAAACAAAATACTAAATTAATTTGTGTTAATTTTCATATACATTTGATGATATCAATTTTATATTGGTTAGTTACGTGGTGAGGAATGGAAATAAATAAAAAACAAGATCTAACCAAACCTCTAACCCCCGCTAACCCTAACCCTGCCCTTAACCTACTGTAACCTTATTCTAACCCTACAAAGTAATCTAACCCAACCAAAAATTATATCTAACATAATTGTTTAAACCGAATTCGCTGAATAAACGTAAATGTTTTAAAAATTTGTTTGTTTACAAACAAAATTTGAAATCGCGTAACGAACATCTATGGAAAGCTGATTATATAAAATTTTATGAGCAGATTTTAGTATGGTCAAAGTGGTGTTTGAATAATTTATCATAAATTGTTTTCATTAAGCGAACTACTTTATATGTTATATTTACAAATATTTACAAACTTGTTTACACTTTTTTTTCTTCATGCGATTTAATAATCTTTAGTACTGCCGATATAGGTACACTTAACCCGTTGTTTACGATAACGGGTTAAGTGTACTTAACCCGTTATCGTCAATAATGGATTAAGTTAAGCATATATTGGCAGAACCTCGCCATCTACTTATGCATGTAGCCATAAACTTCTGCAAATATAAGTGTACTTAACTCGACGTTGGTGATAACGGGTTTTGTTGACTTAACCCGTTATCCGTAACAACGGGTTACGTTGACAAATATTGGCAGTGGTTCATCATGTAGAGACCAAGTATTGGTATAGACCAAGTATACTTAACCCGTTCTTGGTACCGACGGGTTAAGTGTACTTAACCCGTTGTCACCAACAATGGGTTATGTAGATGTAATTTGCAGACATGGTCTGTTCATTTTGAGATGTGTATCAATTTGGTGGAGACAATTGCTGTCCTTGCTGCTGTTTTTTGGAGACTTGTATCATAATTTTTGATTTTTGTATCAGTGTGGATTGAAGTGTATTAAGGATTTAACCTTCTTGTCTTCTTCTTCTTCTTCTTGTTTTGATCCTTTCTTGTCTTCTTCTTCTTCTTGTTTTGATCCCATCTTGTTTGATGAGCATTGGTCTGTACATGATAGCTGTCATGTCATGCACCCCTCCTTCTAATCTCCCATATAACTGAGCATATTGAGTTCATAACTCAAATGAGAATGAACTCAATGTAGAGAAGAAAGGGAAAAAAATAGGGAGGAGACACTTCAAATAAGTCATTCTCCAAAAAAAGTATGAGGAGCCAATCTTTTCTTCTTCTCTTCAAGATAATCTTTTCTTCTTGAAGGGGGGAAGAAGTTTGAGTTATAAAAGAAATTTGAGTTCAAAGATGGTCGCCTACAATTGTTGTTCTTGTGTATGAAGATGCAGGAGTAGAGAGACTTGTGCATGAACATTTCAGTGTATAAGTGCATGCTCGGTTTCTCTCAAGGGGTAGGGAGGGCCGCCGACTCTGCCTTTTTTTCCCCTCATTTCCCTTAGTCTTCTTTTTTCTAGCTTTTAGACGTGTTTGCATAAGTAGCAATTGTCCTCCTTTCATACACATTCGTTCTCTATTGTTACACAGAGTGTAAAAATTCTCTGCTTCGTAGGACGGAGTAGTTGTGGGTGCCACAGTGTATTCATACTACTTTTCAGCTTTTTGGCATGCACATCTCACAATCGTGCAACAAATAGTACGAATATGAGGAGTGTGTGTCAAGAAGTTGTCAAGTACTTTGAATATACGGTTACACCCACTACTACTCTATCCCACGAAGCGGAGAATTTTTACCTCTGTGTAATAGTAGTGAACTAAATTGTATGCAGGGGGGATAACTGCTACTTATGCATTCAAAAAAAGGCAGAGTCAGCAGTCCTTCCTATCACTTTGAGAAGAAACCGAGCATGTACTTGTATACTAAATTAATTTCAATTTTAGAGTAGAGTGTCAAAGGATGACTTTGTAATGTCAATTTGGCTTGAGTTATGTATGCATTCTATGTATCTTCAAACAACTTGTTCTTGCCAGTTTGTAATGTTTGATATATGAATAAATTTGTTGTGACAAATGGCTTGTTGTGAATGAACAAATTTGTATATGTATCAACAAAAGAAGATATATCCAACACAGACGAAAGTTCATTAACATATTTGTTGTGAATGAACAAATATGTATATGTATCAACAAGAAGATATAGTCCACAAAGTGGAAAGTTCTGTAAATAAATCTTAACCTAACCCGTCATTGGTAATAACGGGTTAGGTGATATACAACTGTCAACGCCAATAACGGGTTAAGTGGAGAGATATTGGCCGAACTTCATTCCCTACATGTGAAGTATTGGTTAATGACTGCCAATATCTATCTCCTTAACCCTTCATTGGTAATAACGGGTTAGGTTATATAAAACCGTCAATGACAATAACGGGTTAAATGGAGAGATATTGGCCGAACTTCATCCCCTACATGTGAAGTATTGGTTAAGGACTGCCAATATCTATCTCCTTAACCCGTTATTCAAGATGACGGGTTATGTTATCGTAACCCGTTATCCCCAATAACGGGTTTAGTAGAGAGTATCTGGCAGCATCTTTTCTTTAATACTGCATACATTTTTACAATTTTCCACAATATAGATATATCATCTAGAAAATACACAATCTTCCACACAAATAATAAATCTGTTCACATCGGCATCCAGACAATTTTCATTACCAAAAAATTCACAAACAGATCGAGTTGCCCAAATTGCACACATCTTCAAAATTCACAAATTTCGACATAAATAAACATTCGCTACCCAAATACAAGATCAAAATCCATAGCAACATATGTAGTTCACAAATACACAAAATAAACTGACATACAGAGATTACACTCTGATTAAATACACATTAATTTAGTTGTACCAAATAGATACATTCAATTAACCACATATATACAATCAAAAGTAACAGATTTTTCAACGCATTGCTTCTTTCCATTGGGCGCGTTTTTTTGTTTCATTCCGGACCTACACCAAAAAATAAAAAAAAATAAAAGTTAATAAACGAGTCGAAATTAATAATTATCTACACAACAAAATAAAAAATTAAGCAATTATTCGGTGATTATCTTGAAAGTTTGATTTAACATATATATTACTAAAAACCCCCTAGCACGAACCTTCGCCTTCATCATCATCACTCTCTACAGCGTTTGGAGCTTCTTCATTCCCTACCGATCCACTAAATAAGGAAGAAGAATGAGTTAGTACCGACTACAACAAGTTTACATTCATTGAGTCCAATGAACAAATACAAAATCTTTGATATAATACCTTGCTACATTTTTTGGGCAATTCCGTGAATCGTGACCTACGACACGAAGGCATGTCCTGCAAAGTCTTGGCCTCTTCGTTTTTTGGCCTTCTCTTATAGACTTCAACCGTTTCCCTTTAGGCCTTCCCTTTGTGGTGCACTGCACAGGGTCACCTACATGTGCATGTCCACCACTCTCAGGTTGTGCGCTACCTTCGTATGGTGTGCTGTTCACTGAATCAATGTTAGCAAAGCCTTCGATTCCCTTGAGCATGTGGTCGAGCATGTACTTGTATCCTCGCTCTGAAGAACAACCAAGATCGACCAAATGTCTTGAGTGCATAGTCAGTTCACAATAACGAGAGGCAAAATTATCGCCCATACTATTGCGAACCGGTATACTACTTCTCAGTTGATCCCTAGTCCATCTCCTACAAATATATTGCTCGGGTAGTGCTGTGTGATCTGTGAACTGAATAACTGCCGGTAGATGTTTGCAGGGAATGCCTACGAAGTCGTATATGGAACAAGGGCATTTAGCAATTTCAGTGATTTTACAATAAGAAATCACCCTCCCCGGTTCTGAATTTCCACAAACTGTTACAGAATAAGCTGCACTATCCAGTGTATCCATACTCGCAATTAAACTCACATTAAGTAATAAGCTTTTTACAACTTCTTATTGAAATTTGTAGAAAATCTTCAAAGTGTATGTTCCTGCCATTTGTGACTCCAATGTCCATTCGGTCTTCAATTTTGGCCGATCCTCGCGATTGCGATGTGTTTCTTTAAGTTCATCGTGTCTTTGTTTTACTAAGAGTCGGTCAAAGATGATGGCAAATTCATGTAACGAGTACTTTTTATGAGTATGGTGCTTCAAGGATGAATGTAGCAATTCGCTACGTTGGGTACTCAACATGCCCCCCCAAAATGAGTCTCTTGCGTACACGGGAGCCCATTTTTCGTGGATCTCAAAATTTTCCTTCAACCATTTGTTATTCTCCAGTTTGTACTGGGAGATCAAATTTTTTCACTTCTGTTCGAATTCTGTTTTAAATTCCGTCGTATAAATGATAGTCTTCAAAGCATCCCTGAACTCATCAATGTTATTCGGCATGCGTACTTCATGTGGTAGCTTATCCAAAATATGCCAAATGCAATATCTATGTGACGTGATTGGGAAAACTTTGAAAATTGCAGAAGTTATCCCACGGTCCTCATCTGTCATGATGTTGATCGGATCAGTGCCCATTGCTTCTCGCCACTTTTCAAAGAACCACTCAAATGAGGATGTCTTCTCATTGGGGATGAACCCACAACCTAGGAATATTGATTGCCAATGATGGTTGAATCCAACAAATGGTACGAACAACATCCCGTATCGGTTTGTGTTGTAGGTAGCGTCAAAGCAGAGAACATCCCCGAATACTTCAAAATTCCTTCTAGCGATACCATCCACCCAAATACAATGTGAAAATCGCCCTTCGGGATCACATTGGTAATCAAAATAGAATAAAGGATCGGTCTCCTTTTTGGATTCAAAAAACTCAAGTAGCATTTGTCCGTCGTGTCCTTTTAAACCCTCCATCTCGTCTCTCCTGAGATTTCTGATATCGGTTTCAGTGAAACCAATTTTCTCATTACCTCCACTTGCACCTTCAAAGAATAGCATTTGTTTGCATACAGGGACATTAGTTTCGGTAAGTTGACTAATTACTTTTTTTATCTGTCTTAGTCAATTCACGGTTTCGAGGTAGCAAGTGACGTCTACCGGGTGAAGTAAATTCGTGATTGTGTGCTTCATTTAACGAATAAAGAATCCATGAATTACTTTGTGAATTACTTTGTGGATTTAGTTTGACACGAACGAAAGCTTTGCAACCCGTTCTAGAAGTTGTACCTCATCTAGTTTCATTATGATTATTCGGTGACTTCCCTACTTTGTTACAAACATATGATTTATCCACTACATCGTTCCCCTTATATTTATTTCCACCCTTACGCATAGAGAATCCCGCACATTTGCAATATGATGAATAAAATTTTTCCGCTTCCTCAAGAGTGGAAAATGTCATACCAATCTTCGATTTTAGGTGCTCGTCAACATGAGGAAGATACTCGCCAATTTGTTGTGCACGAACAAATTTCTCTCCGGTAACAGAACTTCCTTCGAAACTGTCCATACTTAAGAAACCGTGAAAAGGAGAACAGTTAGGGGTACTAAACCGTTGTACATGGTATTTTTATAAGTGCGCAAGCCACCACAACTTGTAAAAGTCATTTTCCACTAACGGTTCGAGAAATACGGCCGTATATCACTTTATTTGAGTTTTTTTCAACCAAAAGGGATACACGGCCGTATCTCTCTAACCGTGAGTTCAAATTGACTTATACAAGTTCTGGTTGCTTGTGCTACATGAGATCAACCAACTCGCAAAGTTTCGTATTTTTGGGAGGTGGTTTGAAGTGTTTTCAACTCTAACCGCACTTAAAAAATGTTCTGACTCAAAAACTTCTAAAAAGATAAACTTGAGAAAACCACACAAACGGCATCCGAAAATTATAAACCTTTCCGACTTGGTCGAATTCACGTAGGGCAAGCCACCCGAGCTTGTAGAAGCGAGTTTCGAGTCGCGGTTTGCGAGATACGGCCGTGTACCACTATACTTGGTTTTTTCCAACCGAAATCGATACGCGACCGTATCTCTCGAACCGTGAGTCGAAACTCACTTCTATAACTTGGGGTGGGTTCTTGTAGGGGACACCAACCAACTCGCAAAGTTTCGTATTTTTTGGAGGTCGTTTGAAGGGTTTTCTAATCTAACCGCACTTAGAAAATTCTAAGTCAAAAACTTCACATGCGAGGAAGTTGAGAAAACCGCACAAACGACATCCGAAAATAATAAAACTTTCCGACTTGGTCAGATTTACGTAGGGCAAGCCACCCGAACTTGTAGAAGCGAGTTTCAAGTCACGGTTTGCGAGATACGGCAGTGTACCGGCTTTAGTTTTTTTTTCCAACCGAAAGCGATACGCACCCGTATCTCTCGAACCGTGAAGCGAAACTTGCTTCTACAAATTGGGTTGGCTTCTCGTAGGGGACACCAACCAACTCGCAAAGTTTCGTATTTTTTGGAGGTCGTTTGAAGGGTTTTCAACTCTAACCGCACTTAGAAAATTCTAAGTCAAAAACTTCTCATTTGAGGAATTGAAGAAAACTGCACAAACGACATCCGAAAATTATAAAACTTTCCGACTAGGTCCAATTCACGTAGGGTAAGCCACCCGAACTTGTAGAAGCGAGTTTCGAGTCACAGTTCGGGAGATACGACCGTATACCGCTTTACTTGGTTTTTTTCAACCGAAAGCGATATGCGGCCGTATCTCTCGAACCGTGAGTCGAAACTCGCTTCTACAAATTGGGGTGGCTTGTACTATGTGAAACGAACCTACTCGCAAAGTTTTATATTTTTTACGGTCGTTTGCAGGGTTTTCAACCATAACCGCACTGAAAAGTTTTTAACTAATTTCGTATATACAATTCTAATTCTACAAATTACTAACGCAAGCAACATAATTCGGCAATTGAATATACTTGAAGTCAACCCGATTCTACATCTAAAATCTACTATATAAAATTTTCGCCAATTTCTAAATAATTTACTACACACAAATTAAAAAAAACACAAATATAGATTATTGAGGTAAAGAAATAGTGTATACCTTACAAAATAGGTCCAAATCAAGCCAAACAATCGATTTGGAAGAGAACTAGGGTTTCGATTTCGTATCGAAGAGAGGAAGAGAAGGTAGGGTTTCCAACTTTGGAGTTAGGAGGAGGGGAGCGGACGTAAGTGGGTTGATTTGGGTTTTCGACGAAGGATTAGGGTTTTTTTTGCCGTTGGGTTCGTCGAAGAAAGAAGGAGCGAGAGAGAAATCGCCGAAGAAGACGAACTGAATGGAAATACAAATGAATATAGATAGCCTTAACCCGTTATTGGGAAGGACGGGTTAAGGCTATTTTTTTAAATAAAATTTTGCCTTAACCTGTCATCCCCAACGACGGGTTAAGGCAAATTTTTATTAAAAAAAATATGGGCCGTTGGATCTTTGATCCAACGGTCCAGATCAAAGTTCGCACGGGTCTGTGCGAACAGACCCGCTTCCGACCCTTTTGCAACGGAAGAAGATTATATATATATATATATATATATATATATATATATATATATATATATATATATGGCCCTTCCGTTGTGCACTCTCCTCCGTGTGCATTCCGTGTGAACTTTTTACACGGAGTGCACATGGATGATCCGAACCGTTCACATTGATCTACGCATCTAAATTAGTCTAAATATGTAAAATCATATCATTTGGAATTCATTTGCCCATCCATTGATGTGTTACAAGATTGGCTGAATATCGTTTTTTTTTATACTGACTTGATGGATGGGCAAATGAATTCCAAATGACTTGATTTTACATATTTAGACTAATTTAGACGTGTATATCAATGTGAACGGTTCAGATCATCCTTGTGCACTCTGTGTAAAAAGTTCACACAGAGTGCACACGCAGGGTAGTGCACAACGGAAGGGCCTTATATATATATATATATATATATATATATATATATATATGATTTTGAGGAGATTGAAGGAGAGCCACTTGATAGCACAAAGAAAGCTATCAAGTGGCTCTCCTTCAATCTCCTCAAAATCAAATGCCCAAATCTAACCTCACAAAACATATTTTCCCCCCAAGATTTTCAGATTTCATGTCTGTAAATTTTTTGATTTTTTATGTTTTTTTATTGTTCATGTTACATTGAAAATAACAAATATTTCTTCAATAATTAAATTTCATCATTTTCTACCCTCAAAGTTCTAAGAAATTGGATTTTATACCCTCATTTATAATTATTTTTCAACATATATTAATGGAAACATGGATTTTTATTTACAACTAATTATTGTCATGCTATTCAAACTTAAGCTACATAATTGTTGTTTGATTGTTTACAAGGCTTTTCATATGCTGTATCGTAAGACGTACCGTAGGCACGTCTGTTGGGGTTTGTGGATCCAATACACGAGAATGAGTTGAAGAAGATAGTCAGGAAGGAGAGTCGAAGTGGGAGCAACAGGTCAAGAGTAGCAAGAGGTACAGCAGAGTTGCGGTCGACCGCACCCCCCGACTGCCCAGGCAAAAAGACCGGTCGACCGCGCAGTCGATCGTCCCGCCCTCTAACTCAATTCAGTAGCTTGAAGGAATGACCGGTCGACCGCACAGTCGACCGACCCGCTCTTTGTTGGATTTCATGCAGTCGAGGAAGAAGACCGGTCGACCGTCAAGATGGACCGGTCGACCATCCCGATGCTGAATAGATGAACGGCCGAGATTGGAGATGTGGAATCCTATATATATTGTACTGTGTACGATTTTAGGGTTAACTGAAACAAAGCCAAAAGAAAATAGAGATCTACAGCCATCATTAAGAGAGAGGGAGATAGAGAGAAACCCTACACCTTGGTGGTGAGTTCTTGAGAGATTTGTAAAACCTAATCTTCTTATTTCTAGTGGAAATCATAGGAGTGCCTCTGCGTGGGGAAGTAGTCATTGTTTGGGTGAACCTCGATAAAAATCTTGTGTGTTCTTGTGTGTTCTTGTGTGTTTCTTTTGGTTGTTCTTTGTTCTCTTGTTTTGATTCTATAGTTCTTTCATCTCTTCGTTGTTATTGAGTTTATTCCGCAGTTTGAATTCGATAAAGTGGTGTCAGAGCTACAGGTTGGTAGTCTTGATTGAGATGGGGGACAAGAGAAGAGTCAAGGAGTTCGATGAAACGGATTTCACAATCTGGAAGATCCAAATGATTGCGTATCTCCGACAGAAGGATCTAGATGATCCGTTGTTTGGTGTGATGCCAGAGGGGGTGGAGGTCGATCCAGTTACGTTGGCGGCCTGGAATAGATTGGATCAGAAAGCACTTGGGTAGATTCAGTTGTCGCTGAGTAGGAAAGCGTTATTTCATATTGAGAAGGCAAGAACCGCAAAGGAGGTAATGGAGATTTTGATAGATATGTTTGAGAAGCTGAATGCAGCAAATCAGATCTTACATCTAAAAAAGTTGGTTAACTTGAAGTTGTCAGAAAGAGGTTCGGTTGCTGAGCACATCAACAATTTCTGTATAGTTTACAATCAAATGGAATCTTCGGGTTTAAAGTTTGAGGAGAGGGCACAATCGTTATTGTTGCTATCCAGTCTTTCCGATAGTTACGATACAGTAGAGCAGACTATTACTAGCACCATGACTGATACGACAACCCTAAAGGATGTTATAAGCAGCATCATGAATGAGGATGCAAGAAGGAAGAGATATGGAGAGACTTCGGTGTCATATCTTAGCAATACCGTGCTGTCAGTTGATAACCGTGATAGAAGCAACAACAGAGGGAGGTCGCAAAGTAGGAATCACAGGTCCAAGTCAAGAACAGGAAATCGCAAAGGTGAGTGTTGGTACTTCAAGAAGCCAGGACACAGGAGAGACCAATGCGAGGAGTATAAGAAAGCACAAGCAGAGTCACAGGTAGCCAATGTGGTAAGTATTGAACCCCGTCTAGATGAGTTGTGTTTATCTATTGGATTTAATATTTTGCAAGATGATTGGTGTATAGACTCAGGTGCTTCTTATCATTGTACCCCCATGAGGGATGTTTTTGAGGATTACAGGACAGGTGACTTTGGTGCAGTTTCAGTTGGTAATGGGCAGATATGTCCAGTTGTGGGTAGAGGCACTGTGAGAGTGAAGGCTCGCAATGGTGGGCAATTGGTCTTATATGATACAAGACATATTCCGAGTTGAAGAAAAACTTGATCTCAACTAGCAAATTAGACAAAGAAGAGAATGTAATGTGACTATAGGTGATAGGTTGGTGGCAAAAGAAAAGTATGGTGACACGTTGTACTTACTCAGGGAAGGTGATTCAGGTGATATCATTGCTACAACATCAGTAGGTAGTTCCTCTTCAATTCTATGGCATGTCAGGTTGGGGCATATTGGTGAAAAGGGTGTCAAGCAGCTTTGTTCTAGGGATCCTTTACCGGGGCTGAAGAAGGTTGAGATGGATTTTTGTGAGAATTGTGTGATGGGCAAACAGAAGACAGTTAGCTTTCAGTTGGGTGGATGTGAGAAGAAGCTTGCGAAGCTAGAGTTGGTACATACAGATGTGTGGGGTCCAGCTCAGGAATTCTCTTATGGTGGTAAGAGATACTTCGTCACATTCATCGATGATGCTACAAGAAAGGTTTGGGTTTATGCAATTCGTGAGAAATTAGAAGTTTTTGAGGCTTTTAGAGTTTGGAAGGCCAGAGTTGAGAATGAGACATGTTGCAAGGTGAAAGCAATCAAGTCAGATAACGGAGGTGAGTATACAAGCAAAGAGTTTGTTAACTATCTGGCAAAGGAAGGTATCAGAGGAATCAAGACAGTTCCTAAGACTCCACAGGAGAATGGTGTAGCAGAAAGAATGAACTGCACGATACTTGAAAAGGCGAGATGCATGAGACTTCATGCGGGTCTTTCGGTCCATCTTTGGGCCGCTACAGTTGATACAGCAGTGTACTTGATTAACCGTTGCCCGTCTAGTGCCCTTGATGGGGCCATTTCAGAAGAACTATGGTCAGGTAAAACTGTTAATTATTCGCATTTGAAAGTTTATGGTTGTATGGCATATGCACTAATTGACAAGAAAGAAAGAAAGAAGTTGGACTCTAAGTCCAGGAGGTGTGTCTTCATTGGCTACGGTGGCGATGAGTATGGTTGCAGGCTTTGGGATTTTGTAGATAACAAAGTCATTCGCAGCAGGAATATAGTGTTCAATGAAGAGGTCCTATACAAGGACAGACACACATGTCAAGACAGTACAACCAGTTCAGAATCAGATTGGGGTTCAGACTCAGACTCAGATTCTGATTATGAAGGCGGCCCTAGTGATGGGGGTCCTACAGTGCAGCAGTAGGTACAGGTACCACAGGCAGCACAAGAGACTTATGGTGAGCCTATTGGAAATGAGCAGGTTATCCAAGGCGAACAGGTACAGTCAGAACAGTTCGGAAAACCTGAACCGGTCGGTGGACCGATATCCACATTGAGAAGATCGACACGAGAGAGGAGGCCAACCAGGATATTTGATCCATCAGCTAGTGTTGTTCACGAGCATGTTCTGTACACGAATTCGGGGGAGCCAGAGACTCATAAGGAGGCTTTGAGGGATGAGGCTCAAATTCAGTCGGAGTCAGCCATGAGGGACGAGATGAACTCTTTGGAACAGAACCAAACTTGGGAGTTGACCAAGTTACTTGCAGGGAAGCGCGCTCTTATGAACAAATGAGTCTTTAGAGTCAAAGATGAGGCAGATGGCAGTAAGAGGTACAAGGCCAGGCTTGTTGTGAAAGGATTCTCTCAAAGAGAATGTGTCGATTATAGTGAGATCTTTGCACTGGTTGTGAAGATGGCTTCTATTAGGGTTCTGCTCAGTGTTGTGGCAGTTGAAGACTTGCACTTAGAGAAGTTGGATGTGAAGACAATATTTCTCCATGGTGATGTCAAAGAAGAGCTGTAATGAGACAACCCACAGGTTTTGAAGCTAAAGGAAAGGAAGACATGGTATGTCGACTGAAGAAGAGTCTTTATGGGCTCAAGAAAGCACCGTAGCAATGGTATTTGAAGTTTGATTGCTTCATGAGAGGAAAAGGTTTCGATAGATGCGAAACAGATCATTGTGTGTATGTTCGTAGATATGAGGACAATGATACAGTTACCTTGGCGTTGTATGTGGATGACATACTGTTAGCAGGTTCATGTATGGAGAAGATCAAGGAAGTGAAAAAGATGCTAGCTTCGGAGTTTTCAATGAAGGACTTAGGTGAAGCAAAGCAAATCCTCGGCATGAAGATCAGTAGAGACAGGAAAAGCAAGAAGCTTTGGTTATCACAAGCGGACTATGTGAAGAAGGTGTTGAAGAGATTCAATATGGATGGCGCGAGGCCAGTCACTTGTCCCTTGGCTGCTCACTTCAAGTTATCAATGGACTTGTGTTCTAGGACAGAGGCAGAGATGGAGGAAATGGCTGCTATTCCTTATGCATCAGCCGTTGGAAGTTTGACGTATGCGATGGTGTCTATAAGACCAGACATCGCACAAGCAGTGGGAGTTGTCAGCCGTTACATGAAGAATCTAGGTAAACAGTATTGGGATGTAGTAAGGTGGATTCTTAGATATCTAGTAGGTACTTCAGATCACTCTCTGTTTTGGGAAAGATTCTTTGCATATACATGGTTATGTAGATGCAAATTTTTTGGGCGATCGTGATGGTTGCAGAAGTACTACAGGATATGTATTTACAGTTGGTGGAACAACTATTAGTTGGACTTCCTAGTTACAAAAGGTTGTAGCGTAGTCAACCACAGAGTCAGAGTATATGGCACTTACAGAAGCAACGAAAGACATATTGTTAATTTCGGAGCTTATGAAACAGTTGGGCATGAAGCAACCCATAGGTGAACTATGGTGTGACAGTCAAAGTGCAGTTTTCTTAGTGAAAAACTCGGCACATCACTCTAGGACTCAGCACATTCAAATGAGGTATCATTTTTTCAGAATGGCGGTTGAGAAGAAATGGTTGAAGCTAACTAAGATTCTTGGCACTAAAAATCCGGCGGACATGCTCATTAAGGTGGTGGATAGCAAGAAACATCAGTTTTGCTATACCGCTATCAGATTGTCTCCAGGTTAATTGTTGAGGAGACTCGCAGAGGCACATGCCTAGACTAGGCCAATGGAAGAATGAAGAACAGAATAGAGACTTCGTGTATATGTCTCCAAGTGAGAGATTGTTGGGGTTTGTGGATCCAATACACGAGAATGAGTTGAAGAAGATAGTCAGGAAGGAGAGTCGAAGTGGGAGCAACAGGTCAAGAGTAGCAAGAGCTACAGCAGAGTTGCGGTCCACCGCACCCCCCGACCACACAGGCAAAAAGACCGGTCGACCGCGAAGTCGACTGTCCCGCCCTCTGACTCAATTCTGTAGCTTGAAGGAATGACCGGTCGACCGCGCAGTCGACCGACCCGCTCTCTGTTGGATTTCGTGCAGTCGAGGGAGAAGACCGGTCGACCGTCAAGTTGAACTGGTCGACCGTTCCGACGCAAAATAGATGAACGACTGAGATTAGAGATGTGGAATCCTATATATATTGTATTGTGTACGATTTTAGGATTAACTGAAACAAAGCCAAAAGAAAATAGAGATCTACAGCCGTCATTAAGAGAGAAAGAGATAGAGAGAAACCCTACACCTTGGTGGTGAGTTCTTGAGAGATTTGTAAAACCTAATCTTCATATTTCTAGTGGAAATCGCAGGAGTGCCTCTGCGTGGGAAAGTAGCCATTGTTTGGGTGAAACTCGATAAAAATCTTGTGTGTTCTTGTGTGTTGCTTTTGGTTGTTCTTTGTTCTCTTGTTTTGATTCTATAGTTCTTGCATCTCGTCGTCGTTGTTGAGTTTATTCCGCAGTTAGAATTCAACAACGTCCCCACGAGAAAATCTAGTATATAAATATATATATATCAAAAAATATGAATTATTACACATAACTAAATAATATCTTTTGTTAATAAGGAAATGGTAAATATCATTCATTAAATATAAATAAGATAATCCATAAAAGATACAATTAATAAAAAATGCATGACACATTTCAGCATCCCGACCATGTCTGCCTTGTATTAATCATTCATTAAACATAAATAAGATAATCCCCACCGTGTCCGACATATCCCCACCGTGTCTGTCGCTTATCCCCGCCGCATCCATTTGATAAAAATTCAGGACACATTTCAGCCGTATCTTGTATGTATCCGGTCGTATTCGGCCGTATCCCGTATCAGATACGTTCAGGATATGAGGACGACATCCTTCGTGAAGTATCAGTGCTTCATAGGGTGGAGGAGGAAGATAAACAACAGTCGGGGATGAGTTTGAGTGTCAAATCCACGGTGAATAAGCAACTTTTCACCGACGGTGAGATGGTCGAAGGGAGTTGCAGGCAGGAGAGAAGTGGAGAAGATGGGCTTTGTTGAAGACCGGGTTGAACCAGTTGCGGTTCGCGAGCCGGTTCACATAATCAATATTCAACCATCGATTAGACAAGTGCACGAATTGGAAGGAGATCAGATGGAGGGAGAGTTCTCTTTCAAAAAAGACACCCGCTTAGTGCACATCGAGGTGGGGTCCAGCTCTGAGCCACGTAAATAGGCCATGTTGCACGTTCCAGCTGGCGAGAAGCGACTGGAGAATGTGGTAGGTCCTACAGCTAGCTCAGAGGTAGCATGGCGCATCGAGCCATGCGCTTCGTAGGCGACAAGCAAGGCCTCACATGTCGTGGGTCCCGCATCTACGACAGAATGGAGGGAGGAAACAGAGGCAAGTACGAAGTTAGTATGGGGCTCGGGTTTTTAGGAAGATTTAAATGGGAAGGTGGGGAAGGATTTGAATCGCAATATATTGGGCCAGGGTTGTTGGGTCGGGCTCTATTAGGCCGGTCATGTTTAAAGGAAGGGGGTATGGAGTGTGTAAAATTAATTAACAAAGATAATGAGGAAGACATGATTTGTTTGGATATGAAACTTAAGAACAATGCAAGATTTTTTTTTTCTTTTGTTGGGGGGGGGGTGAACAGGAGATTTTTAACAAGGCAGTTGGCCAAGAAAAGGAAGGCAACGATGAGGGGAACAATGACGATATCGAGGCATTACTAAAAAAGGAAGTGGATAAAAGTGTAAAACGGGAAGTAAAAAAGAAGATGAAGTCTATGTTGGGGAGTTGGATTATGGAAAAGAAAAGGGATTCAGATGGGTCTTCTGAGTCCGATTGCGACTCCATCAAGATTGCTGAGGCACAGTATGGGGATGATAGGGGATTAGAGAGTATTTTGATGATACTCCAAAAGAGGTTACTATTACAAAGAGGAATGCAGCCAAGGCTAAGGAGGGGTAACATGTGTAGTAACATGCAACATAGTAGGGGGACAAACCGATGATGGTTAAAGAAATCTATCAGAGGGTGGGAAAACGGAAAAGCTACGAGAACATCACAGGTACACATACGCCTATATCTATTTTTGGCTCAATATTTGATTTCATGTTAACCCAATTAGCAAATGTTTATGGTATCACCTTGCATCATAATCATAGTGCACGCACAAACTTGATTGACATAATTAGGGCTAGAGAATTGGACAATATTGACAAGGTTCAATGGGTTTAAGAGGAGGGGGGGGATGAATGACAATTGTGTTTCCCGAAACTTGGTTCAGTTGGTTACAACTGACCAAGAGGAAGGAAAATCTAGAAGTTTTAATATTTAACGTCCTTTTTTTTGAAACGTTAGAAGGCTTGGCCAAGCATCGGATGATGGGAGATGTCGTCAAGAGTAACAACACTGATATGTCTTAAATTCCTTATATTAAGGAGTTGA
The DNA here is from genome assembly GCA_017893485.1 of Hemerocallis citrina. Classification (NCBI taxonomy): domain Eukaryota; kingdom Viridiplantae; phylum Streptophyta; class Magnoliopsida; order Asparagales; family Asphodelaceae; genus Hemerocallis; species Hemerocallis citrina. The sequence goes on along the minus strand of CM030361.1, from coordinate 76,252,743 downwards.
GGTTTTTGGAGCGTCAAGGAGCATCAGGGGTGTCATGGTAGGGGTCAATACCAGTAATTTTGATTGACTGGATGGCTGGGTGGGTAAATTTACGGTATCAGTAGTGGTGCAAAGGAGGAAGGACGGGTGGAAGGGGACAGTTACAGCGGTGTACGGCCTTAACTATAGGAACCTCAGAGAGGAATTCTGGGAATTAATCCACATCATAGGCAGATAGAGTCTTCTCTGCCTAGTACGAGGGGACTTCAATATGCGTAGGCACATGCATGAAAGGAAAGGCGGGGTGGGAAATGGAAACGATAGAAGAAAGTTAAATCATGTCATCTCCAGACTCATGCTGATCGAGATTCCGGTCAATGACCAGAGTTTTACGTGGTCAAACCATCGTTGAAGGCCTGTGCGTGCTAAACTTGATAGAATTCTCGTATCGACTGATTATGAGACGAATTTTTCTTGGGCATTGGCAAGATAATGCATCTGCAAAACCTCAGACCATGTTTCCATCATTATTAGCACAAGAGAAGAGGAGAAAAGAAGGGTAAAGATGTTCCGCTTTGAGAAGATGAGGTTGTGTAATAAGGAGTGACATAACCTGATAAAGGCAAGTTGGGAAGGGGAAGTCTCCCATGATGACTCGGCAACTAGGCTAGTGAAGAAACTCTCGAGACTTCGAAAGAGGCTGAGAAAGTGGAATAATGACACATTCTGCAATATCTTACAAAGGAAGGATTCTGTTTTGAAAGAAATTGAGGAGCTTGAGAGGAAAGAGGAGACATGCAGGATGGACAACAACCAATTCCATAGATTGTCAAACTGCAAGCAGGAAATTCTAGAAACATATAATAAGGAAGAAATCATGTGGCGGCAAAGATTGAGAGTTAAGTGACTTTTGGAAGGGGATGCTAATACTAACTACTTCCACAAAATTGCAAGCATGCTGCTTAGGAACAATTACATACATTCGTTGGATATTGCAGGAACGACAGTTTCGGATAAATGACGAAGCTCTGAATACATTCACGAAACATTTAAGGAATTGTTTGGTAACAATAAGGATGGATCGTGCGGGTCTGGCGATGAATTATGGGAGGGGTTAAAGGAAGATCTTCGTGGAAGAGTTGTGGCACTTCAAGATCCTTTCACTATGGAGGAGGTCAAGTCGGCAGTGTGGGATATGGGTCAGGATAAGGCACCAGGATCGGATGGTTTTTCCCTTCTTTTTCTCCAAACAATTCTGGGACATAATGAAGAATGACATTATGGACATCAAGAATTCGTTCTATGAGGGAACATTGGATATAGGAAAACTTAACTAAGCCAATGTTTGTTTAATCCCCCAAAAAAGGTGGCCACAGGGGTTGGGGACTTCCGGCCAATTAGTTTGTTAAATTGCTCGGTCAAGATTATATCAAAGATTTTGGCATATAGGCTAAGAGGTCTGATCGGGGAGATCATCGACGAATATCAGACATGATTTATTGCAGGAAGGGATATTTTAAAAGGGGTTGCTTTAGTCTAGGAGGTAATCCAAAGATTGCAAAAGGCGCAATATTGTGGGGTTTCTGCTTAAGCTTTCTTTCGAAAAAGCATATGACAAGGTCGAATGGAAATGCTTGGTGGAGATACTTAGAAGACGAGGGTTCGGGAACAGATGAATTGGGTAGATACAAACTTTGTTACAAATGGCCAAGGTATGTTTCATCGTCAACGGGACACCGAGAAAGGAGATTAAATGTCGGTGGGGCCTTGGACAGGGAGATCCATTATCACCACTGCTGTTCACTCTGCTGGCAGACAGCATGCATATGATGTTACAGTCATACAGGGACAAGAGACTGATTAACGGGTTGGGAATGAGGAGGGGGGTCTCTGCTGTAATGAACGTTCAATACGCAGACGACACCTTAATCTTTGGTGAATGCGATATTGCTCAGGCTACCCTACTGAAACTGGAATTATATCTTTTCAAGGATTGGTCATGACTGAAGGTGAACTTTCACAAAAGCACCATCACCTTTTTAGGCGACACGGGAGATAATGGTGTAATGGTTGCATCTATTCCGAATTACCCTATTCAAAAACTACCAATTAAGTACCTAGGCCTACCAATTGGTAGCAGGACAATCATGAGGGTGGACTGGCATGAAATCATTGAAAAAATAGCAAATAGGCTGGATGGGTGGAAGGGGAAATGCTTTCCTTTGGAGGAAGACTTATTTTGTTAAATTCTGTAATCAACTCAATCCCAATTTACTTGTCATTTTTTGAAATACCAGTTTAGGCTATCAAAAAAATTGATAGACTAAGATTGGTTCCTTTGGCATGGGTCAAGGGTGGACGAGAAAGGGTACTCATTAACAAAATGGGGGTTGATCTGCAGACGAAAGGAATTTGGAGGGTTGGGGGTTATCAATCTCCGACAAATGAATTAGGCATTGTTGTGTAAGTGGTGGTGGGAAATCAAGTTAAGGAAGAAGGCAAAATAGTCTACCTTAATAAAGGAAGCCTACATTAGGAATGGAAGTATACACCGGAAACAGAAGAATATTGCATCTATGTCAGGGTCCTGGCAGGGTGTTTCGCACACGAGAGACATTTTTCTAGCAGGTAACACCTTTTCTATTAGGTGTCGATATTTGCTTCTAGAAAGACAGGTGGTGTGGACCGATTAATCAAAAAAGAAGATTTCCAGAGGCGTATAGGTTTGCGAAAGATGAAAACGATTGGGTTGTCAGATAGTGGAGAAGCGAAGCCTAGAGGCCAAGGATGTCTAGTCGGCTCAACTTAGAGGCAGGAAGACAGAAGAGGCAACTCATTCATTTCTTAGAAGCACGAAAGCCAACAGGGGAAGAACATCAAGACAAAATGGTTTGGGGGGCAAGAAAAGATGGGATGTTCTCAGTAAAATCGACCTACGAATGGCTCAATGATGGGGGAGTGTGAGTGCATGATTCAGTCTGGAACGTTAAAGTTCCACTAAAGATTCGCGCGTTCAATTGGTTGGCGATTAGAAATGTGATTCTCACTCGGGATAACCTAATAAAGCGCGAATGGCAAGGTCCGGGGCACTGTGTCTTGTGTAACCTGGATAACAAAACTGTATCACCTTTTTGTCAACTGTCACTTTGTTATTCCTATATGGGCAGATTTGCTGCGCATACTCGTTATATCGGTTTCCTTACCGGGATCGGTTCAGGCTGTTTAGGGAGCTTGGAGGGAAGTCAATGTGCAGAAATGCCACACTGACATTTAGGGTATTGGGGTAGCAACTATATGCTGGAAATTTGGTTAGAAAGGAACAATAAAGTTTTCAAAGCAACACACAAGTACATCATGCATCAACAATTGTCACTTGTGATTAATACTAATATCATATTCTGGTCTCAAACGGCAGGTACTGATGCTACAAAGAATATTAAGGAGTTGTATGCGGATGCTCCCACTTCCATAAATGAAGGGGAGTCAAAGGACAGGGTGTGGACGAGCGATGGCGAGTGATCGGCATGTGGTGTTTTGTTGACCTCTTCTGCGAGATGATTCGATACTTTTTAGGCTGAATCTTATAATTTATGTACATTTATTATTGTTTTTTGTTTCTGTGTGTGTTGGGGGGGGGGGGGGGGGGGGAGGAATTTGGATCTTGTACGGGATGTGAGTTCTCTCTTTTTTGTGGGGAATGAATATCATGGCACTCCGGGAGAGGGACATGGCCATTATACCCCTTATTTTGGTTGTATGTTTCGTTAAATTCTTATTAATGGAATGCGGGGCAATTTTTCACCGTTAAAGATAAAAAAAAATGATATATAAATGTTTAATTTTAACCTTATTTAAACTTCTAAGCTTTTGGCTAAGATAAGAACTAATTTACCATCTTTGATCAACTTGGGAATATTTTGCGTGGGATGCACTGTCATGTTCGTGTTAAAAATTGACCTGTTGATCTAAGATTTTATTCTGCTAACAAACGAGTTTATTATTTATCTTTTCAGTTCATCTATCTGGTTGTGAAGGTTGTTATTGTTTTGACTTACATAAGAAAGTTCACTGCTTCTGCAGTTAATAAAACCTTGCAGCGAGTGATCAAAAGAAGCTACTTCTATGGGTTAACAAAAAGAGCACTTCTACAGAAGTGGTAAGTTCATATACTTGAGATATGCCAAATAAATTGTACCCTCCCATTTTATCAAAATAAATTGTTCATAGCTCATGCATCATCATAATTCTTTCTTCCCATAATCGTCTCATCCTTTTTTTGATGGCCACAGACGACCAAGCGCTGGGATTCTGCAGTTCACAGACCAAAACCATAAATATAGATTCAACAAACTCATGGTAAACTCCATACTACTTGTAAGTATCTCCAATGAATCAAAGACAGGGCAAAAAATAAAACTAGAAAACCAAAAAACTCAAAACTATTTTTCTTATTTATTTGCATCCAGTTAATCAAACAAAAGATTCACACTTATGTGTTTGTAAACAACAAGCTCCTCTTTACTCTCTCAAGAATCTCTCAACCCATAACTAACGCCTGTTTTAGAGTAGTACTCTGAAGTTGCCTTGACAAGAGGATGTGAAGAGCAATGCAATCCCCTTTCACAAACTCAAGGAGATGGATCCTGGTAAGAGTCAGAAGCTAAGGATGGACATCGAGACACAGTTGACCTCTGCCAGAGAGATGGCAGAACTATCCAGCCTATAAGGAATTTTTTGCCGTACTATGCCACTTTTTGAAAATATTTATGTTTAAGGGCCACTTTCCAAACTATTAGCGCTCGTGGGCTACTCTGTGCCACGTCAACACAGGCCGCTATTCCTCTTCATTTTCAAAGCCTCTAATGGGAATAACGGCCTATGTTGTCAATTTTATGGAATTTTTTTTATCTGTCGTTATTCCTATTGGCGACCTTAGTATAAATTAAGTCGTTAATAGGAATAGCGATCACTAATGCCGTGTATTCTCCACACTTAACAAAATTTAGAGAGCTTATTTTCTTTGAAATTTTTAAAAGTAATAATTCCTGAGGTCGCTATTGGGAATAACGACCAAGTATAACCGTGGTCACTATTCCCAATTGCGACCACAAGTGGGACCCGGCCGCTAATAAGGTCGGGCTCCCACTGTCTTTCTCTCTCTACACCTCACTTTAATTTCATCTTTCCCATCTTCTACTCCCAAAACCCTAACCCCCAATACCTCCCCCAAATCATAAAATCCTGAAAACCCCCAAAATTTCAAGAAATCTCTATCACTTTGACTCATCCTCACCCTCATCCAAAATAAATAGTTTCTGAAATCTTTGCTTAACTTTCATAACCTTAGCCCCCCCACATTTGAGAAATATATTCTCTCTCGTTGCTCTCGAAGGTCCCTTCTATTACAATTGGTCATCATCTCATCTCAAGTATCATCCGCTCCATCTTTTTTATATGTCAAAACTATTTAGTTTGTTTCATGGCGAGAACATCGGTTTATCGGGGCTTATAGTTGTGTATTTTGGTGTATAAATTGTATGTGGATAGAGAGAGATAAAGGGTTATATTGGATTTGCCTTTTTTCTGGTTAGAATATATATGAACTAAAATAGGTAAGGTGTTGTGAACGTTTAATTCTTAAGAAAATAATATAGGTTTTCTTAATTGCGAATAGAACGTTGCTTAATATTATTGTAATTATGTTATAGTCATGATTGTATATTGAACTGCAAATTCATCTGTTAATGTATAGGTATGAACTATAAAATTCCTATTTGGTTGTATTATGGGGGAGAAATAGTTCGAGGCCCAAAGGTAGGAGCTTGTTATATAGGTGTTGAACCGGAAATATTTTGGATATACCGTAATATCAAAAAGCAAGAACTAGTAGAGAAGGTCTATAAATTAACTAAATGGGATAGAGGCGAATGGAGTGTGAAAATCCTAGCTAGGTATGCAGCTGGAAAAGATGAAGGACAATATTTCATAGCGGTGCCTATAGTTGATGATGATTCTCTTATTGCTATAATTGCAAGATCACTTGATGTGAACTCTAGTTGGTCTGCATTGGAGTTATATATACAACAAATCAAGATTGTTGTAGGTCATCCACATGTTAGTCGTGTGTCATCTCCCATACCCGAAGTACCGGCCCTTGAACTGAGTCCCAATCATTCTATTCAGTCGCATGTGGAATTGTCTCCGGCATATGGTAACATATTCACTATTCCAACACCAACAAATCTTCCACAACATGGCGTGTCATCTTCTTCCAATTTGATACGTCATCTTGTTGATAATGAAAAACTAATTCAATCCTTCGAAAATGCTATTGTTAACAATGACTTGATAGAAGATGAAGAAGTTGAAGAAGAGGTGGAAGATGTAGAAGACGGTGAAGCTGAAGAAGATTTGCATGTACATGATGTAAATGATAACCCTAACGACATTAATGATGTTCACGAGTTGGAACGAAATGTCGAATTGGCGGTCCCATTAACTCAAAGGCGACCTACCACTTATCCTGAATTTAAATCAGTGGACTGGGTTAACAATGCTAGAGTATATCACTTTGGTGAAGAATCTTGTGGCTCATCTGACACATACCATTTGTACATTGGACAGAAAATTTCAACCAAAGATGAAGTGGTACATGCCCTGAAGATGTTTTCCATCAAGGAACATCGAGAGTTCGTCATAGTTAGGTCGAACAAGATAAATTTGGACTATAACTTTGGACTATAATTAAGGTCGCTATTGGGAAAAGCGACCCTAGTTATAGGCCATTTAGAGAAAAATTTTCAGAGAGCAAGACAAATTTGGACTATAACTGGGGTCACTATTGGGAAAAGCGACCCTAGTTATAGGCCATTTAGATGTTCCGTAAGTCGGGGATGTCATCACCGCGTCAAATCTAGCCACCTCACCCACCTCCTCTATTTGCAAACGACATGGTGTGAGAATCTCTCGTGTGAGATCCTTTGCAGCTTGAGCCACATTGCTTCACAAAAGTTCTGCGCATTTCCGGGCAATGATCCATACTTGGTCCATCTGCATATACCACAAACAAATAACATATCACATACACCGATATGATGAGCAAATGGAATAATATAAATGTTTATAATAAAATAAAAATTTCAATATGGTATGAAAAATTATCATACGATTTTTCTAGTGGATGTCGCCCTTGGTTGATAAGTGGGTAGCATAAAGGAATAGGCGGGATCAGGTTCGACCTCAGCACTCGGAACTATTAGGAGGATCTCTGCAGGCACGAAAGTATAAAAGTGCAATCCGTTGGTACCACGAAATGTATATAGTGTGCAATGATCCATCATACGGAGGAATACTGGTAAGAACAGTATCATATCTCCACTCATTCTACGCATTCACATGAGCTTGGTGATGGGAAGCCCAATTATGATCGGGCACACGTCCAACCCCTTTTGCCTTGTGTAAAAGAACGTCATATGTCCGTGGGGCGGGGATGGTTTGATGAAGACCGAACTAACGAAGCACTCGATCCGGATAGTACATCTCGACAACACTGAAGTTCACGAGTGGGGCTCTCGTCAACATAGCTGGCTATGTGTTGTACAAATAGGTGGTAGCCTCTCACTACAACACACAATGTATTCACAGGCATTTTTTCGAATTTACACCGGCGTTTAAAAACGCCGGTGTAACATTCACCGGTGTAAGATTTATAAAAACGCCAGTCCAAATGCCGCTGAAGCGAGCGTCGCGGAATACTATGGGCCTACACCGGTGATTTTACAGAACGCCGGTAAAGCTTGTGTATACACCGGCGACCGTAAAAACGCCAGTGTATGGGTATTTCTAAGTGCCTTATTTTCAGCTGATATACATTCACCGGCGTTATACAAACGCCGCCGTTGGCGCTGTAATTTTGTTTAAAATCTACACCGGCGTTTGTAGGTATATAATTTTTTTTAAAAAAAAAAAAACAAAAAACATGCAGCACTCTTACAATCAAAACCAAAATATGGAGTTCAAATTATTGAACTACAAACAGTGAAAGAGTATAATTTCACTCTCAAATTCAGGCAAAAATGCTACTAACTGAAATGAATCTTATACTTTTATAATACTCATGAGATAACTATCAATTGAAACCAGAATGTAAGTTCAAATAGGATTATTTCATCACTAGTCACTCCTCTGTAAATCATAGTATGCAACTTCAGTTACATAATCCATCTCATCATCACTTACAAGCCTATTTGGCAAAGAACGATCTCATTTTCAAACCTAAGCAATAAGCATGAACAATCTCATTTTCAAACCTAAGCAATCCCCTTTCATGATATAATTGTATATAAAGTTTAAATAAAAAATTTCCATCACTAGTCGCTCCTCAAAAAATCATAGTGTGCAACTTTAGATATATGATCCATCTCATCTCCAAATTCAGACAAAAAAGCATATCCAAATTCACTTAAAACCCAAGCAACAAGCATGAACATTCTCATTTTCAAACCCAAGCAATCCCCTTTCATTATATAATTGTATATAAAGTTTAAATAAAAAATTTCCATCACTAGTCGCTCCTCAAAAAATCATAGTGTGCAACTTCAGATATATGATCAATCTCATCTCCAAATTCAGACAAAAAAGAAACTAACCCATCTCCAAATGCATCATAATTCCAGTTTACTCTGAACCAAACTAAAACTCAAATGCATAATAACCCATCTCCAAAAGCAACTAACCCATCTCCAAATGCATAAGAAAGCAAACTCAAACGAGTTAGTATTATCATGCTATGTTCACCAAAAACACTTCGTTGATCTATAAACTGAGATCTGTAAAATAAACTTGTATATAACCTCACATAAAGCTTCAAAATGGGAGATGATCGAGCTCCAAAAACCTAGCAAAATCCGAGCTAGAAACACTTGGCTCCGAAGTCCACTAACTCCTCAGATCCAAGCTAGTTAGTTCAACTTCTTAAAGCTCTCTAGCTTCAACAAGAATCAACAAGAAGCTAGCCTAGCCGAAAATCAACAAAAAGAACCAACAAGAAGCTAGCTTAGCCGATAATCAACAAGAAGAACCAACAAAAACCAATGCTAGTTTATTAATTTACGATCATGCTTGGATTTTGCTAAAGTTTCAGCCGATAATCAACAAGAACCAACAAGAACATCACAGAATCATTACCACCCAAGTCTATAACATCCAAAATTCCCCTAAATCGAGATCTTCCCTAAATTGAGTATCAAACCATTACCATCCAAAATTCCCACAAACATAAACATCACAGAATCAATCGCACCATTACCATCACAAAATCGCACCATTACAATCAAACCATTACCATCACAAAATCAAGAAGTAGAGAGAGAGAGAGAGAGAGAGAGAGAGAGAGAGAGAGAGAGAGAGAGAGTACTTGCGATGAGAGAGAAATGTCTGAGCGGGATAGAGGAAGGGAAGGAGGCCCAATAGCGACGGCGATGGAGGAGTTATCGAGGAAGGGAAGGAGGCCCAATGGCAATGGCGACGGAGGAGTTGTCGAGGAAGGGAAGGAGTACCAAATTTGATAGTCTGTGTTTTAGCAACATTCAACTCTCAAACACGAATTATTCTCAATCTTAAACCATATTTTCAACAACAAGTCAACTAATGATAACCTAGAAAAAGAATCAAACATTACAAGTAGTAAATATTGGGTATACCTCTCTATGGTTTCGAATTTGGAATTTCCAAAATTTCAAATATTGTTGGAGGTCGCTAGTTGGAGGAGAGATAAAGAGAGACGAGTCCGTTTGAGGGAATTGAAGTCTACGAAAATGTTTGATGATTTGGGGGAGGTATTGGGGGTTGGGGTTATTGGGGTTTAGGATTTTGGAGAGAAGAAGATGGGGAAGATGAAATTAAAGTGAGGTATAGATAGAGAGACAGTGGGAGCCCGACCTTATTAGCGGTCGGGTCCCACTTGTGATCGCTATTGGAAATAGCGAGCACGGTTATACTAGATCGTTATTTCCAATAACGACCTCAGTTAAGTTGTTACTTCTAAAAATTTCAGTGAAGAGAAGCTCGCTAAATTTCGCTAAGTATGGAGAATACAGTGCATTAGTGACCGCTATTTCCATTAGCGCTCGTGGGCTTGTTACTCTGTGCCGCGTCAGCAGCGGTCACTATTCTTAATAGCGGTCTTTTCATTTTCAAAGCCGCTAATTGGAATAACGGCCTATATTGTCAATTTTATGGAGAAAAAAAAAATATCTGTCGTTATTTGTATTGGCGACTTTAGTATAAATTAAACGTAAATATTTTCAAAAAGTGACCTAGTACGGCAAAAAATTCACAGTTATGACCCTACACCCTCTTCTTTATCTTATTCACACCCCCTTTAGTCTGTGGTAAAATTTCAGACTGGTTTTATATCCTGACAAAAAATATGCTTAGCTCTGGTCCATTATTACAATCCGGGTTGAGCATGTAAAACGTTTCCGAATCTTTGCTGTTAACCACCCGATCGAAGTGGGCCCTCATGTAGGTGAGTTCCCCATCGACTGGGTCTGACATATCGGCAGGAAGAACCCCAGCTCCCATAGAGATGGCATGGAGGAGCTGCATGATGATGAGGTCAGTCTCTGTCGGTTCCCTCTTGGTGCCATACCCCGCTTTTTTGCCGTTGACGAAGGCAGTCCATAAAGGTTCCTCTAGGAGTTTGGTCTTGTCAGCCTTCTTCTCGCATTCTAGGGCTACTCGTAGTAGCCCAGTGCCCATATCTTGCATGAACTTTGTCGTAGGAATCCCAAGCTCGAGAAGAAGCATGGGCATGCTCTGTGAGTTTTCTTGGACAGCAATGGTAATGCGAGCCTTGCGGTGTCCGAAGATGGTCCCAGTCATGCGGCGTGCTCCGCGGATATGGCCATCGCTTCTGCTCATGTGGGTTACAACAGCGCCGCTGATGGTGCATGTCGGGTTGAAGATGGGGAACGAGCGAAAGACGGAACGGAAGACTTTGAAGACCTTGGGTTTCGAACTACGTCTCTTGTGATGAGCGGGTTGGAGAACAGCGGTGGGTGCAGTTCGTGGCAGTACGGGGACGTTTGCTGCCACGAAGGCGGGGCTAGGGTTAGATGATTCTTCACCCTCTTCTTCTTCGTCGTCGTCGTCGTCGGTTGTGTATTCGGACACAATGGTGCTTGTTGCCGGAGAGGATGTCATGTGGTAGGGTGCCGGGGGGGGGGGGGGGGGGGGGGGGGGGGGGGATCGAAGGTGAAGGAGTACTAAGATTTCATGCAGTAGGATAGGAGGAGTTCTTGGGGGGTGATTTTAAAATAGAAGGAGTTATGGGGTGCACGTTTGTTCTGAATTGTTTGCCTTCAGTGTCAACCTGTTCTTTAGTGGTATTCTTTATTGTTTTTAGTTTTTCCTAAGAGAGGTATTTTTTCGTTGTTCTTGTTGGAGAATGAGAGGCACAGGAAGGAGGAGAAAGGTTGGATATCTTCTATCTATAGCCATTAGCCAACAATTAGCCACATTCTGAAGCGAAGCGAGACCATTAGATTTCAAGTGCACATATCTGAACCTCGGAGGAGAGAGCGTTGAGATGCGTGCTCCCATGTAATCCAACGGCTTCCTTTCCTCTTCCTATATGATGTCTTATAGGGCATGCATTAGAGGAATGGCTCCTCTCTCTCCCCCACATAGAGATTTTTTTTCGTAATCATCCAATTTTTGAAAATAATTATCAAACTAACCTAATTTAAAAATATTTACCAAACTAACTCACTTTTGGATACTGGTATATGGGAAAATTTTGCCGAAATGTCCTCTTTTAAAAAAATAATTAGTGACCTACCCTACTTTCGAAAACAATTGGCGAGATGCCCTTGTCTGTGACACGTCAGCAACAAACGTTATTGGAAAAAATGGCATCAGCTATTTGTATGTCGTTCTTCCCAATAACCGCATCTCTTTTTGAAAAAATTGTCATGCCGTTATTTCCAATAACGGCATAAGTTATTTTTGTCTATAGATCTCTACAGTATCAATTGTGGCTCGAGAGAGAATTGCAAATTGAATGCAACTGATGCCGTTCTCTAAGAGAACGACATAGATAATACTGATGCCGTTTTCCACAATAACGGCATCAGTTATTATCGTTTTGCACAGGTTCCTATAATCGAAAAACCCCTCTTCTTCCCCTTTTCACTTGCGGTTTGTTTCCTTCCCCACTTCGACTCCGAAAACCCTAAACCCTTAAAAAAAAAAATCCTAAAATCTTCGGCTGTGTAATCGATTTGAAGTTGGGAGTCTACTCTTCAATCTTTCATTTAGAGTGCCAAATCATTCCGAATCTGAAATTATTGTAAGTATCCAAAAATCGTAATTTGTATTTTGTAAAGTTGATTTTGATAGTTTGATAGATGTGTGCATTGGTACTATAGTACAAGTAATGTACATATGCTGTTATTGAAGTAGTAATTTTGGGAATAACTTTATGTATTGTTAGTGATGTAGGGTTTACAAACTATTGAATTGTTGAGAAAGGTGGAATTGTTCATTTTGTTAAGAAAACAATGAATTTGGAGGGATATTTTGTTGGGGGGGTGGGGGGTTACGTTGTCATTATGATGATTGCAAGTAGTTCAAAATTCATACTCCATTATAAAAGAACCATTTTTTTACAATCTTATGAACGATTCGGATATGAGGAATAACGCGTTTGTGATGAATTATACTTAGTTTATTTTGAAATTTCTTTTACTAAAATTGTTGTTGATTACTGTTTGTTATTGTTGACAGGCCAATGGATCCTACACAACCATCTTCTTCGCATGGTGCTGGTGCTTCTTCTACTTCTTCATTTGGACCACAGGGACATCCTGGTCCACTAGATCCTATGGTTCTATATTTGCAACCAGACCACAGATCACAGGCCGTTTGGACCGGGGATGTAGAGAAGATGAGTTTTCGGATGCACAACATTATGCCGGTGATCCCCGGTATTGAAAATTACTTGGTCAGCAGCGGATTCTACGGGATGTCGAAGCTGGCAAAAATCAAGTGTGACCACGCTCTACTTACCGCACTTGTGGAGCGGTGGAGGCCGGAGACACACGTTTCACTTGCCGGTTGGAGAGATGACGGTCACCCTACAAGATGTAGCTGTGATTGCGGGTCTTCCGATTGATGGGGTGGCCGTCACCGGCAATTTGATGTTCAACAAGGTTGCATTGGTACTAGACTATCTCGGCTTGGAGGTGCCTGAAAAGGACCACGGCATATTCGTTGGGGAATCCATTAGACGTTCATACCTTGACGATCAGTTCACTAATCGATTGCCACCTGTGCTGACGGACATCCAACTCCGGAACTATACGCGCGCATATCTACTGTCGTTGATTGGAGGGATCCTATTCCCTAACTCTTCAGGTGATGTAGTCCACCTCATGTACCTTCCTCTCATAGCTGACCTGCAGACGGCCGACCGATATAGTTGGGAAAGTGCGGCTCTAGCCTCCCTCTACCGTGCACTCTGCAACTGTTCTATGGGGTCGATTCAAATGACCGGACCGATGTCCATCTTGCAAATATGGTGTTGGGAAAGAATACACCTCGGCCGACCCCGTGACACGGTACTATCAGAGAGTTGGAGAGTACTACAGGATAATCCTGTGCTGAGAGCTCCTCTCGGTGCCTACTGGGCGGGAAAGCGTACATGGAGGGATAACCCATGTGGTGTCCTCACCTATTACAGGGACGAACTCGATCAGTTGAGGGAAGAGTTCGTAATTGGACCCCGTACACAGACGATAGGCTGCAACGTCTACCACCCATTTGCACCGCTAACAATCAGTTGTGGTTGACCTTAGCTCCACTTGTGAACTTCTCAGTTGTGGATTTTTATTATTCCGGACGTGTCCTTCGCCAATTCAATGCACAACAACCCGTCCCGGCGAACTCATTGTACGATCGTAGGCTACACAACATTACGGGTCAAGGTCATTTACCAAACATGGATTGGGCCGATCACCACCGTGCTTATGTTAGAGCTTGGAATGAGCGGAGGTACGAGTTGGTAGTTGAGGGTATTGTACAGCCGTATGACGGATCGATGCACACAGCTTATATGGCATGGTACAGACGCATCACAAGATTGTATGTCGCGCCAAAAACGGATCTTTCTGCGGGTATCCAACAACCAATACCCGCGCACCAGGTTGAACCATCACCTGCATATTCATCATCACAACCCATGTATCAACCGAAAGCATCATCATACCATCTAATGGTAAATAAGATTGTTTGTTCAATTTCAATTATTTCGATTAATTTTACTTATGCTTCTTTAATTATGTCGTATATGGTTTACTATTATAGATCGACAACACATGGGCCATGGCAAGAAAATGTGCGGGTGTCTTGAAGAGCAACACAAATAAGGCATGCAAAGAATTGGCAAGAGACCTCCTTTGCAATTGTCGTAGCTCTCTTGAAGAGGTTGGAGATGGTCCACGTTTCAATGAACTAATGCGGTCAACCGAAGAGCAACGCCAACAAGTACGACCTACCGCAAGCCAAGCTCCACCACCACCACAACAAGCGTTGGAATTGGGAGATCCCCTCGCACCTCAAACTCAACCTAAAACTCCATCCCATCGTCCACGAAGGGGTAAGACCGTTCGATTCTCTCATCCGCAAAGTGCATTGGCAAATCCGGAGATTGAAGAAGGAGGAGGTGATGAAGAAGAAGGAGTTGGTCCTAGTGAACCCGTAACGCAAGAGACACGGGAACGTAGGCGGAAAGTCCCCGCTCAAAGGAGAAGAGCACCCCAACACTTCACGTCGAGTTAAACCGAAGAAGTATTTATGTATTATTGGTCTTTGTAGTTTTTTTTGTAATTGTACACTTTATTTAGTGCATGTTTTCAAAGATTTCAGTTGTGCATTTTGTGGAACTTAATGAAAATTTGAAGTTGATGAATTTGAAGTTAATGAAAATTTGAAGTTTGTGAACTTGATGAATTTGAAGTATCAGTGCATGTCTGAATTTGAAGTATCTGATTTGCAAAATTCATCAAGTTTGTGGAGTTGATGGATTTGAAGTATCTGTGTAGTATCTGATTTTCAAAATTCATCAAGTCTGTATGTGAAGTTTGTGTATCTGTGTAGTATCTGTGTAGTTTTTGAACTTGATGAGTTTGTGTACTTGATGATACTTAATACTTGATGGTTTGTGAAGATTTAAGATGAATTGGATATTAAAGAGGTTGAATTACAATGATCTTGAAATATGGATGTCTGTGAATTGATGAATTGATCAAGTCTGTATGTGAAATTTGTTTTGAATTGATGAAGTCTGTATGTCTGTGTAGTAAAAACCAAGGATAAAAGATGCCGTTCTTGACGATAACGGCATCTTAATCCTGTAACGTTCTTGCGAATAACGGCATAAGTATGGATGGAAAATTATGAGATGGAGTTTGCTGCCAATATATCTGTGTCCACAGTCGTTATCCACTTTAACGGCATCCTAAACCGATGCCGTTATTTAAGATAACGACATCTTTGTTTATTCCACCTAACTTCCAAGTTAACGGCATATTTGAAGATGGTCACAAGTATGCCGTTACCCTAGATAACGACATCTTCAGTTTATGCCGTTTTCCAAAATAACGACATCTTCAGTTTATGCCGTTTTCCAAAATAACGGCATCTACTAACTGTGCCGTTGTTCAGAATCACGGCATCAGTTAAACATGAAAATTCCAAAATTTGAGATTTCTGCCAAACTTTCTGTCTCCACAGTCGTTCCTGAGAATAACGGCATAGATAGAAGATGCCGTTTTCCACAATAACGGCATCTGTTGATTGAACAGTTGTGCATGTTTCTGTGCATGTTTTGTTGTGATTTTGTATATACAACTAATTTAACTATATCCACCACCGATTCAAACCACAAATCTCATTCCAAATAATTTAAACTTAAATTACTCAACATTCAAAAACAACTTGATAATTTCATACTAACACTTACAAAGGAAAATATATAATTAACATCCAATAACTAGGAAAATATTCAAGTGCGGGTAGATTGTGAAGTCTCCACACTTTGTACATTCATACAACTGTGTCTATTGTGCCTGCTCACATCACATTTTGAACATACTTTTCCACTACTCTCACCTTCTCGAGCGTCCAAGTCATTGCGGATACGAGTACTCTTAGGCATCCCCTTCACCCGACGAAGACTAGAATCAACTATTAGTACCGGTGCGCTTTGGGTAGGCCAATAAGATTCGTCTAGGATAGGATTGAAAGATGGTGCTCATGTTTTTGCTAACGAATCCGTAGAGTAGAAAGGATCTATGTACGGTTGATAATCAAGCGCACGTGAAGCACATGCCGCTAACACATGAGAGCATGGAACGTGGAACAGTTGAAATTTGCCACATGTACAAGTTCGGCCTTCTAGGTCCACCGTATGCTAATGGCCACCCTTTTGATATCCACCGTCCATTCTAATGCCCGTTTTCACCCCAAAAATACCATCGCAATTATTAAACATTATGGCCTCATGTAAATTGGATTTTTCACGGCGGACATCAATAAGGTCCTGAATCCGGGGTGCCCATAGTTTACCTTCAGCGATAAGTGTCTGTGCGGCCTCACAACGGTCGGTGAAGTACATGTTGAGACAGAAAAATATCTGTTCTACAATTGCGGTGACAGGTAAGCTACGAACGCCTTTTAGAACCGAGTTGAAAACTTCGGACAGATTTGTTGTCATAATACCATATCTACGCCCACCATCAGCAGTAAGTGCCCACTTCTCAATTGCTTTTTTCTTTACCCAATTAGCCGCATCAGCATTGCTAGCTTCAAGTTGTGTCATCTTTTCCTCGTACTTTTTCCACTAATTTTGACACGCAATTACCTTCAATTTATTCATCAAAAATTTCGAACCAAATTTTTTATAAAAATTGCTAGCAAAATGCCGCATACAGTACCGATGATATGCAAATGGTTCCCTCCACATGCCAAACTCATTTCCCATTGCTGATAAAATACCGGCATGTCGGCCAGAAATGACACAAAGACCTTCACGATCTGTAACAAAGCACCGAATACAGTTCATGAACCATGTCCACGTTTCTATGCTTTCACCTTCAACCAGTGCAAACGTAAACGGAAACAACCTCCCGTTTGCGTCTGGTGAAACCGCAATCAACAAACAGCCTTTGTATTTCCCGTACAAGTGAGTACCGTCTACACTTATAACTGGTCTACATGATTTAAATCATTCGATGGAAAGACCGAATGTCCAAAAAATACCCTTAAATGTTTCTATACCCGGCCCGGTCGTAGTCTTCGCCCAATATACAGCCGTACCCGGATTTGAAGCTTGAATTGCAGTGAGTAGATATGGTAATTTAGTGTACGTTGTTTCAAAAGAACCATATAGTTTCTCAATTGCTTTATGTTTTGCCTTCCAAGCTTTCCAATATGATATTGTGTATTGGAGCCTACCCTTCACCTGCCCAATTACGGCTCTTGGTGTTATTGAGAGTTGTGCCTTCAGAGTATCCATTATCATCATCGATACGACCGTCGAGTCAATTTTGCTGTGATCCTGAGTCAATGTAGGATTCACACATGTGTGTATACCTTCAAGCTTTTTCACCACAAAATAATCACGACCTTTGGGAACAATTGCACGCAAGCGCCATGGACAACCAACTTCATTTTGAAGTGATGGATTTTCTGCAATCTACTCGGCTGAATGGTGGATGGGCGCGTATTTACATTTCACATGGTATAGACAACGATCTGATTTTACCGTCACGAATTCTCTGTAGTTCTTCATGGCGTACATCTTCACCTGATGTTGTAGAGCATCTTTGGATGGAAATCTTTGACCAATAAAGAGTTCATCCAAGTTGGAAGAACCAATGGAAGACTGGTCATGTTCATGTACGGCGGCACGGGACATCCATTCGCTTGATTGCGATCTACGCATAGCTGCACTTGTGTCCTGACTTGGCAACACGCAGGCATTGTTCACCGGCACATGAACATTGGCATCAATAATTGGAGCTTCAACGGCAATCTCCTCATCATCATCCTCGAGACCGCGTACCTCATCTTCTTCCTCTTCTACCAAGTCGTTATTTACAACGGCATTGTCAAAGTCTTCCAAAGCAATGCCAGCTACCAAAAAAATTTGTGGCAATGGGGTCGGATGTACTTGCTCGTATTCGGAGGAAACAGGTTCCGTTGGAGTTGTGCTAGTATCTCCAATTGTATTTGAAATCCTTGCGTGTGACTCTGCAGATGGTTTCAAAGTCCTTGTGGGCCTTGGACTTTTGATAACAACTCTTGTAGTATTTGGAAGCCTCATTTGATCAATATATAACTCAACTATATTCCAACCACAACTTGGATAAAGTGTCTTAAGCAAGACAGACCTCAGAGAACTGTCACTGTCTATGGGTACCAATATGAAGTACTGCCCATCCCCTTTACCAGCAGAATAACGGGCTCTCAGTTTCAGACTCATTTCACTTTTATCTCAATTGGTGACTTCATATATCTTATCTATTAATTCTGCGTAACCAAAATTGGGGGTAGCCCAAATAATTACTGGATCAACATCACTATAAGAATATCCAATTTTTTGATCCTTAATTAATTCACCCCCATAATATAACCAAACAGGGATATCAAATTCCATACCTATGCATAAAAATTAAAACATATTCAAGTCATTCACAACTCACAATAAACAAAACATTGAAATGAAAATCAAATATAAGGTTAAGATGATAATACCTTCAAATTAAACCAAAAAAGCCACTGGCAAAAATTTCGTTGTGGAGGAAGACTGAAAATGAGAGTGGGAGTGAGGAGGTTGGATGTATAGAATTTTACAGGACTCAAATGGTTGGAATTTTTTGATTTTGAGATCTAGGGTTTGTGGGTAAAAGGAGCAATGCGAGAGAGAGATGTTTACGAATCAGAAGGGGAAGAAAGGGGAAGATGAGTGGTTTTTCGATTATAGGAATCTGTGCAAAACGATAATAACTGATGCCGTTATTGTGGAAAACGGCATCAGTATTATCTATGCCGTTCTCTTAGAGAACGACATCAGTTCCATTCAATTTACAATTCTCTCTCAAGCCACAATTGATACTGTAGAGATTTATAGACAAAAATAACTTATGCTGTTATTGGGAATAACGGCATGACAATTTTTTCAAAAAGAGATGTCGTTATTGGGAAGAACGGCATACAAATAGCTGATGCCGTTTTTTCTAATAACGTTTGTTGCTGACGTGTCACAGACAAGAGCATCTCGCTAATTGTTTTCGAAAGTAGGGCAGGTCACTAATTATTTTTAAAAAAGAGGGCATTTCGGCAAAATTTTCCCATATACCAGTATTCAAAAGTGAGTTATTTTGGTAAATATTTTAAAATTAGGTTAGTTTGATAATTGCGTGTCAAAATCAGTATGCCTGTCCACTGTGTTGAATGGTTTCTTGTTGTGAATAACGGCTCAGTACTCCTGTCCACTGTGTTGAATGGTTTCTTGACCATTTTTCCTTCCACACAAATCTCACACTTGTGAGTTTTGTCAAATTTAAAGTTTGGAATCAAACCTAAATTTGCAAGTTTTTTCATCTTTCGAAAATTTATGTGCCCTAATCTATCATGCCATAAAATTGTTTCAGACTCAAGCAAATAAGAAACTGAATTTTTATTAATCATAGATTTAGAGTACATTGGGTTATTGCCAATTACGGCTACATTAGCTTTGAATAATCCATCACACAGATATCCCCTCCCAACATAAATCCCAGCCTTGTGTTGATTCTTGATTTTGATGATCACAACACAGTGCAACATGTGTTTATACTATACAGCTAACAATGCAGTGTTCATATCAAAAGACAATTCTAGCTGAACAAATGCACAAGCTTTCAAGGATACAGCTCAAGACAAGGATCAAGACTTTACTCAAAACAAGGATCAAAGATTCAACTCAAGACCCAAAGCTCAAATGTGTTATATTGTTGTGTCTTGTAAACATTGTAATGTACTTCCCTGTTGAGTCTTTAGTCTGATGTAAAGCCTTGTCAACACACACACACACACTTAACAATTTCATATTGTGTGTCTCTAAAAAACCCCTCAAAATAAGTCAAAACAGTTTGAAGAATTTTAGCTTTTAAGTACCAGTCGACTTAAGCCTATGCCAGTCGACTGATAAGTACGAAACTGTTTAAAATTATTCAAACTCTGATCAGTCGACTCATATGGCAACCCAGTCGACTGATCGAGAGTTTTTTGACCGTTTTCTGATTTTCAAAAACGAACTTTTTTCAAATTCAAACGGTTTGATCCGTTGGTTGACAGTTATGTAACTGCTTTCTAACGTTCAGAAGTACAAAACTCTTTATATAGAGTTTCTTCTCAAACAGAAACACTTACTTGAATTACTTGATTTTCTGACATAAACACCCGAGTACTCTTGAGAAAAATTTAAGTGATTTTCTGTGAAGAACAAAGCCTTCAAGTTCACATACTTTGGTTCTCTACACTCAGTCCAGTATAGCATTGAATTCGCTTTGGACTGAGTATAGAAGTCAACCTAATTCTTTAGCCACGTGCATCAACACATACAACAAGGCTATAGGTTGATTGTAAAATTCCTCTTGTACTCTTGCTCTCGGTTGGAGAGTGTTTTTGACTCTTGGTTGTAGAGTCGGTGTCTTTTCACTCTTGGTTGAAGAGTGGGTCTGCTTTCTCTGGTTGAGAGAAAGGACTACGGGTTAGACAAGGTTGTTGTCTTGAACGCCGTAGGGTATTCTTGTATTTATTTTTCAAGAATAGTGGAAATCTCAAGTGGGTTGCTTGGGGACTGGATGTAGGTCGGGAGGACCGAACCAGGATATATCTTGTGTACTCTGTGATTGGTTGTCTTGTTTTTGCACTTACTTTTATTTATTGAAGTTCTGCAAATCTAGTCTGTACAGTCGACTCAGCTTCGTATTAGTCGACTGATCAGTCTTGTATCTGTTACTCTTTGTTTCTTCAGTCGCCTGGCTTATCTATTAGTCGACTGAACCGAGTTATTATATTTTCTTTGTTTGATATTATCAGTCGACTGTCTTTCAGATAAGTCGACTGCATCGAGAGATTAAGTTTCTTTTAATTTGGCTATATCAGTCGACTGGTTCCCAACTAGGTCGACTGTGCCGAGAAAAATAATTTTATTCCGCAATTTATTTTCATTAACACTATTCACCCCCCCCCCCCCCCTCTAGTGTTTGTTGCTTAGCCTACAGGATCCAACACTTGGTATCAGAGCAAGGTTACAGGCAATGGCAACTACATCAAATACTAATCAGTACCATGAAGGACAATCTACACAACGACCACCACTATTTGATGGAACAAACTATAACTATTGGAAGTGCCGAATGCGAATCTATCTCCAATCAATCAACTACGAGATATGGCAAATGACAGAGACGGAACATACTGCTCCTACCATTCCATATGCACAATGGAATGATGATCAAAAGAGTCAGACTATGAACAATGCCAAAGCAATGAATGCTTTATTCTGTGCACTGACGAAGGAAGAATTCAACCGTGTATCCAATGCTACAACCGCATATCAAATTTGGCATACACTCGAGGTAACACATGAAGGAACGAATAAAGTAAAAGAATCTAAAATTTCTGTTCTTGTCCACAGGTTTGAAATGTTCAGAATGAAGGACAATGAGACTGTGTCTGAGATGATTACAAGATTCACAGACATTACCAACTCTCTTGTGGCGCTTGGAAAGACTTATACTCAAGCAGAGATGGTCAGAAAAGTTCTACGAGCACTCACTCCAGAGTGGGAAAAGAAAACCACAGCAATAGAAGAGGCAAATGACTTGTCAACACTTACTCTCGAGAATCTTGTTGGTAATCTCATGGCATATGAGGTTCAACTTGAAGATCGAAAGAAAGATACTGAATCACACCAAGCAAAGAAGAAATCATTGGCTTTTAAAGCCATGACTGACTCAGAAGATGAGGAAGAAGATGAAGAAGAAATAGCAATGTTCACTCGGAGATTCAAGAAGTTCTTAAAGAAGGGTAAGTTTCATTCTAAGAGTAAAGATTCTAATGACCCTCCTACATGTTTCAGGTGCAATAAAATAGGTCACATGAAGAAGGACTGTCCCTTAGAAAATGCAAAGAACAAGGGAAAAACATCCAACTTCAAGAAAGACAAATATTCAAAGAATAAATTTGCTAAGAACAAAAAGGCGTATCAAGCCACATGGGATGATAGCGATTCATCTTCCGAAGAAGAAACGGATGAAAATAACGAAGTGGCAAATATATGCTTTATGGCTGCACAAGAACATGTAAGTAATGATTATGATTCTGAAGATCTTCTTGATGCATTTAATGAAATATTCCAAGAATTAAAGAAAGAAAAGATTAGAGTTAAGAATCTTGAGAAAGTGAATCAAACACTTAATCAAGAAAATCTTAACCTTGATAAGGAAGTAAAATCCTTAAATTCTCGTCTTGCAAGTCTAGATACTGATCTTGAAACTCTCAAAAAGAATTATGAAGAGATTTCAAAGAATGTATCTAAGTTTAACAAAGGCAAAGAGAATTTAAATGATATGCTTCATCATCAAGTTGCATCTAGTCATAAATTTGGACTTGGTTTCAAGAAATTTTCTATAAAAGAATCTCCTGTTTTAAACACTAGTAAGACTAAGTCAGCATCTATTTCTAGTGTTACACACAAGTTATATGATTTCTTTGCAAAACCACAGGTTGTTAAATTCAGTGATAAAAGTGATACTAACGTTCGGTTAAGTCGACTGAACCATAGTACCAGTCGTCTGTCCAGAGAAAGTGGATCTCATTCCACGGGATCAAAACCTCTTATAAGTCGACCTAGTGCATCTACCAGTCGACTGATACATA
The DNA here is from genome assembly GCA_017893485.1 of Hemerocallis citrina. Taxonomy (NCBI): domain Eukaryota; kingdom Viridiplantae; phylum Streptophyta; class Magnoliopsida; order Asparagales; family Asphodelaceae; genus Hemerocallis; species Hemerocallis citrina. The sequence goes on along the minus strand of CM030361.1, from coordinate 76,229,769 downwards.
CCAACAGTCGACTGATAAACACTGGTAAGTCGACTGGACAGAACAAACTAGTATGGGTTCCAGTCAATATTAATCAGAATGATAGAATTGCTTATATCAATTCTTATATGCTGAATGTATGTACTTCTACCAATTATATTCCTGCTTATGGAGGAAGATCAAACTCTTCATGGGTTTGGTTTCCCCCAAACTAATATGTTTTGGACCCAATAAAAAGGGTACCATATTTACCTCCAATGTTTTATAGGTACCCAAGAAAGAACGTTGGATATTAGACAGCGGATGTTCAAAACACATGACAGGGCATGCCAACTTACTATCCACCATTCAGAATATAGATGGAGGAACCGTCACCTTTGGAGATAACAACAAAGGCAAAGTCATCGGTATTGGCATGGTCGGTAAAATATCTAACCCTATTATAGAAAATGTACTTTTAGTTAATGGTTTAAAGCATAATCTCTTAAGTATTAGTCAATTGTGTGATAAAGGTTATAAAATAGTTTTTGAAAAAGATGCATGCTTAATTTATGATTCTACTATGGAAAAAGTTATTTTTCAAGGTTGTCGCAAAAACAATATTTATGAATTATGTTTGAATGCAATTGATTTTTCAAATGATTTTTGTTTGATAGCCTCTAACAATGAATCTTGGTTATGGCATAGAAGATTTGGACATGTGAACATGAAAAATCTCTCAAAATTATCTAAATATAACCTAGTTAAAGGACTGCCAAAATTATCCTTTAAAAAGGATAAGTTATGTGATGCATGTCAACTAGGAAAACAAATCAAATCCACTTTTAAAACAAAAGATGTAATCTCTACAAGTAGGCCACTTGAATTAAATCATATGGATTTATTTGGTCCTACTAGAGTTGCTTCTTTAAATAAAAGTAGATATGTGTTTGTTTTAGTAGATGATTTTTCAAGATTTACTTGGACATTCTTTTTAAAACATAAAAATGATGCTTTTGAAGAATTTGCACATTTTTGTAAACGTGTTCAAAATCAAAGATCTCTAACCATAGTCACTATTAGAAGTGATCATGGTGGAGAATTTGAAAATGAAACATTTACAGAATATTGCAACAAGAATGGTATAACACACTCATTTGCATTTCCTAGAGCTTCACCACAAAATGGTGTGGTTGAAAGAAAGAATAGGACTTTGCAAGAATGCGCACGTACTATGCTTGTTGAAAGCAATCTACCAAAGCATTTTTGGGCTGAAGCTGTTGCTACAGCTTGTTATGTTTTGAATAGAATTCTTCTAAGACCTAAACTAAAGAAGACTTGTTACGAGTTATTTTTTAATAAAATTCCTAAAGTCTCTTACTTTAAAATATTTGGTTGTAAGTGTTTTATTCTAAACACAAAAGATAATCTAGACAAATTTGATCCTAGATCTAATGAGGGTATCTTTTTAGGATACTCAAATAGGAGTAAAGCATATAGAATTTTCAATAAGTCTACTATGACCATTGAAGAATCAATGCATGTTACATTCGATGAATCCTTACCTTCATCAACATTAAATAAGGATGATGAAACTGATTTATCACCTTTAGATAATGTGATTACATCCTTAGAGCAAACTAATCTATCTGATAAGTCGACTGATAAAGTCTCCAAGTCGACTGACTTAAACCAGTCGACTGAAGAACAAGTCAAGTCGACTGATCCGATTGTGATATCTTCAACTTTACCAAAGTCATTCGTTGAAGTTAAAGATCATCCTCATGACTTAATAATTGGTGACATCTCCCATGGTATTCAGACACGTTCGCATATTAATATGATCTCTCATACAGCATTCTTGTCAGATTTTGAACCAAAGAATATACAAGAAGCTTGTGAGAATGAATATTGGGTGAATGCCATGCAAGATGAACTAAACCAATTTGTAAGAAATGATGTATGGGATTTAGTTCCTAGACCTCCTGATCAGACTATCATTGGTACCAAATGGGTATTCAAGAATAAGTTAGATGAATCAGGACAAGTTGTAAGGAACAAGGCTAGATTAGTTGCCCAAGGATATAATCAAGAAGAAGGTATAGATTTTGATGAAACATATGCTCCTGTTACTAGACTAGAATCTATTCGTATTTTATTATCTTTTGCTTGTTTTATGAATTTTATACTTTATCAAATGGATGTGAAAAGTGCCTTTCTTAATGGGTTCATTAAGGAAAATGTTTATGTTAAACAACCACCAGGTTTTGAACATGAACAATTTCCAGATCATGTTTATAAATTGAAAAAGGCTTTATACGGTCTTAAACAAGCACCTCGTGCTTGGTATGATCGTCTGAAAACTTTTCTTTTAGAAACAGGATTTGAAATAGGTAAAGCAGACACTACTTTGTTTATCAAAAGAGTTAAGAATGATATCTTAATCATACAAATATATGTTGATGATATAATTTTTGGTTCTACTAATAATAATCTATGTCAAGAATTTGCTAATACCATGAAAAATGAATTTGAGATGAGTCACATGGGTGAACTCAATTATTTCCTTGGATTGCAAATTAAACAATCTTCAAATGGCATATTTATCAATCAAGGCAAATATGCAAAGGAATTACTCAAACGTTTTCACATGGATAGTACTAGTAGTAAATCCACACCTATGGCTACTACTACTACTCTTGACAAAGATTTATTAGGTAAGAGTGTTGATCAAAAACTCTATCGAGGTATGATTGGTTCACTCTTATATATTACTGCAAGTAGACCAGATATTATGTTCAGCGTATGTTTATGTGCTAGATATCAATCTAGTCCTAAAGAATCTCATTTAAAAGCAGTGAAACGAATTTTAAGATATATTAAAGGCACATCTGAATATGGTTTATTTTATCCACGCACCGATATTTTTCAACTTTTGTCTTATAGCGATGCCGATTTTGCTGGAAGCAAAACTGATCGCAAGAGTACTAGTGGTACATGTCACTTTTTGGGACATTCCCTAGTATCTTGGTGCAGTAAAAAGCAAAATTCTGTATCCCTATCAACCACAGAAGCTGAATATATTGCTGCAAGTTTAGCATGCGCTCAAATTTTATGGATGAAACAAACTTTGTTAGATTATGGTATTTCATTTGAGAAACCCTCAATTATGTGTGATAATACCAGTGCAATTAATCTATCTAAAAATCCGATTCAACATTCACGTACAAAATATATTGATATTCGACATCATTTTCTACGTGATCATGTTTTAAAAGGAGATATATCTTTAGACTTTATCTCTACTGATCAACAAGTAGCAGATATATTTACCAAGCCCCTTAAAGAAGAAACTTTTATCAAGTTAAGAAGAGAACTTGGAATTTGTGATTTTATTGATATTTGTTGAAAATCACTCTGTTAAGTCGACTGTGTTTTGAATCAGTCGACTGCACTGAATTGTTATATATACGTATTTTGTTCTCGACTAAGTCGACTGATTATCAATCCAGTCGACTGGTCAGCAGATATAAGATGTTATTTTCTTCTCGACTCAGTCGACTGATATATCATACCAGTCGACTATCGCAAGATCAATCTGTCTTCAGCAACTATTCATCACTAATTTTGAGATAAAAACTTTTCACTATCTCACCCGTGACAACCCTATCTGACCGTTGATTTCCTTTTCCTTTAATCTGAGCCGTCTATTCACTGTTAAAAAACCCCTTTTCCTGCCCCTCTTTCTTACCGATCTCCTATTTTGCCCCAATTTCAAAACCCTAGTTTTTTTGAAGAAGGAGCAAGTCGACTCAAATTTGCTGCTGGTGCTCGCCTCTGTTCTGATCTTTCGTTTTTCTTTGGTATAATCTCTATCCCTGTCTTTCTCTCTCTAATGGCACCCAAAAGATCTAAGCGGACTCATGAGGGTAGCTCTTCTTCTCAAGACTACACTCAATATTTATTGAGTCCAGATCTTATTGACCAATGGTACCTCATTTGTACCATTTCCATCTTCCCTGGAAGATTTGTCAACTTTAATAATCTTGCCCCTTTCAATCTCATTCCTTTATTTCAAAATAGCAGTCTTTATGATTTTCTCTCTTTAGAAAACCAACCCAACTATTATCCTCAACTAATCTATTTGTTTTACACAAATATGATAGTTGTACAAAAACCCAATGGGAATGTTCTTATCCGTTCGTCTGTGAAGAATGTCAAAATGACACTCACACCGTCTAGGATAAATGAAATTTTAGGAATTGATGATGGAGGTATATTTCTTGATGACATTGTTTTAGATAATGCCTCAATTTTGTCTAAAATCTTTTTACCTCATCATGGTCCTCCAATGACAAGTAAAAATATTCAACCAATTGCAAAGCTTGTAGCTAGAATATTAACGTATAACATCCTTCCCAAAAAGGGTAGTTATGACCACTATTCTCTAGAACTACAAAAAGCTGTGTATGCAATTTTTGGTAAAATTGATATCAATTGGGGTCATGTCATTTTTTCTCAACTTCAGCATCACACTCACTTTCTACCTTTTGGTGGCTTTCTCACTAGAGTCTTTCTTGCTTTTAGCATTGATCTCGATTCCGAGACCAATGTTGTTTCTCATTATGATTGCTTCGATCGTGCTAGCCTCGCACGTATGAAGCTTGTTGATAACCCTCCTAGCTCTCCACCTCCTTCTCAAGCACCTTTAGGTTCGTCTGCTAGACCTTCTGCCTCGTCTAGTTCATCTCTTCCCAACGCCAACTATGATGATCCACGTACCATGTATGAATGTGTCAACTACCTTATGAAACATTCACAGACTGTGGATACACATCTTCACACCCTTGATTCCAGACTTGATTCTTTTGATTCCCAACTCCACCACATTGATACCAAGATTGACAACCTCACCAATCTCTTCACCTCTCAATTTCATCCTTCTTCTCATGGTGACGATGAAGACTCGGATGAAGACGATTGAAGATTTTATTTTTTTTCTCTTATGTACTTTTTAATGGACTTATTTCTGTATGCAACTTTCTATTAGTCTCCTTTCTATGAAAAAGATGGTTATTTTGTGTTTTTTGATGATTACAAAGGGGGAGAGATATCTGAGTTATATCTGAGTTATATTTATGCTTGCTTATTACTGCTTGCTTATATTATCTGTGTTTTTATCATTATTATCTGTGTTATTTTTGGCTGTTGATGTGTTTTTATCATTATTATATACATATTTTTGGCTGTTGAAAATCTCTGGTCAGTCGACTGCTACTAATGCTCAGTACTAATGCTACTAATGCTACTATATATGTACTTACCATTTTTTACTGATCAGTCGCCTGCCAGTTGACACAGTCGCCTGATATGTGTTTTAAAGAAAATGCATTCTGTGTTTTTAATAGGGGGAGCATATCCTTACTGTGCCTATATACATATTATCTGTTATTATCAGCTATTGTGTTGTCATCATCAAAAAGGGGGAGAATGTTGATTCTTGATTTTGATGATCACAACACAGTGCAACATGTGTTTATACTATACAGCTAACAATGCAGTGTTCATATCAAAAGACAATTCTAGCTGAACAAATGCACAAGCTTTCAAGGATACAGCTCAAGACAAGGATCAAGACTTTACTCAAAACAAGGATCAAAGATTCAACTCAAGACCCAAAGCTCAAATGTGTTATATTGTTGTGTCTTGTAAACATTGTAATGTACTTCCCTGTTGAGTCTTTAGTCTGATGTAAAGCCTTGTCAACACACACACACACACTTAACAATTTCATATTGTGTGTCTCTAAAAAACCCCTCAAAATAAGTCAAAACAGTTTGAAGAATTTTAGCTTTTAAGTACCAGTCGACTTAAGCCTATGCCAGTCGACTGATAAGTACGAAACTGTTTAAAATTATTCAAACTCTGATCAGTCGACTCATATGGCAACCCAGTCGACTGATCGAGAGTTTTTTGACCGTTTTCTGATTTTCAAAAACGAACTTTTTTCAAATTCAAACGGTTTGATCCGTTGGTTGACAGTTATGTAACTGCTTTCCAACGTTCAGAAGTACAAAACTCTTTATATAGAGTTTCTTCTCAAACAGAAACACTTACTTGAATTACTTGATTTTCTGACATAAACACCCGAGTACTCTTGAGAAAAATTTAAGTGATTTTCTGTGAAGAACAAAGCCTTCAAGTTCACATACTTTGGTTCTCTACACTCAGTCCAGTATAGCATTGAATTCGCTTTGGACTGAGTATAGAAGTCAACCTAATTCTTTAGCCACGTGCATCAACACATACAACAAGGCTATAGGTTGATTGTAAAATTCCTCTTGTACTCTTGCTCTCGGTTGGAGAGTGTTTTTGACTCTTGGTTGTAGAGTCGGTGTCTTTTCACTCTTGGTTGAAGAGTGGGTCTGCTTTCTCTGGTTGAGAGAAAGGACTACGGGTTAGACAAGGTTGTTGTCTTGAACGCCGTAGGGTATTCTTGTATTTATTTTTCAAGAATAGTGGAAATCTCAAGTGGGTTGCTTGGGGACTGGATGTAGGTCGGGAGGACCGAACCAGGATATATCTTGTGTACTCTGTGATTGGTTGTCTTGTTTTTGCACTTACTTTTATTTATTGAAGTTCTGCAAATCTAGTCTGTACAGTCGACTCAGCTTCGTATTAGTCGACTGATCAGTCTTGTATCTGTTACTCTTTGTTTCTTCAGTCGCCTGGCTTATCTATTAGTCGACTGAACCGAGTTATTATATTTTCTTTGTTTGATATTATCAGTCGACTGTCTTTCAGATAAGTCGACTGCATCGAGAGATTAAGTTTCTTTTAATTTGGCTATATCAGTCGACTGGTTCCCAACTAGGTCGACTGTGCCGAGAAAAATAATTTTATTCCGCAATTTATTTTCATTAACACTATTCACCCCCCCTCTAGTGTTTGTTGCTTAGCCTACAGGATCCAACACCTTGGTCAGCACCAACTTGTCTGACTCAATTACAATTTTGAAACCTTTCTTAGAGAGCACGGATCCAGAAATAAGGTTCTTGCGAATGTCTGGCACGTGAAGCACATCGTTCAGCGTGACGTTCTTTCTAGACGTGAACTTTAGGATGACTTGTCCACAACCTTCGACCATCGACACAGCAGAGTTACCCATATAAAGTTTTTCTTCGTTGTCCAGTTTCTGATAAGTCGAGAACAGTGACTTATCAAAACATATGTGCCGAGTAGCACCTGTGTCTACCCACCATTGTCCGGGATGTTGGACAAGGTTACATTCAGAAACAACAGCAGACAAGTTTAGGTCATCGATGCTTGAAATGATGTTCTCAGTGACATTTGCTTCTGAAGTGCCGCCAGATTTCTTGAAGCGGCAGTCTCTGGCAGAGTGACCAGGCTTCCCACAAATCCAACAATTTCCATTGAACTTCTTTTGGGCTTCTTGTCTTTGAACCCTTGATCTGAAGCTTTCCTCTTCTGGGAATATTTCTTGTTGTTGGAGTTGCCTTTCCGCTTGTTGGAACTTTCCACAACATGTACTTTAGCCTCCTCACTTTTGAATCTTATTGTACCTCGGTTGTCTGCTTCAATCTTCAACCTGACAACAAGATCTTCTAAGGATATTTCCTTCTTTTTGTGCTTGAGGTAATACCTGAAGTCTTTCCATGATGGTGGCAACTTTTCAATGATTGCTTCCACTAGAAAGGATTCGCCAACCTTATGGCCTTCGGCTTCCATCTCGTGAATAATGATTTGAAGCTCCTCCATCTGGACAGTGACAGACTTAGAGTCCACCATTTTGTAGTCCATAAATTTATCCACGATAAATTTCTTCAAGCTGGCATTCTCAGTCTTGTATTTGTAGGCCAGAGCGGTCCACAAGGTTTTTGCAGTAGTGATTGGACAATATATCTTGTACAGAACTTCATCCAAACAGTTAAGGATGTAGTTCCGGAAAAGAAAGTCCGAATGCCTCCACGCATCCACTGCTGCAAATGTCTCCTTGTGAGTTTCTAGAGTCTGCCCCTCTGCGGGCTTAGGTTCTTCCTCCTCAAGGAACCTATCCAACCCGAGAGTTGTGAGATAGAAGAGCATTTTGCTCTGCCAAGTCTTGAAGTCAGCCCCTTTGAAATTCTCGGGCTTGTTGTGCATACTATTAACCATTTTTGGGGGTTCTGGTTTGGTAGTCATGTTGTTGTCTACAAAAGGAAAAGAAAAATACATAAATGTCTTAAGTTGTTATAACTTATGTAGACAAATTTAATTTTTAATGTAAAAATACAACAAATTAAATTTCTACTCAAATTTAATTATACTTATATTGTTACGCAAACAGTATAACTCACTGTCAACAAAGAACAAAAGGAAGATACTGAATCTTCAATTCGAACCATGATAATTGTGAATTAAAGGGACTGTTTCGCAAACAGTGTATATCACTGTACACAAAGCACAGAAAGAAGATATGTTATCTTCAATTCCGACCTTGAGTATGGTGAAGAAAGAAAAAATACAGACTGAGGCTTGTCGAAGCAATGTCCTTAAGACGTTTAATTCTGCCACTGCAACGGTGTAAACAGGTTTAACGGCAGTCGTCTCCCAAGATACAACAGTCAGAACTCCATTAACTTACACTCGAATAATGGAGGCTCGGTCGAGAAAGGATATGATGACAGCGTTTGTGATACTGCTATGTTGATACAGGATGATAGGGAAGATATAAATGGGACACCGGATTTGATCAGAATCCTGTCCTATTTATAGCCCTAATCCCGTGGCAGTTGTTGCAACTGTTCAGACAGAACTATCACGACAGTTGCAACTGCCCGTATCAAATTAGAACTGACGGCAGTTGTTGCAACTGTTTAGACAAAAACTGTCGCAACTGCCCGTATTCAGCTCAAAACAGAACTGAATTCTTGCAAAAAAATAAATAAATAAATAAATAGTTTACTGAAAGCCCAGGCCGGGCCGGGCCGGCGCGCGTGTGTGTTCCACACCAACGCCCAAGTTGGGTGTGTTCTCCCTCCGGAGAAAATATTCGTACCCCTAAGGGCACAACCCTTTGGCTCAGTTTTTAACTTATAACTTCATTTGCTCTTTGCTCCTTACCGATATGGGACTAAGTTTAGATGTCACATATCAAGCAAAAGTTCAATTCTTCATTTTAACAAGCTAACTTTGGAGGCGAATATTTTATTCATTTGAAATCGGTTTTGGACATATGAGTACATCATTTTGTACGTCTTGATGAGTACAATATGATGGAATTGATTTCTAACAGAAGGAAGGGTGGTTTTGAAGGAGACATGTCGTTGAGCCGATGGAGTCGGCGATATTAAAGCTGTCGAGGATGGTGGTAGTGATCGGTGGTGGCGGTTATTGGAGTTTGAAGCTTTTGATTATTTAGATTGAAGATATACAAGGAAGAGAAGCGAGGGAATTATGAAATTTGGTGGTGTGAAAAATGCGAGAGAGAAGAAGGGTAAGGATTGTAAATTAAACTGGTGCCGCTATTGTCAATAGCGGCATCCGCTTAAGATTAAGATTGTTGTTATTGAAAATAGCGGCATCAGTTATACAATGTTTCTTCACTTACATTTTTTTTCCAAGTATAAGAGCTCCTAATTTAATGCAAAATGTACGTTTGCCGTTATTTTCAATTGCAGAATATGAAGAATTTTTTTTACAGATGCTGCTATTAATAACAACGATATTAAAATAACATATATTGTTATTGGCAATAGAGTTTTATGTTGATGTGTCCAAAAGTAAACCCGTATGGTAAATATTTTTGAAAGTGGGTCAGTTTGGTCATTATTTTCAAAAAGTGGGTCAGTATAGGAAAAATTCACATATAGAAGGGTGTATGGGATGCATGTTTGGGTTTGAGCCAAATTGCAAAAGTTTTAACTTAGTTTTCTTGCATATTTTAAGGCTTGACTCTCTTTAAAGTCAAATGAATCCCTGCCATTCTTGTTTCAACCCTTACACAAGTCAAAATTCGAGAAAATCAAGAGTCAATCCCATGGGAGAAGGATGAAATACCAAAACTAGGGGTTGGGAAAGTATAAATCACCAAAACTAGGGGTTGGGAAATGTACATTCTCAAAAATAGTAATGAAAACAATAAAAAGTTGAAAATGAATTCAACTCAAATAACTCATTTCAATAATAATCTCTACAAAAACATTAGAATGCATTATATACAAGGCATGTAAGTCCATGCAATATCTTAAAAATAAGGGGCTTTTCAATATCCACGTATCAAATCTTTGTTATTTCTATATTTTTACATGATTTCTTCATATTTTTATATTCTCACCTCAATTTTTTAAGCGGTTCAAAAAATTCATCTAACATTAGTTTTTTTTTATTAATTGTGAGGAATATACTTTGGATATTTTTTATTGGGTACAAATCCAATAAGTATATAATTTAATTCCCAAATACCCTCAACCACTTTCGGCATTTAAAACTATTCCCTTCTCATCTTTCATCTTCTTAAATTCTCTGTATTAATGTCTCATTTCTTTACAACAAATCACATATCCAAATCATCAACTAATAAAATAAAAACAATGGAAAAAACTTATTCTCACCCAATCTCCACTTCGATGTTTGAGGGATGTCTGACAGAGATGTCGGAGTGAAGACGTAGTCACTGGAGTTGGAGAGAACAACCATGAGTAACAACTATAACAGTCAAAGTATTTTAGTTAGTATTAGTCTGTATCAGGTTTTTATGCACTTTGCGCACTTTTGCTTCTAATCGGGTTGATGGCAGGAAGAGTTGGTGCGTGTTGCACATGTTTTTAGTTCTTTCTTTTGTCCTGTAGCAAAACTGCCACACTCTATCCCTATAAATACATATTTGTAATAAAAATTTGGTATGAATAATAATTCAATCCAGTTCTTCCCTAATTCTTCTAATTGCCAAACCTAATTGTCCAATTTCTCCAACAATGCTGAGATCCAGATCCAATTGGAACCCAACCCCTGAAAACGTGGTATCAGAGCAAGACAACGGAGATGGTCATGGCCGGTACGAGGGGAGTACGGTGTCGATCGAGGTGGACATAGCAGATCTGAATAGCCAAATGGCAGCAGCTCAAATCCAGAATGGATTCCTCGCCGAAAAAGTCGAGTCGATGTCAGTATTGAAGAGAAATTTGCCACGATGACTGTAAGAATGGATGTAATGATGTCGATGATGCAACAATCACAACCACAACTGCCCAATCCTCCTATGTTTCGAACCCCTCCTCATCAGATTTCGACCATGGAGGTGACAAATCCTTACAACAACTCTGTTAATTTTAGGGGTAGTAGTGATGGTGGTAATATGTTTCGAGCTCCACTTAAGATGGAGTTCCCAATTTTTCATGATGGAGACCCAACCGAATGGATTTGTGGAGTTGAGCAATATCTAGAATTTTTTGAGATTCCTGATGCTCAAAAATTGAAATATGCTTCGTTAAATTTGAGAGGAAGGGCTGCTAAGTGGATTCGTGACATATAAAAAACCGTAGTCATGTGATTTCTTGGTCAGTGTTCTTCGAAGAATTAATAACGAGGTTTGGACCTACTATTTTTCAAGACTACGGGGGAATACTTTCCAAACTTCAACAGAAGGGATCTTGAAGTCTATGTGCAGGATTTTAATAGATTATCAAATTTCATCGAATATTGGTCTGAGTCCCATTTTCTCAGTACTTTCATCAGTGGATTGAGGGATGAAATACGTTGGGATGTGAAATCTCAGAGGCCTATTAGTGTGAATGAGGCTATGGATTAAAGAGGGGTTTTGAAGAGAAAATTGCTTGTATGAGAGAATTATAAACCATCTTTTGTACCCAAGCTAACATCAACTCCAAAGACCACTACTACTCCCACTGCAAAGGTGCAAAATCCTTATATAGCCACTAGTACAACTCAAAATTTTGTTCCACGAAGTCTGAGCATCCAAGAGATGAGGGAAAGGAAAGCAAAAGGGTTATGCTTCAACTATGACGAGAAATACACCTAGGGACATCTCTGCAAAGCTAAATTTTTTTAATACTTAGAAGCCTTGGAAGAGGAGGAGAATGATGAAGCTGAATTTGAAGTTGTACATGTTGAAGAACAACCCCAAACCACTCTACAAACTCCTTTGCAACACATACAACAACCTGAGATCTCATTTCGTGCACTTGTAGGGACACAAGTTTACCCTCATATTGTGAGAGTTAAGGGAAGAATCTATGGGAGAGAAGTCCATTTTGATTGACACCAGATCCACTCATAATTATATTAATCCTCTAACAGCCATTAAAGCCAATTTGCAGGTCAGTAAAGAGCCAAGGTATAAGGTCATAGTTGCTAATGGCCAGGCAATGTACCATGAAGGGAAAGTGGATGCCATCAATTTCTCAGTACAAGGAGTAAGTTTGCAAGCTGAATTATTACTGCTACCATTGGGAGCAGCTCAAATGGTTTTGGGAGTGCACTGGTTGGGATCATTGGGTCCTGTCACGATGGATTTCAGCTATATGACTATGGATTTCAAAGTTGCAGGCATAATGAGAAGGTTACAGGGAATTGTGATAACTCAACTGCAATTGATGAGTGCTGAAGAGTTTGGAAGAATGGATAGATGTGTATTTCAAGTATACATGGTCCAAGTCCAAGAAGTGTAAGCTGCTGATGAATAGTCTCTGAGTCTGTCAAATCCCAGCAACATCTCTGATGATATTAAACATGTGTTACAAAATTTCCCTGATCAAATTGAGTTGCCTCCTAAGCATGAAGTAGATCACCAAATACCTTTACTTGAAGGGTAGAAACTTGTTTGTATTAGGCCCTATAAACACCCCTACCTACACAAGAATGAGATTGAGAAACAAGTGAAAGAAATGCTATCCTCGGGTTTTAGTAGACCTAGCAATAGCCCATATGCATCCCCTGTAATTTTGGTTAAAAAGAGTGATGGAAGTTGGTGTATGTGTGTGGATTATAGGGCTTTCAACAACCAAACCATCAAGGCCAAATTTCTGATCTCTGTTATAGATGAATTGCATGGGGCAAGGTATTTCTAAAAAATTGATCTAAGGGCTGGCTATCATCAAATTAGAGTGAAAGATTCTGACATCCCTAAAACTGCATTCCGCACTCACCATGGGCACTTTCAGTTCGTAGTAATGCCTTTTGGGCTTACCAATGCTCCCGTAACTTTTCAGTGTCTCATGAATGAGATTTTCAAAGATTATCTTCAGAAGTTTGTGATGGTATTTTTTATGATATTTTAGTCTACATTTCTACTTGGGAGGAACATCTCAAACATTTATCTCAGATTTTGTCAGTACTAAGCTCTAATAAGCTAGTTGCTAAGAAGGCTAAGTGCAGTTTTGGCCAAGAAAAAGATGGATACTTAGGCCATATCATAAGTGCAGAGGGTATTTCAGTTGATACAACCAAGATCAAAGAGGTGGAGAGTTGGCCAATACCAAGCACTATGAACGAGTTACGGGATTTCCTTAGTTTATCTGGGTATTATAGAAGATTTGTGAAGAACTATGGTGGAATAGCAGCCCCGCGCACTCATTTGCTTAAAAAGAATGCTTTTAAGTGGACATATATGGCTGCAGCTGCATTTGATTAATTGAAAAAAGCCATGACTACTACTCCAATATTGAAGGCTCCTGATTTTTCCAAAACTTTTGTGGTGGAGACTGATGCGTCACATGGAGGTATAGGAGTTATTTTGATGCAAGAGTCATACCCCGTAGCATATATGAGTAAGGGTTTCAAGGGTAGAACAATGGCTTTATCAACTTATGAGAAGGAGGTCTTAGCTATTATACAAGTTGTTAAACAATGGAGGTAATATTTGTTAGGCAATGCTTTCAAAATCAGAACAGATCAATGCAGCATCAAATATATTCTTGATCAGAGAATTCACACAGAAATGCAAGAAAAGTGGTTGTGCAAATTGTTGGGGTATACTTTTTCAGTTGAATATAAACGGGGAGTTGACAATAAGGTGGCTGATGGGTTGTCCAGAAGAGAAGGAGAACAAGAAACTAGCTTTCAGATTACTTTTGTGGTTCTGCAGTGGTTGGATGAGGTGAAGTTGATGGTGTTGCAGGACCCATATTTTTCCAAATTGCAAGAAAGATTGCATAAAGATGAACTAGATCCTGTACAATACAAGTTTTTGGGAGGAATTTGGTACTATAAGGGAAAGATCTTGCTCAGTCCCACTGCCAATATGAAGAGTTAAATTTTTTATTATTATCATCATTGTTCTAGTACGAAGGGTTACTCTGGGTTCCATAAGACATTGCAAAGGATTCAAAGGTCTTCTGTTTGGGAAGGGATCACAATAGATGTCAAGTTGATCAGAGTGTTTAACATGTCAACAGAACAAAAGTGAGACAATGTTGCCTGCAGGGTTGCTAAGTCCTTTACTCATTTCTGATCGAGTTTGGGAAGATATCTCGATGGATTTTGTGTAAGATTTACCCAAAAGTAATGGTAACAGTGTCATTATGGTGGTAGGGGATCGCTTAACAAAGTATGCACATTTTATAAGCATATCACATCCCTATACAACTCAATGAACTGTCCAAGTCTTCATTGACATGTTTACAAACTGCACGGCATGCCAAGGAGTATTGTTAATAACAGAGACCCAGTCTTCATCAAAAAAAATTGGAAGGAATTCTTCTCAGTGCAAAACTGCATGCTGAAGCAATCGACAGCTTATCACCACAAAGTGACGACCAAACAAAGATTGTCAACAAGGCCTTAGAGATGTACTTGTGTTGCTTTGTGGACAAAAAACCTACAGATTGGTTTAAGTGGTTGTGATGGGCAGAGTTTTGGTAGAACTCCAACTAGCATGTGTCTACGGGCTTAACACCATTTGAGGGTGTTTATGGTAGACCACTGCCTTCATTATTGCATTACATCTAAGGCACTTCAAATGTACCTGCAGTGGAAGAGGAGCTAATGTCAAGGGATGAAAATTTGAAGTTGTTGAAAGACAATATCTCACAAGCTCAAAGCATGAAGCATTTTGCTGATCTGAGGCGTACTGAGCGAGAATTTGCTGTTGGTGATCTGGTTTTCCTCAAGCTCAAGCCATATAAACAAGCTTCGGTAAGAAACTCTGCTCTTCAAAAGTTGTCAACTAAATTTTTTGAACCATATAGAGTTCTGGAAAGGATTGGTGTAGTAGTTTATCGTTTAGAACTTCCACAAGGTGTTGATCTTCATCGTGTGTTTCATGTCTCGAAATTGAAGAAATGCCATGGTGAACATTTGCCTAGTGTTTCCCTTGATTTTCCTCATTGGTGGGTAGATGATGCTTCCTCAGAAGAACCTGAAATGGTTTTAGATCACAGGGTTTTTAGGAAAAACAATAGGGCGGGTATACAGCTCCTTATCAAATGGAAAAATGCTAGAGTTGAGTGCGTCATGGGTGGATGTGGATGATCTCCGCAGCAAGTTTTCCAGCTTCGAACATGAGGCAAGTTCGCTCTTAAGGGGGGAGGATTTGTCAGGGATGCCTGACAGAGATGTCGGAGTGAAGACGCAGTCACCAGAGTGGAAGGAACAGCCATGAGTATCAGCTATAGTAGTCGAAGTATTTGTTTAGTTAGTATCAGTTTGTATTAGGTTTTTATGCACTTTGTGCACTTTTGCTTTTAATTAGGTAGATGGCGGGAAGAGTCAGTGCGTGTTGCACGTGTTTTTAGTTCGTTTTTCCTGTAGCAAAATCGTCAAACTCTATCCCTATAAATACGGATTTGTAATAGGAATTTGGTATGAATAAAAATTCAATCCAGTTCTTCCCTAATTCTTCTAATTCTCAACCCTAATTCTCCAATTTCTCCAACGATGCCGAGATCCAGATCCAATCAGAACCCAACCCCTGACACAATGTATGTTTTGTCTCTTTTTTTAATAAGTACCATATCCTAATTTTTAGCCCTCAAATTTTTAGGACCACAAAAATTGAAGGAAAAAAGAATCTAAAGTTATTGTTAGGGAGAATATGAAGGAACCGAAGTTTGATAATTTTATGGATATGTTTTTTGTAAGAGATTTGAATGACATTAAAAATGGTTATTTGAATTTCTTCGGTTTGATGAATAAATAGAAAATGAAAAGAAAGCAAAATGATAAAATATTCTTTTAAACATTATGTGTATTTTTTGAATTATATAAAAGATTTGAGTTACGAATATTGAAATAGGATTTAGGATGGGAATATGGAAAAAAAAGAACCCTCAAAATAATGAAACTAAACCAATAAAAAACAGAAGACAGCTAACTATATCCAAACTCGCATGATCTAAGCTCGACGATGGAGCTATCACTTGTGGGTTAGAAGTCTGGGACACTGAGCGTATCGCCTTACTTCTCAATAAAATCCGGGGTTGGGAAACACAAAGAATTAGGTCTTCTGACGATAGCGCGTCTGGAGTCGGCACGGGGTCGACCATCATTCTCGAGGATGTTGCAGGCCCTACACCATCCTCTACGATCTCCCTTGACAATTCCCCCCAATGAATACACTATTTTGGAATGTTAGGGGGTCTGGGGGATAGGGGTAAGAGGGGTATGGTGCGAGATGTTATTAACAATTCCAAGGCAGAAATAGTTGGGCTGCAGGAGACCAAACTCCAGCACGGGTTCAAACTCAAAAGAGTTGGTGGCAACAGGATCAAGGAGTGGTTGCTACGACCCTCTGTCGGGGCCTCAGGGGGGATTGCTATAGGTTTTAATTCGGACCTTCTCTCTTGCGAAGAGGAGTATTGTGGAACGTTCTCCCTAACTGTCCGACTTAAACGACGTTCCGATGACTGGATGCAGATGGTGACTGTTGTCTATGGGCCGAATGTGGCCACTGACAGAGAGACCTTCTGGCATGAACTGTCCGACATCCGTCAGCGCTGGTCGGGACCTTGGATTGTGGGTGGGGATTTCAACATCACTAGATTTGCTTTTGAGCACAAGGGAAGAGGCGCTAGCGACAGGCACCGGGAGGAGTTCAATAGAGTTATCTCAGATCTTGATCTGATTGACATCCCAATCAATGATAGGCTCTTTACTTGGTCTAATTTGCAAGCGGATCCGATTATGGCCAAGCTGGACAGGATCCTAGTCTCTTTGGATTGGGAAGCTTTATTTCCTCTTGCATCGGCCAGAACGATCCCTAGACCAACCTCTGACCACACTCCGATCCTCCTCGATGTGGGAAATCGGGGAGACCGCCAGCCTAGGAAATTCAGATTTGAAAAGGCATGGCTGAAAATTCAGGGATTCCACCATATGGTCATGGAGAACTGGGCTCTCCCCATGGCCGGCAGGGACGCGGCTTCTCGATGGTGTGGGAAAATTCGCAGGCTTAGGAAGCGACTCTGGAGATGGAATCGGTCTAGATTCTCGAACATCTGGCGTGATAAAGAGTCGCTCCTGGAAGCTATTGATGACCTTGAAAGGGTGGAAGAGACTAAAGTCCTCTCGCAGGTAGAGCGAAATAGGCTATTAGAACTCCGTGATAGCATTGCAAATCTGTATAGACTAGAAGAGATCAAATGGCAACAGAGGTCCAGGATTTCGTGGCTCAAAGAGGGAGACGCGAATACGGCCTACTTCCATCGGATTGCTAGTGCTAGAAGGAGATCCAACCTTATCCTATCTATTCAGACTGACACTGGAACATCGCAGGATGATAAGGTGATCTCCTCCACTTTCCAGTCCTTCTATAAGGGTCTCTTTGGGAAGAAGAATGACTTTAGGATCCCTATGGATGAGGACTTCTGGCAAGAGTATCAGATTGCTTCTGGTGATATTGCTTCCTCCTTGGAGGAACCGTTCACGGAGTCAGAAGTCAAGTCGGCCATTGAACAAATGGGAGCTGACAAGTCACCGGGGCCTGATGGTTTTCCTATGCTTTTTTACCAAGTGTTCTGGGAAGAGATTAAGGGAGAATTTATGGAGGTTATGTCGGATTTTTATCACAATAATCTGAGGTTGGGGATGTTCAACTTTGCAGAAGTTGTGTTGATCCCCAAACGGGAGGATGCCAAGTGTGTTGGGGATTTTAGACCAATTAGCCTGATTAACTGTTCGGCTAAGATCATCACTAAGGTCCTTGCTATCCGGTTAGGGGGCATTATGGACAGTCTTATCAGTAGAACTCAGACGGGATTCATTAAGGACAGATGTATCCTGGACTGCGTGGCTACTGCTGAGCAAGTTATCCACCACTATCACAAGAGCAATTCCAAGAACTTCCTCCTCAAGCTGGATTTTGAGAAAGCGTACGACTCTGTGGACTGGGATTGTTTGCTAGAGGCTCTCAGGGGGAGAGGTTTTGGGGCCAAATGGATTAGATGGATCAAGCAATGTTTACTCTCTAGCAAAACGGCAATTTCAGTGAATGGGAGATCCGGCCCTTCGTTCCCATGCAAAAAGGGACTCCGGCAGGGGGACCCGCTGTCCCCACTTCTATTCACTATTGTAGCGGACGTGCTCAGAGGAATGTTACAGAATTGCCAAAGAAAAGGGTGGATATCTCCTGTGGCCAGCAGCAGTGCTAATCAGGGTTGCACGATCCTCCAATATGCTGACGATACCCTTCTCTTTGGTAATGGCTCTAGAACGGAAACCATTTGCTTTAAAGGGGTCCTTTACTGCTTTGAAGCCTGGTCAGGCCTCAGAATAAATTTCCACAAGAGTGCGCTTATTCCGATTTCACTCTTAGAAGCTGAAACTCGGGAGCATGCCACCATTCTCAACTGTGCGATAGAAGAATTCCCAATCAAATATCTAGGGCTACCGCTCCGTCCTGGGAGGCTTACTAAAGCTGACTGGTTGCCTATCATCGACAGGGTGGAGGACAGACTGTCCGGTTGGAAAGGCAAGTCACTTTCGCTGGGGGGCAAAGTGGTACTCATCAACTCTGTGTTATCCAATCTGCCCATTTACTACATGTCCTTTTTTGAGCCCCCAAAGTGGGTGATCCAAAGGATTGACCGTATCAGGAAAAGATTCCTTTGGAAAGGTGCGGACGCTAATAAGGGGGGCTACCACCTTATTAAATGGAATATTGCTTGCATGAAAAAGAGGCACGGAGGGTTAAGGATCATTGACCTCAGAGATATGAATTTGGCGCTGCTGGGAAAGTGGTGGTGGAAAGTGTTTCATCACGGCGGGGAAGGATGGCAGGACTTTATCCAACCTTACCTCCGAGGGAAAGGGACTAGAAGATTAGGCTTTCGAGTCGGAGCAAAAGTATCCTGCTTCTGGAAAGGAGTCGCTAAAGCCAGCGGGCCTTTCAACTCAGTAACCTCATCTTTGATCGGCAATGGTCGAACCACCAGATTTTGGTGGGACAAGTGGTGCGGCCCTCATTCTCTCAAGGAAGATTTCCCAGAGCTGTATGCTATAACGAGTCGTCCAAATATATCGGTGGCGGAAACTTGGAAAAGGGGGACTTGGAGACCGGCGTTCCAAGGAACTCTTCCCCCAAGTTTGCTACAGCAACTACATGAACTACAGACGCGCATCGTCCAATCTGGGGTGATATGTGCCCAAGGCCCAGATCACCTGCGGTGGGGTCTTGAGAACAAGGGAATGTTCTCGGTTAGATCACTTTACCACCGGATTCATTACCGAGGGTGCAGGCCCAGCTGGGCAGCGGTTCTTTGGAAGACTAAAGCTCCTCTGAAAATTAGAGTCTTCCTATGGCTTGTGCTAAACAATGCCATACTCACGAGAGAGAACCTAGCCAAGAGGCAACCTCACATTGCGACCAATTGTGGGTTCTGCAACGTACACGTGGAAGATTTGAATCATCTGTTTCTACACTGCACCAGAAGCAAGGCCATCATGGTAGAGGTGCTGAGAGCACTCGGAACAAATGACTTTCCAAGAGACTATGAGGAGCTGTGGGTCGGATCCAGATTCGGTTCATCCCGTAAAGATATGAAAGATGCATGGTTTATTGCCATTGCGGCAACCACATGGGTGTTATGGCTAGATAGAAACAATTTTTATTTCCGTGCTTCATGTAAATCTATTTCTAGTAATCTTACTCATATCATGCATCTAATTTTCTTTTGGGCTACAGCTGCTGCCTCCGGAGCAAGAGGGAGAATTGCAAGGGTGTTCCAGGTGGAGGAGTATGACGACGAGGAGATTGAGATTGGGCCAACTCTGGACTGATGAGTGGACACCCGCCTCTCTACTACATGTTTTGTCTTAGGCCTTGTATTTTGTTTCTGTACTTTGTTTGCCTTTAAGCTGGTTGATGTAACCCACCCCCCAGGGCTTTGTTGGGGGATATGTTTTATTTCCTGCACTGTACTTTTGTTCCCGAGACTTCGGGATTGTTTATTAATCACTTATTAATGAAACAGGGTGGCATTATCCCACCTTTTCCTCAAAAAAAAAAACTCACATGATCACCAAAAAAATAATATATATAATAAGACGATCTAAAACCCATCTAACTTATTGCTAAACTTCTAACTAAATTACAGTTAACCTTATCCAAATTAAACTTGATCAAATCCTAACTAACTTTGTGGGGTCCGATTATGAGGAGGCAATTTATTTGGTTCAAGGGAATTAGAGCATCTGTAGTCGTTGTAATGAAATAGAAATTTTGAGTTCAAGTTGTAGTCATTTGAATTTAAAATATGAGTTTTCTACATGAAAAATTGACGGACTAGAGATGAAATTCCGCCCGAGTGCTTTTTTTATATATTAAGAATATTAATTAAATCTTAATTAAATCATAATATGTACGCATAAGAAGTTTTATAGGCTTAAATCTATAAAATTATTTTTTCACATTTGGAAAAATTCCATCAGACGAAAGATCAAATCCGGTCAGATATTTATTTATTTTTAAATACATGCACGGACAGGAGATCATCTCCCGTCCGTTTTTTTTTTAAAAATGGGATGAGAGATGATCTCCAGTCCGATACATTTTTTAAAAAATTGTTGGACGATAGATGATCTTGTGTCTGAAACAAAGAAACAGTTAATTTTAGGACGGACGGAAAATCATCTTTCGGTTGCTATAGTTTGGAAATTTCTCTGTCTCTTCTCAAATATAGAAGAGTGTTGTCTCTTCTCAAATATAGAAGAGTGTTGTTTCCAAAAACTTAAAATTTGAAAATATAGGAAAGGACTACAGTACATTTTTTGCCAAATGTTTTAAATTTTGGAAATATAGATAACGAACTCCTTAGAGAGTTATATTCTTGGGATATTTTAGCAAATGCCCCCGTTCAAAATGTGTAAACTAGCATATACCCCCACTATTTTTAAAAACTAAGAAATACCCCTAGTTTGGATGGAATGGTTAAAATTCCGTTAAGTGAACTTACGTGCATCACATGTAACACAGTAAAATGACCAAAATACCCCCAATAAAATTATTTTAGCAAATACCCCTATTCAAAATCTAAAAACTAGCATATACCCCCACTATTTTTAAAAAAAAAGATATTTTAGCAAATGCCCCCGTTCAAAATATGGAAACTAGCATATACCCCCACTATTTTTAAAAACTAAGAAATACCCTTAATTTGGACGGAATCGTTAAAATTCCGTTAAGTTAACTTACGTGCATCACACGTGACACAGTAAAATGACCAAAATACCCACTACATAAAATAAGGGTTTCTTGAAGCAAATTTGAAAAAAGAATGAACCGTCTCCTTTCCGCTTTGCAAGTCCGTATAATTTTTTCTCTGATGGCCATCTACCCCACCTTGTTATATTAGGGTTTTTAAAGAAGAAATACCCCAATCCTAATCAGTCATTGACTCATTGTAAGCATCTTCTCCACCTTGTTATATTAGGGTTTTTGATAGATTATGTTTGTTTGATCGTTTCAACTTGATCAATTTTGTGATGTTTTTTTTCTGAATTCTTTTTTAAGGAAAATTGGTTGTAGGAAGAGCCATGAATTTGAGAATGTTCGCATCTGAATCTTTGTTCTATTATTTTGTTTATATTTTTATTATTCGGATGTGAACCTTCAAAAATTCATGGCTCTTCCTACAACCAATTTTCCTTAAAAAAGAATTCAGAAAAAAACATCACAAAATTGATCAAGTTGAAACGATCAAACAAACATAATCTATCAAAAACCCTAATATAACAAGGTGGAGAAGATGTTTACAATGAGTCAATGACTGATTAGGGTTGGGGTATTTCTTCTTTAAAAACCCTAATATAACAAGGTGGGGTAGATGGCCATCGGAGAAAAAATCATACGGATCTGCAAAGCGGAAAGGAGACGGTTCATTCTCTTTTCAGATTTGCTTCAAGAAACCCTTACTTTATGTAATGGGTATTTTGGTTATTTTACCGTGTCACGTGTGATGCACGTAAGTTAACTTAACGGAATTTTAACGATTCCATCCAAATGAAGGGTATTTCTTAGTTTTTAAAAATAGTGGGGGTATATGCTAGTTTCCATATTTTGAATGGGGGCATTTGCTAAAATATCCCTTTTTTTTAAATAGTGGGGGTATATGCTAGTTTTTAGATTCTGAATAGGGGTATTTGCTAAAATAAATTTATTGGGGGTATTTTGGTCATTTTACTATGTTACATATGATGCACGTAAGTTAACTTAACGGAATTTTAACGATTCCATCCAAACTAGGGGTATTTCTTAGTTTTTAAAAATAGTGGGGGTATATGCTAGATTTCACATTTTGAATGGGGGCATTTGCTAAAATATCCCTATATTCTTTAGTGGGAAAATCCAAAATCTTGCTTACATATAAAAATATTTGTAACTAGTTGCAAGTGGCTACTAACTAGACAGTAGATGCCTCTTTACTGTTTTTTTCCCCGTCTTTTTAGGTATGTTTGACATTGCAATTTTAAAGGAAATTTTGCTCAAATTTGCAGAAAGTTCAATTGCATAAACAGATTTGGCCTTTTTTTTGCTGCAATTTGGTTGTGGGCCCTACAGCCACATGGGCCAATTGTGGCTGCGATTTTGAAAAAAAAAAAAAAAAAAAACTGTTTCTGCAATTGGAATGTGTGCAAAATTGCTTACTAAATTTTCTCAAAAATTTCAATGCCAAACAGATCCTTAAAGAGAATAGTATATAATTTGGTGAAATTAATTTACTTTCTCTTCTGATTGAAGGCAGTTGATCATATATATATCCAAGCCAAGGGTTCCCAACAAGCCCTCCATCATGAAAAGAAAGAAATAACATATGTCCTCTCAAGTGGAAAACCCAACAAGAACAAATCAAAATGAGAATGTGGGTATATCAATTATGAAAGGAAAGCCCTCCATTGGCTCCAGTATTCCACACACACTCAAAAATCTAGTGGGTCATCTCCTCCAAAAATGGAACACCCTTATCTCCTTCCTGCCATTACTATTTTTATCGGTTGAACAGACAAAGAGGAAGATGAAGCAAATGCTTTCTTTTGTTGTGTCAGTTACTCATGATTCCCCACTATACTCTCTTGGCCCCAATATCCATCCTCTTCATATATATCTAACACACCTGTGTCAATGGATATCATACCTTATATGCATTATCAGGCTAAGAGCTGGTGATATGAAAATCAGCATTCTAAATTTTACAAGTGTAATTCCTTCAAACTGTAGCATGATCCATGGCCAATTCTTTAGGCAGAATGAGTTATATATATGAAGTGTGTATATATGTCTGCTAGAATATACAGACAAATGACATCAAATGTGTAGGTTAAATCCAGAAGACGATTCCCTTTGCTCGTCATACACTTCTCTCTTCCATGCAATTTGGTACCAACAACTTGAGCATTGGAGTACTGTAACTGCTTGATCGGTCCTTCTATATGGTTTGGGAAGAGGGTTGAAAATTGCACTACTATATACCCTTTTTCTGGATTTTAATTAAAGTTTATTTCTCTTCGATGATCTGTAGATCACGTATATCTCAGTCTTTGCTATCTGCTATATTTCGTGCTCGATTTAGTGTGACTGAGAGAGAGCCCTTTGCCTTGCTGATTCATTGCCATTTGACCCTCATGGCCCCTACCTGCTTTATATCGCTCCCACTTCGCTAAAATGGGGGGGGTCAAATCAAGAAAGTAATTCCCTTTTGTGTGTCACTTATGTCTTCAAACTTTGTGACCACCAACTTTAAGGAAATAGCTTTTAGTCAATAATTCCCTAGCTAGTTCTTGTCTTCAAAGTAGTGGGTGGACTTATGACTCACACTCTTCAGTGTTCTTAATTTGTTTCCCGACCGTTCTTTCTTTCTTTGTTTCTCAGGTGTTGTTTGCTAATTAACTTTCCTAAATTAATCATTACAAGGGATATCACAAAAATTAAACTATAATAATAATAATAATAATAATAATAATAATAATGAATTTTATGTCTTAAAAGAAATAACAAATTAACAATATGGTGTTACTAAGAGTTGATGCTCCTGAAAAAGTACACATCTAATTGGTCTTGTTTTTGGTTTATAGTATTTCTACTCGACGTTGCGGAATTTTTTTCCCAAACTGTCCCACTTTTTGAAAGTTTTTTTCAAACCGTCCTATTTTTTATTTTTTTTAATTTCCAAACAATTCCACTCGGTCTTTGAAAGACCGAGTTTAGTTAAAGCTAAATCGGTCTTTCAAAGACCAAGTGTTAGTCTTGGATTTTTCGAAGTCTAACACTCGGTTTTTGAAAAACTAACTCGGTCTTTGAGGTGTCGATTGGGGGGTTATTTTAGATCTGATTCCTCTTCTTCCTCTCTACTTTATTTCACTTTATCTTCTCAACCTCATCTCCCTCAATCTAGGGCGACCTCCTATCCACAAAATCTTATCTCAATCTAAATATATTTACCAATTCTTTCCCAACCCTCTCACCTTCCACTATAAAAACCCTAAACCCATCTTTGGAAAGATCCATATTTTGGAATTTTGCTAAATTTGAAGAGGATAGCAACTTCAACTCTTCTACCCAAATATTTACGGCTCTATCTTTGAAGCTTGTGAAAGTATAATGAATATTGGCCTATAATTTTCTATATTTTTTATAGATTTTGTTTGTAGGTAGATAATAACTCGCATATTCGTATAAATATACATAGGTATGGATCTCGAGATTCCTATTTGGTTATACTTTGGTGGTGAAATAATTCGTGATCCAAAGATCGGTTGTTGTTATAGTGTGTTGGATCCGGAAATAGTTTGGGTATCTCGTACCATTACATTTGCAGAAATAGTTGAGAAATTTTTGAAGTTACTAATTGAGACAGGAATCAATGGAATGTGAAAATTTTAGCTCGATACGCAGCAAGTAGAGGAGATGGTCAGTATTTTATGACAGTGCCCGTATCTACTGATAATGCTATGAAGTCAATGATTGGTAGGACATTTGATCCCAATTGTACTTGGTCTGCATTAGAGTTATATATTCAGCAAATTCAAATTTTGAATGCTCAGCAACATGATATTCCTAGTTCAAGCTTTGTAAGGGTAGTACCTACACAACAGATGAGGTCCAACCCTGCTCAATCTTCACAACCAAATCAAAAACATTAACAACAATTGCTAGATAACAATGTCATTTACTACTCTACTTGTTTTTTTCATTCCCTAATTAAAACTAAAATTAACAACAATAGCTACTCTACATTGTCAACAACAATTGGCATTTGCTACTCTACATTATCAACAATAACACAAAATCAACTAATCACCTTCACAATAATCCAAAATTAACACAAAATTTGCTTAGCAAAAACTTGATAAATATACCGTTCGAGTAGGAGATTCCAAAGCTTGATAGTGACAATGTAGAGTACTTCTAGATCCTTCAACCAAGATCTTCTCCCACCGAAGACGAAATTAAACGAAATCTAAGATTTTGGGATTTAGGGTTTTATGGTTTAAAGAAAGATTCAAATTTGAGGAAAAGGATGGGGGAAATCAAAAGACGATGAGAGATGACTCGGTTGTGGGGAGTGAATGGATTAATTTGAGGGGAAATCGACCAAAATAAAAACTAGGGCGGCAATGGGTTTCGTTGAGGGAGAGAGGTAGAGTATATTGAATAGAATAAAGTAGAGAGGAAGAAGAAGAATCAGATCTGAAATAACTCCTCCCCCCCCAATCGACACTCGGTCTTTGAAAGACCGAGTTTAGTTAAAACTAAATCGGTCTTTCAAAGACCGAATGAATTGTTTGGGAATTAAAAAAAAAAAGTTAGGGCAGTTTGGAAAAAACTTTCAAAAAGTGGGACAGTTTGGAAAAAAATTCGACGTTGCATTCCCTGACTGTCGATTGTTGATGATGGACAGGCTGTGCCAAGTGCTTAACTTTCGAGCGAAAAAGATACATTTGGTGAAAGCATTGTTTACCAATTTCGAGTCAACTTCAAATATCCCTCGTGCGTTGAGATGGTAAATGGTAATAAGATCCATTGTAGGTGACACAACCCCAACAACAATATGGAAGGTGACCAAACAAACGTCTGTAACTATAAGATCATTAACATAACATGAGCTCATATTTGAAATCGTAACTTTATGACTTATCGTCATACATATATATATATATAAATAAATATTCTTCTTTATTTTGCTTTTGTGGTGTCACTATGGCCTACCATTAGTACTAATCACATCATTTAACACTTGTTCAAGATTAAGATAATGTCACCGAAATTTCTTCTCTCCTAATGATTTCATTATCAAGTAAACTTTTTTTGGGCTTTGTTGAAGGTATACAAGTTTCACTGGCATGGTCAACTAAATTACAAATTTTTTATTTTTTTTTTAAATTGCAGTAAAACCCCTCGACGCTTAGTAAATTTGTGATGGTATATAATGAATTATTTACACAGAGATCTCCTATTTAATATATATATATATATATATATATATATATTTCCTGGCTTTTCTTATTTGAATACCGAAATTGGAAAAAACATTTTTAAAAAGTAAAACATGATGAATATTGCATTTTTTTAAAGTTAAGCAAATGTATCTTTGTTAGTAAATGATGGAGTATAGCTTCGAAACTAACAATTGATTCCCATGGGAATTAATCACATTATTATTGCCTTCGCTAAGTTATATATACGAAACACTCAATACATGCAGCACATGTGCTTACATTTGTATGACTCGAGAAAACTTGTTGAGGCATTTCACATTACAATTTTCTTTCCTTGGCTAATTGAGATGTGCATTTCTATATTTAATTTAGTCATTTTATTTGATTAAGGGAAAGATTTAATGGGTCCTGTTATTGGGTCATCTACCTACTACCTATTGTACTTGACCATTTAAATGTTGTAAGCTAGAGATTGGGGATTTCATCTTATCACTTAGATCACCTTTTACCTTAAATTAATATGCCTTTCCTTCTTTTATTTTTTTATTTCACTTGGCTTTCATATTCTCTACCGAAGTTATTAGTCTTAATAAACCATTTTTTATTTCCTTAAGCACTAATCCTACAAAAAAGTAACTAGATTCTTTCCAATTTTGGAAGCCATGTATGATAGGTGGCATTGCACCTAACCAAATATCAGTTCGACCTTGGTAGGGATTGTGAACAGGATTCCCTAGTGAGACGGTACCCGTCCGAACACTTCCAGTCTCATCACAATATCGCCTTCGCGGCTTGCTTAGTCCTTTCCGCTCTTTCGTGCTTTCTTACGTCTTATCTTCTTTTTGCTTGGTTAGGTTCAATGATGCCGGTTGACGCGAACTAAGCAAAGATTGCGCCCACCTCTCTCTATTGCGTGGTCTGGGGTGGTGATTCTTTTTTTTGCTATTAGTCATTCCTTTAGATTTGAGGATCTAATCTCCTAAGCTTGTTTTAAAGTACATCCCCTTTCCGTTATTATTGACAATTATAAAGAGAAAACGAGAATAATTAACTGCAAAGTTTTGGCATGTGTAGTGACTATAACTAATGATTAAGATTGATGGTCGTCAATTGGCTAGCTTGGATCTGACCACACATTGTACATGGGATAAGGTGAAGGGTAGAGTTAAAGTTTGCTTCTGATATGTCTGTTTGTTTCTTCTTTTCATATAGCAACAGCTCACTGTGTGTACCTTACTTTGATTGATCATGCACAATGCTTCTTTGTTTGTGACAATTTTGTTATTTTCTCATTAATTGTAAGCGATAGATTTTTCTACAGATTTTTTCTCAAAATAAATAATAGTATCAATAATAAGTAAATTAATAAATGTACAATTCATCCTTATAACAGTACAACACTTGGCTAAATTACTTTAATTTGACCGATGATTATGAGGCGGCATACGATAAACTATTATGAAAGATAACAACTATTGTAGCTCATTCTGTATTAAAAGATATGAGATTAACAAAATTCAAATTGAGAATCAGTTTAACTACATATAAGATAATTGTTGAATTTTCTCAGAAACAACTGATTATATAACCAGTTCTGTTTAATAATTAATTAATTAATTAATGTTCATGCCTGGGTTAACAATTCAAGCTTTGGTTAAACCCTCCACCAAATTTAGCATGACTCTTTCATTCAACTATATACTGAATGCAATTATGAAATGATACTAAATGAGATAGTTTATTT
Source organism: Hemerocallis citrina (assembly GCA_017893485.1). Lineage (NCBI taxonomy): Eukaryota > Viridiplantae > Streptophyta > Magnoliopsida > Asparagales > Asphodelaceae > Hemerocallis > Hemerocallis citrina. The sequence goes on along the minus strand of CM030361.1, from coordinate 76,201,181 downwards.
TAAAGAAATGGTGTATTCCTGTAATTTTAGTTCCAGACAAATTGAGGTATCAGCTAAAACAAGAAAATGACCAAAGAGAAATGGCTCAACCTTAAACTTCTCACCATCTCCTTGTCCTTTAAGTATAATCAATATTAGGCCACCAAAAACAAGGTTAAAGTTCTTACGAAAACTTATATATTTTTGTTTATAACACAATGGAACTAACTTTATTAAGCATTGCAGTGAATAAGGCCAATACATTTGCCAGTTGCAAACAAAATCTCATCTCACATGATGGTGATAGATGTTGGAAAAATACATGAGAGGAATATGAACATCTTCTCTAAAAATCTCAATCAGGTTATTTATGACCCATCTAAATTTAGTTGTGTCTCTAAGCTCTGAATTAATTCTGTATTAAGAATTTAGGTACTATTGGGTCTACTAACCTACTTGACAGTTGAACTGGTAGAGATTTTTTTGGATGAATCTTGATATACTAAGCCTCTGTTGATAATTCTTGTAGAGGCATAACTATGATATTTTATGAACTTAATTATAGTTCCTCATTACTTTTTGTCTTGAAAAAAAAAAAAATAAATAAATAAATCTTCTCTAAAGACTATCCAAAATACAGATTACTAAAAATTATTCTGAAAAGAAGTATATATTGAGGTTTTATTTTGACATAAAGACATATATAGTGGAAAAAAATCAAAAAAAAAAATCAATACTTTTTGATAAATAATTACCAAACTGACCAAATATCAAAAATATTTACCCAACTGACCTACTTTTGGACACGTCGGCATAAAATGCTATTGGCAACAACAACATATGTTATTTTGATGTTGTTGTTTCCAGTAGCGGCAAGTGTTATAAAAAAAAAATCACATGCTGTTTTTTTGAGTAACGTCATCAGCACATTTCGCATTCTACAATGAGTTGTCTGACTTGAGAAAAAATTGTAAGTGTTGAAACATCTTATAACTGATGTCGCTATTCCTAATAACGGCAACCTTAAGCTGATGCCTCTGTTGGCAATAGTGGCATCAGTATAATTTTATTTTCACATATAAAGTGACACCCTCTTCTCCTTCCCCTTTCACTTTATCTTTGTCTCCCTCCACTCCCGAAACCCAAAACCCTAAAACCCTATATCACAAATCTCACTTTTGTTTACTCTCAAACTTCATCTCTCCTACCTCCCTCTCCTCCTACTCTGAAATACAACTCCCCCAATCTGATAAATCTCCAATATTGTCTCCGGTCCTTTCATCATCAACGGCGTGTTCTCCGCGCTCCAACTTATGGTTTAATTTGAATGTATTCATATAACCATATGTTGTGTAGTTTGCATAGGTTATGCTTCTGAGTAGTTAATGACTCGAATATTCTTCTATTTACGTATATGTATGGATTATGATATACCCATTTGGTTATATTTTGGGGGTCAAATAATTCGAGATCCGAAGATATGATATTCTTATAGTGATGTTGAACCGGTCATTATTTGGGCTCCCGTAGCTTTATATACTCACAACTAGTAGATAAGATATTTGAAGTTACTAATTGGGATAAAGGTGAATGGAGTCTCAAAATTAAAGTCCATTATGTTGCCGAAAAAGGAGAAGGACAATATTTCATGGCAGTGCCCGTATATAATGATAATGATAATGCACTAAGGTCCATAATTGCAAGGACACTTGATCCAAATTATAGTTGGACTACATTGGAGTTATATATTGAGCAAATTAAGCTTCATAATGCTTAGCCACTTGTTAATCCTAGTCCAAGCCATGTTAGGAGTTTCAAATCAGCTGCCGAGTTACATGCAAGAATACCCCGACCACAAGAATACATTAGCACAACTCCAACAAAACTTGTTACCACAGAATATGAACCGGTACATCATTTCACCTTGACACAAGATATTGTTGACACCGACAATGTTATGCAAGACTTCGATAACGCTCTTGTTAATAACGAATTATCAGAAGAGGAAGATGATGAGGATCACGGGGTTGATGATGATGATGATGACGAGGAGGAGAAGGAGGTCGGAGAAAATTGGGTTAATGATGTTAACGTTAATGTACATGTTAACAATGTGGTTCCCTTGAAGCAATCCACAAGTGCACCTATACATGAGGTTCAATCAGGTGAATGGATGACCAGTGCGACCGTACATGATCATCCACAGTCTTCCGTCGGCTCATCGAATACGGATGAACTCTATATTGGTTAAAGATTTCCAACTAAAGATAGTATTCAACAATCAAGATGTACTCTGTGAAGAACTATCGAGAATTTGTGACGGTGAATTCGAACACAAGTTTATGCTATGTCAAATGTAAATACGCACCGATCCAACATACACCCGAGGAGATTGCAGAAAATTCGGAGCTCGTAAATGAGGTAGGTTGTCCATGGTGATTGCGTGCAATCGTTCCAAGAGGGAAAAAATATTTTGTGGTGAAGAAAATTCAAGGTCCGCATACATGTGTGAATCCGACATTGAATCAAGATCATAGTAAAGTTGATTCTAAGATTGTGTCATCGATGATATTGAATGTTGTGAAGGCATAACTAGGAGTAACACCAAGAGCCATAATTAAGATAGTCAAGCTTCAATTCAATTACAATATTTCATACAGAAAAGCTTGGAAGGTAAAACATAAATCTATTGATCGGTTGTATGGTTCCTTTCATGAATCTTACACTAGATTGTCTTCTCTTCACACAACAATTCACGCTTCAAATCCAAGAACGACCATCCATTGGGCCAAGGCTGTGTCCAGTCCCGCTGTGGAAACATTCAAGGGAGTCTTTTGGGTATTCGGGCCCTCGATCGAGGGATTTAAAGCATGCAGGCCTGTTATTAGTGTTGACAGAACACATTTATATGGAAAATACAAAGATTGTTTGTTGATAGCTATTTCACCCGATGCAAAATGGTAGGTTGTTTCCATTTGTATTTGCAATAGTACATAGAGAGAGCATAGATACCTGGACATGGTTCATGAGTTGTATTCAATACTTTGTCACAGATTGTGCAGGACTTTATGTTATTTCTTATCGTCATGCAGGTATTTGTCGACTATGGACAATGAGTATGGAACTTAGAAAGAGCCACTTGCATATCATTGTTACTGTATGCGCCATTTTGCTACGAATTTTCAACGCAAAAGCAAATTTTTTATGGATAAGCTTAAGGTGGTTGCATGTCGAAATCAGCCAAAAAAGTTGAGGAAAAAATTGCAGAGCTTAAAGCTGCTAATGTCGAGGGCGCTAATTGGTTGAAAGAAAAATCAAGTGAGAAGTTGGCACTTTCTGTAAATGGAGGTCGTCGGTATGGTATCATGACTACAAATCTATCAGAAGTGTTCAATTCAGTTCTAACAAGTGTCTGTAGTTTGCCCATCACAACAATTGTGGAGATGATATTCTTCCATCTCAATTTATACTTTACTGACCGTCGTGAATCGACACAGTTGCTTATTAGTGAAGGGAAGTTGTGGGCACCACGGGTTTGAGAAATTATCGATGTAAGTCATGAGAAAGCAAATTTGCACGAGGCTATGATGTTTCGTAACCGTCCTGACGTGTTTGGAGTAAAAATTGGTATTATAATGGTTAAAGGACAACAAAAGGGTGGACATTGGCACACCGTTGTGTCACGCCCCGCTTCCTAAAATTACGAAATGCAAGTACGTGACACGGCCCAGCGAATGACTTGCGTCATCCATAGGCTATTATCGATCCAACTCAACAATATAAACAAGAAGTAAAACAACCACGCATGCAATGAAAGAATAATCACATAAATAACAACATTGAAAATTAAGCATAAAAATAACCAACATCAAAATAACCCAACATCTGGAATTTAACAAACAACATTCGGGTCAAAGCCCACAATACAAATAAAAACAACATTTGTTCAATTTATTAAAGTTCTCAAATAAAACAACATTTATTTAAGCAGTGCAGCAATTATCGCCTTCACCATTGTTGCTCCCCTAGTCCGTCAGGTAAATCTCCTTGATTACCTATAAGCTGTTCATCTAAAGAGATGAAAAATGTCCTTAGAGCAAGTCGCGGACAACAAGTAAATAAACAGTGAACAATGACAATAACGGTATAACAATGAATTCAATAAACAATGAAATCAATAGTGTTGAACAGTGACAAAGCGATAACAGTACAATGTGCAATAACGATGATTTATAACGATAACGATAAACAATAACAATAATGGTAACACTAACGATAACACTGTTCAATAAAGATGACAATAAGCAATGACAATGTGATGAAGGTCTTAAGTCTATTATTCATTTTTAATCCTAGCTAATGCACGTACTACTGCATCCCATACTACAGGTTCCATGCATACAATCAATTTCATTTAGACTAAGGTGGTAGATTCTATAGTTCATGTACTCGACACAATATAACATTTCAATAACAACACGATCATGTAATGGATTCTAGAGGTGGCCCCCGTAGGTCCTAGTGGTGGCCCCCGTCAATCCTTGACGGGGCACTTAGTTCCATGTGATGGGTTCTAGAGGTGGCCCCCGTAGGTCCTAGAGGTGGCCACCGCCAATCCTTGACGTGGCACTTATTTGTTCGTGTCACTTAGTCCCATTTAACAATAAGACATGGGAAACACGGGCCCCACACTCCCGAGTACAGTCACTATGTCATCAACTACCCTATTCAACCCTTAACCCTGGCTTGATTAACATTCTTTATTCAATTAACATACAATAATGCGATTAATGAGGGACACTAGAAAGATGACAAAACAACCCTAAGATCATGCAATATACTCTATACAATTAAATGCACCAAATATAATATTATAGATTCAATTGTATGTTATTAAACATACGAACCCAATTCTGGACAGCAGTAGGTTATTGTACCAAAATCAGAATTTCCGTTGCTACAAGATAGAAAATGTGGATCCGATAGAAGTTCTGGAAACTAGACTCCGGCCCGGTTCCAATGCATATTTAAAGTCTACATTCCGACAACAGAAGCTAAGTGAATTTCAGTGTTCTTTACAGATTTTAGTTTCTGGCTGGTTATCTATGTTGACTAATTTCAATTGTAAGGGCAGTAAATATTCATTTTAAAAATCAGTAAAAATAATTTTTATCACCCTAAGCATGTTATCTACCCATCTGGAATTTATCATGGCAAAATTTGATCATTAATTCACTTAATTTATCAGCCTAATATGGTATGTACATGAATCTGAAATTACAGTGCAGCAGTAGAAAAAGGGTCATAACTCGTGCAATATAAGTTGGAATTCGAAAATTCTGGATGTTATTGACAACTAGACACTTAGGGCTACGTTTCATATTCAGAAAGCGACTGATTTTAATGACATTATCTAGGTTGAAACAACACGATAATGTTCAGGTTGGCAGTAAAATTTCAGGGTTTCAATATATTTTCATGCACAAAATAATTAGAACATTATGGATGGTGAGTTAGGGGTTAACAATCATAATCATAACAAGTTACGCCTATGTGAACATGGTATTAAGATGTGAAATGTCCATAATCTTACTAATCACAAATTACTAATACACTAACATCAATCACATGAACAATCAAGCCTAATATACAATCTACAATAGTTGTGTATAATATCATGAGATGAAATGCAACAATAATTTCCTATTATTATATTCAATAACTAACTACATGAGTGCATGCAAGATCTCTATACATTAGAGGCAAAAAGACGGCACGAAGTCAAGACTACCACTTGGATTCGCTCGTGTAAATCTGTGGTATCCCAACGATAGATAACAATAACAATATACAATGTTCAATATGGATCTACTTGCAGAATTCAATAAATGATCTCGAATATGATACATTACAATTCGAGTAAGATGACTTGCCTTTAACAACGACGTTAGATCCGATTATGCGAAGAATAACGGGATCGAAATCTCGGCGACACGGCAACGAGCAAACGATTACGATCGGGCATGGATCTCGTTGATCAAGATGAAGATCAAGCGAATCCAACGGCCGATATCAAACATAAAATATATAAGAATTAGAAGAGTACCAAAAGAGTAAATATACCATGATTGACAACTTGATGAATGAGAACAAAAAGTGGATCAAATGTTTAACTCACAAAGTAGAAGACGAACGAGACGATCAAGGGCCAAGATCAAGTGTGATCGATCGATCGGACGGCTGAGATTGAAGATCAAGATCAAGATCAAGATGATCAAAAGAGATCCGACAGTCGGGATTAAGATCTTGATGATGATGATGATCCATGCAAATCCAACGGCCAAGATCAACGGATCAAGATGATGATCATCAAGATCGTGATGATCAACGATCGGATGGCTAGGATCCGATCAGATGATCAAGAGATCAAGATCACAATCATGATGAGGATCGGACAGCCAAAATCCAACATGATCAAAACATGATCAAAGAGCAATGGGTCGCTGCGGTGCGTCGATAGAGGGACACATCACTGGGGATGTGCTGGCAGCGGCCAGGGGGACACGGCGGATGGGGAGCAGCGACGTACTGGCTGGGTCACGAGGCAGGAAAGAGGCACACAGGGTAAACAATGCAGGGTAGCTGCGTTGCTGCTTCGCTAGCGTCGGGCTGAGCAGCACAGGGAGAGGGTCACACTGTGGAGGTCGCAAGGGTGGTGGGATGCTGGCATTGTTGTTGTTGCGTCGCAGGGAGGAAGCACCCACGGAGGGGAGGCGCTGTGTCGCCCTGGCTGCGTCGTCGAGAGGAGTCACGATAGGGAGGCAGGGCAGCATCGGGATAGTGCTGCTCGGAAGACGAGGCAGCACGCTGGCGTCGCGACAGGAAGGAGGGACCACCGAGGAGAGCGTTGTTGTCGTGAGTGCTGTTGTCGCGGGTGCTACTGTTCCGATAGGAGAAGAGAGAGGTCGAGGGCTAACGGCATGGGGGTCGCGAGCAGGCAGGTGGGTGCACACAGCAGGGTCGCTACTTGGGCGCGGCGCAGGAGGAAGGGGGATCGGGAGTGTGGCAACGGGCGGTTAGGATTTTTCTGTATACAGGGGAGTTATAAGGGATATATATATAATGGGTATTGGGTTTTATAACGGGTATGGGTTAAAGGGTAGAAGGTAGTAGGTTATAGGTTATTGGATAAATGGGTTTCGGGTTGGATTCAATAAGAAATAGGGTTTTAGGGTTTAAATAAAAAGATCCAATAGAATGAATAAAATAATCAATAGAAAGTAGGATTATATAACAAAATATATTTGTACGACAATATGGAAATTATTCTAAATAACTACAAGTACAATTATCAATAGAAATAGATTTTTTTTTATATTAGATTAACAATCAAAGGTAATAATAATAATAGTAAAAATACTAATAATAGTACTGATAACAATAATGATAATAATGATATACATATCAAATAGGATTTGAGATAAATAAGTTTATTAAAAATCCAAATAGTAATAAATTAAGATATAAACAGCCGATCACTTAGAAAATAAACAATAAAGTTAGAATATACTACTATTCGAAGTAAATATAATTCCCGGCTCGAAAAGATTTTAATAGAAGGCCCAAATCGAGTTTAAAACAAAAATAAATTTATAAATAATCAAAATACGGAAAACATTCAGAAAATACAGAATTGGGGAAACAGGGGTTACACGTTGACTTGGGTGGTCGTACGTATACATGTGGAAAATTCCAGCTCTACCACATTCCATATTCTCATGTCTTGGCAGCTTGAGCATCACGTGCAATTGATTACTAACCTTATATCGATCCATTTTATTCTATGAGTTCATTAGCACTTACATGGGCACCAACATTCTACCCTATCCAAGACGAATCTTATTGGTCGGCGCCAAGTGGACCAAAACTTATAGCTGATGCGAGTCTCCGAAGGGCGAAAGGTCGCCCTAGGATTACTTGTATTCACAATGATATGGAAGTCCGAAGGTTTGGTAACGGGTAAAATTTGTTTTAAATGCGGATTAAGTGGACACAATCGGCACATTGTAAGAATAATGACAATGTAGGTCCATCTCAAAGTCGTGAATGTAACTCCTGTTTCCCCAAATTCGTATTTTCTATGTATTTTTGGTATTTAAAATTTTTGTAAATTAGTTTTCCGCTTTCAAATTATTTTTGTTAAATTGTACTATTGGATCTCCTATTAAAATCTGTTTTCGCTCAATAATGTTATTTGTAACCATTTTCTATGATTTTCATTTTTTTCTTATTATTACTACTATTACTGTTATTATTGTTACTATTATTATTGTTATCATGTTCTTATTATTATTGTTATTATTATTATTGTTATTATTGTTACTATTGTTATTATTATTAATATTTTGACTGGTTATTTAAAAATCCATTTCTATGTGCTAATAGTATTTGTATCTATTTCAAATAAATTCTATACTGTAATACAAATTACATTTTATTATAAACAATATTTAATTGTTTATTTTATTGTAATATAAACCCTATTTAAAACTCTATTTTCCTTATTGGATATTTTCCCAAAACTCCAAACCCATTATCTTGTTGGATCTTTTAATTAAACCCTACCCTATTTCTTATTGGATCCATTACCCAATAACCCTACCAACCCAATACCCTATTCATAAATACCCTAATAACCCCTAACCCTAGATTAACCCTAACCTAATACTGTGCTAACCCAAATACACAGCCGCCCCCTTACCCTCCTAGCACTGTTCATCCATCCCCTACCTCTCCCCCGTTCTCCTCTCTCTCTCCCGTCAGTGCACCTCGACGTTACGGCAGACCCGATGCCCCCTGCCGTTCACCCTATGTCTTCCTCTCTCCCTCACCTCTACAACAGACAACACCCCGATGCTTCCCTGGTTGTGCCGCCCCGGTGCTGTGTCCCTTCGTCGACACACGACAACCAGTCGCCTACAGCACCAGCAACCCCGACGCCGCGACTGGATGTGCTTCTCTCCGATGATGACAACAGCGCTCACCGCTCCAGCGCCCTCCCCTGCGCCTCGCCACGTCGACCAGCCGCTCAGCCCGACCAGACGTAGCTTCCCTACGTTGGTTCCCTCCGGTACAGCAACATCAGCGGCTTCGTCGGCCATGGCCGCCACCCAGCACCGCCGTGTTCCACCACAGTGCCGCTTTCGCCGTCGACTCTGTGCCGATCGCCGTCCTTGTCCAACCTCGCCACTGTCCGCCAAGCCAAAGCCAAGCCAATGGATACTGTTTGATCAAGTGGAGTCTTGATCATGTTAAATGTGAGTCATCCAATCTCTCGATCATCATGATCATCATCATCAAGTGATCGTGGACCGTCCGATCTCCTCCCGATTCGATCAGATCATCATCATCAGCAGCAGCTCTTGATCACAGCTGTCCGATCCTCCATTTGATCATCACCAAGCCATTGGATCTAGGTCGCGATCATCGCGATCATGATCATCGTCTCCATCATCATCAAGATCTTGATCTCGACCATCGAATCTCTTTTGATCATCGCGATCGTGAGCATCATCTTGATCTTCGATCTCAGCCGTCCGATCGACCGATCACACTTCATCTTGGCCCTTGATCGTCTCGTTCGTCTTCTACTTAGTGAGTTAAATATTTGATCCACTTTTTGTTCTCATTTATCAAATTGCCAATCATGGTATAGTTACTCTTTTGGTACTCTTCTAATTCTTATATGTTTTATTTTTATCTCGACCGTTGGATTCGCTTGATCTTCATCTTGATCTTGATCATTATCGAGATCCGTGCCGATCGTGCTCATCGCCCGGGATCCATCCTGTTATTCTTTCGTTGGATTCATCGTCGTCCTAAAGGCAAGTATCTCTTGTATATTTCGTTTTCTAGTATCATTATCGAGATCCGTGCCGATCGTGCTCGTCGCCCGGGATCCATTCCTGTTATTCTTTCGTCGGATTCATCGTCGTCATAAAGGCAAGTATCTCTTGTACATTTCGTTTTCTAGTACAAGCTCTTCCTTGAAAATACTGCAAATAGTTTGTGAATGTGACTCCTCTTTGTTTATCATTGATGATCTCATGTTTCTCCTTATATATTACATGATCTAAGAGTCACAACCCTTCGTTGATACACTTGATCACAACTAGTAAAATTTTGATTCATTTCATACAAAAAGTGTTTTAGTTGGTTTCTGTTTCTGTCTTGCCTTGCTGTTTCGACCCCAATAAAACCAAAATCTAAACTTGAGTCCTGAATATGAAATGTAGCCCTAAGTGTCTAGTTACCAATAACATCCAAAATTTTTGAATTACGAGTTATAGTTTAGGAGATATCACAGTTTTACTGCTACTGTGTTGGTAATCACAAATTCACAAAAATTGCTGCCCTCTTTGGTTTATAATTATTTTAACTATGCTACCAGTAAGTAAATGACTTAAAATTTTGCATACTGATACTGGACACCCTAGAGAACATTCCCTAATTTTTCTTAGAATTAATTATTGAAGTTTCAAACCTGTTTCATATGTATAAACTCAGTTTTACAAATTCTGGCTGAACACTAATGCTGTACAGTTTGCTGTTTTGACACATGTTACCACAACTTTTATGTACCTTAATTATATGCGTTGGAACCGGACAGGAGTCTAGTTTTTAGAACTTCTGACGGATCCACGTTTGCTATCTTGTAGCAATGGGAATCGCAGTTTTGGTGCAGCAACGTCATGTTGTCTAGATTTGGAATTCTCGTCATTCTTGATAATTTTAAATTGTGTTAACCCTCGAATATGCTTTACCATTATCTTAAACTTGTTCCATGTTCTTGACCATGTTTACTTGACCTGTTTCGCACACTTTCATACTTGCTTGATGATAATAATAAATAACCAGCCGGGATTTAAGGGAAAGACCATAGTAGTGGAAATTATAGGTAAGTATACTCGGAGGAGGGGCCCGTATTTCCCTATTTATCGGTCTATTGGTCTATCAGTCTATCGGTCTATCGTTCTACCGGTCATATCGGTTATCGATTAATTGTAGATTACTGACTACAATATCTTGATTGATTCGGTCATCGGTCATTATTGAATATTGTTGCCTGAGTACACCGCCCTATAAAATCCACCACTAGGCCTAAACGAAATTGCATTGACTGTAGCAACTATGTGATAAAAGGATGGCACATGAAGTGCTACCTAGATAGTAATAACTACAAGAATTGATACATGATACTTGAACATGATACATGCTTACTTGATACTTGATTACATGATACATGAGACTTGATACTTGAACATAATACTTAACACTTGCTACTTGATACTAATACTTAACACTTGCTACTTGATACTTGTACTTGACAACTTGACACTTGAGACTCGTTACTTGTTACTTGACACTTGTATGTGATACTTGTTACTTGATGCTTGATACCATTACATGTTCACTAGCCACTTGTTCTACTACTAGTACTTACTAGCCAATTGTTCTACTACTAGTACTTGTTATCCAATCTTGTCACTTGAGTTGTCTTTCTTGCTAGCTAGTTTCTTGAATCCCACTACTTGTTGTATCCCTATTATATTTAACACTTGCTACTTGATACTTGTACTTGACAGCTTGACACTTGAGACTCGTTACTTGTTACTTGACACTTGTACGTGATACTTGTTACTTGATGCTTGATACCATTACATGTTCACTAGCCACTTGTTCTACTACTAGTACTTGTTACCCAATCTTGTTACTTGAGTTGTCTTTCTTGCTAGCTAGTTTCTTGAATCCCACTACTTGTTGCATCCCTATTATATTATGTTATACATTCTTGATTCCAAATCTTGTTCCATATTTCTTGTGCTTGTTTTCATACCCTTGCTTGTACTATTTGCGGCCCTAACTTGCACTAAATGCGTTTGTCTCGTTTTCTCTATTTTTTTCCTTTTATATATATATACAAACTTTGGAGATGAGTTGCCTGCTGAAATTGGTGAGCATACATTCTAGGCTTCGATCGCTTGGAAAGAAGACTTGCTTTTAAATATTTCGTTTTTGAATTATTTACTTCTTTTGTTACTTGAACCTTGTAACGGGCTTATAGTCCCGAGTTTTATCTTTTGGTCCAGATTTGAAAACTATTTGGGATATTATTATTTTATTTCAATTGTTTCTATTGATTAATTAATTATTCATGCATGCATGGTTGTGTAGATTTTGTTATATTCTTATTATGAGGCTAAGTCGATCCTACAGCTCATGAATGGTGAAAATCATTCGCTGGGCTTTGTCATGCGCTCGTATTCCGTATTTTTGGAAAGCGGGGCGTGACAGTGAAACTTGAAAAATGTTTATGTTCTTTATTATCATGTTCTTGTAATATCAATAGCTACTACTTGTAATATTTTGATGGTTCAATGTTAAAAATGTATTAAATTTTCTTTCTGGAACTTTGATCAATTCATATTTGTCATGGTTGGATACGACTGTGGATATTATCTATTGCGAATGTTTAATATATTTGTTTGATTTTGTGCATGTTTTGTTCCCCAAAATTGAAAAGGTCTGATACGCATCTTTGATGTCCTTTTTTTTTCTTTTTTTTTGTAAGTTCAAATAACTGATGCCGCTATTGGGAATAACGGCATCAGTTACCTGTAACATTATTCCCAATAACTGGTCGTTATTCCCAATAACGGAATCAGTTCAAAATATGCACATACTCATATGTAAACACATTTTTTTTTATAGTTGTTGCCGCTACAAAGAATGGCATCTGGTATCCTGATGTCGTTATTGGTGATAACGACATCAAGTTTTGACAAATTTTCGGCCAAACTTCTTCTCTGCGGAACTCTCTGTTTCCACAGTCGTTATTTCCGATAATGCTATCAAAATTACTGATGCTGTTGTGTAAATAACGGCATCAGTTCAAAGAGATTGATCATATCATTAAACTGTAGATAGTTTCTTTTTAAATTGTTGCCACAATTGTCAACAACGAAAACGATAATTTTAATATCGTTATCGGGAATAACGACATCAGTTTTTGACAATTTTTTAGCCAAACTTCTTCTCTGTGGAACTTTCTGTCTCAACAGTCGTTATTCCCAATATCGGTATCGATATAACTGTTACCATTGTTGTAAATAGCGGCATCAATTCAAAGAGATTGGTCTTATTTTTGTACAATCCTGATAGTTTTTCTTTGAACTGTTGTCGCTACTGTCAACAACGGCAACAGTTAGTTCGATACCGTTATCGGGAATAACGACTGTGGAGACAGAAAGTTTTACATAGTAGAACTTTGGCCCCAAAATTGTCAAAACCTGATTCCGTTATTGTCAATAACGACATCATCATACCATATGTCATTCTTTGAGATAGCTGCAACAACTATAATAAAAAAACATGTGTTTACATATGAGTGTGTGCATGTTTTGAACTAATGTTGTTGGGAATAACGTTACAGGTAACTGATACCGTTATTCCCGATCGCGACATCAGTTTTTTGAATTTTTTCAAAAAAAAACCTAGAGGACATTACAATTGGTATCAGACCTTTACAATTTCAAGTTCAAAAATATACATTCACAACAATATTTCTCACCAATCAACCTAAAAGGGTAAAATCATGCATAATCAAGTACAATATTAGACGCAGCATAATAGGGGATGGGAATTAAAGTTCGGAGATAACCTAAACATATACAAACTCACACATAATGTTATTAACACAAAAAAGGTCTTGAAACTCCTTTTTGAGCCAACAAACAACAACCTACACAAAAATGGACCTGAACCTCCATGTGCAAGTAGAGTAGGGTTGGGTCTAATAGACCTAGACCTCCATGTGCGACAGAAGACGACACACCTACTGTATGCGAAGAAGATGGTTGGCCGGCATACTACACAAAAATATAAATTCTTGTTATTATAGAAAACATATTAGACATTAAGATTTGTGACTAATAATAATAACCACTTCTTACTTGTGATGGGGGTTTGCCTCTACCACTGTCCGACGGCTGTGACGATCCACTCGGACACATCATTTCTCTGTCAACATTAATAAAGCATTTCTTATGAACAAAATTCGAGTATAGGGATCACACTACTCATTTCAACACTACTCATATTAATATCGACAACATCTGACCACACTGCGAATATTCATTCATACATACACAAATCTTCAACATTTTGAAAAATATGTCAATTCTCATATATTAAAAATTCGATGATTGAGTACTCGTACCAATACACTACTCATATGAATATCCTACTTATATCAATATCGGAAGCATGTCGGAATACTCGTATCATACTACTACTCTAACAATCACAACATCTCAGTACACTACATATCTATATGCATACAGACATATAAATCTCATATCAACATTCATTCATACATACACATAAATCTTCTTAACCTTGAAAAAAAAATGGCAATAAAATTTCCACAACATCTCATATACTTCATTGTCAATATAAATCTCAATACACAATGTGAATATTTTTAAAGAAATTAATGGTTTTTGAATACTAAGCACAATTTTGGATTCAAGGTGAGCTGTAGAAGAATCGGCACCAAGATCCAAGTGAACAGAGAGAGGAAGGAATCAGAGTGGATGAGAATTTGGGTTTATGGATGACTATTTTGTGAATTATTTGGGGATATGAAAGAGGACAGATTGAAGGAGAAGAAGTGGGATCTAGGCTTTTAGGGTTTTAGGTTTCGGGAGTGGAGGGAGATAGAGATAAAGTGAAAGGGGAAGGAGAAGATGTGGCCATTTTGTATGTGCAAAAAATATTATACTGATACCGTTATTGTCAATAGAGACATCAGTTTAGGGTTGTCGTTATTGGCAATTGTGGCATCAGTTATAAGATGTTTTAACACTTACAATTTTTTACTCATGTTAGACAGCTCAATATAAAATGCGAAATGTATCGATGCCATTACTCTAAAAAGCGGCATGTGGAAGACTTTTTTTTACATTTGTTGCTATTGGCAACGGGCAGCATCAGAATAACATATGCCGTTGTTATCAATAACATTTTATG